>VWYP01007749.1:25211-79259 GCA_013400435.1 Pycnonotus jocosus | reverse complement strand
GGGACAGCCCTCCCACCATGGGGACAGCCCTGCCGCCGCGCCGGCAGCGTTCCCACGGGTGAGATGTCACCCACACCTGGCGGGGGTGGTTGCCATCGCTTTGGTTTTGTCTGTGGCAGGCAGAGACTTTCCCAGCTCCAGCAGTGGGGGTGCGTGGGACTTTCCTCTTGCTCGTATGGGGAGGAGGGTGGCAGGGAGGTGACAAGCCTTCCTCCCCTTTCCCTGAGGCAGCTGCAAGTGTGGCTGTGCCACCCAAGCCTGTCTCTGTGGTGCTGCTGTGGCGTGTGGGTGGTCCCTGTGGCACGGGATTACAGCTGACAGCAGTGCCTGGGGCTGGGGGAGTGCGGGGAGCAGCTGATGCCCACGGGGAGTGGGTGATGCCCGTGGGTTTCAGGCTCCCCCAGCACACCCCTGGCCCATGGGATGAGGGCTTCCCCAGCCCCCAGCTCAGCCCCAGCACCAAGGGGCTCTGCTCACTCCCATGGGAGCTGTGGGAGGAGTGGGGTCCGTCCAGCCAGGGGGGCAGTGGGGCTGCGGCAGTGGGGCCGTGCTCTCCACCTGCCCCTCCCCAGGGCTGCGTTGGGGTGGGGGCACGGTGAGGGCAGGCAATGCTAGGTCACTGTAATTCTGCTGTTTAGCAGCTGAAGGAGAAGCTGTTCCCTCAGCGCGAGAGTTGAAACTCTTTAGCCTTCCTCAGTGTCACCTCCACGGCCATGGATACCTCCAGGTGTGACGTAAGTGAGACCCGGAGAAAAAAACATCTTCTGTTTAGCATCAAAATCCTATTACTGAGCGCCGTGTTCTGCTGCACAGATATCAGCTGTGGCGCAGATAAGTGGAAATAGCTGCTGGTGGGGCTGGAGCAGGAGCTGTATCTTGGGCTGCACAGGTGCCGAGTGCTGCTTCAGCGAGTTTGCTGCTGAAAGAAAATTCCTCTCCCCACTCGTCTGCAATCCAGGGAAAAGCACTGCGGGCTCCTGCCCCCCCAGCTCCTGCTGCCCCCCAGCCCTGCCTGCTGAGGGGCGTTTCTGTGGCACCCCACTGCCACGGTGGTGCCTGACAGAAGGCACCGGGCTGGCAGCAGGACCAGGGAGCGTGGAGGCGGCAGCAGCAGAGGCTGCTGAAAATGAGCCGGTGCAGCCTTGGTCCTGCCCCCCTGCAGCAGCCGCCAGGCTGGCCCGGGGATTGCGGATGCTGTGGGCAGCTGCATCATCTTTCCATCTCCTCCCTGAGGTGCTGCCGGCTTTGATAAAACCTCTCAGCCTTGCAGGGGTTGGCTTGTTGATCTAATCGCTGTGGTTTAGTGTGCAGTAAGAGCCCGGTGGCTCCTGGGGGAGATGTCCCGTCGGGATCTGCAATTCACTTTCCCATCCCCCCGGGGAAGGAACACTTTCCCAGTGGCGGGATGCTGCAGGGATGCTCCTGATGGTGAGGGATGCTGCTGGTGGCTGAGGGATGCTGCTGGGCCCCCAACACCAGTGGGGAACCTGCCAGCCCTCATCCTGCTCTCACATGGGTTTGCTTTTGAAAACAGAAGGTGATGAAAAAAATCCTGCTGTGTTCAGTTTGCTTCAGCGATGCAGTTGGGTTCTCCCAGTGTTTGTCTTACCCTGCACTTGCTGCACATGATTGGAGGGGTTCAGTCTGGGGCAAACCCCTCAGAGTGGGTCCCCTCTGAGCCCCCAGCTCTGCTGTGGTTCCTGGGCACACACAAACCCCAGCAGGGAGGGAAGAGGTGGCAGAGCTTGTGGAAGGGGACAGCCAAGGGGCGTTTAGGGGACACCAAGGGGGGTTAGGGGACTGGCTGTGACAGACCAGCATTAAAGAGGCTGGGATGGAAGGGCTGGGGAGTGACAGTGCTGAGCTCTAGCTATGCCTGCTGATCAGGGAGCAGAGCCTAATGAGCAGGACTAATGAAGCAGAAGGGGAATTCCAGCAAGTCTGGGGAGAGCCTGTGATGTTCACTGTATCGCTGTGGGTTCTCTGTGCTCTGTCCCCACATCAGTGATGCTGCCCCTTGCAGGGATGGTGCCCACTCCCAGCAGCGTGCTTGGTGTGCTGGGTGACTGCAGGTGCCAGTCTCAGAGTGGGTGCCTCCAGTCTGCTCCTGGGGCCAGTATCCAGTGCCTCTGTAGGCTGCCTCTTGGATTTTTACTGGCTCTGAACTGCTAGGGTTACTGGAATGAGCTGGGATGGTGTTTGGGAGGCACTGGTGGCTTCACACAGCCCTGGCCAGCAGTCTGCCCCAGGGATTGCTGCAGAGCCAGCCTGAGAGGGCCTGGCTCCCTTCCCAGCCCCTCTTGGCCATGGCTGGTTCAGCATCAGGAGGGGATTCACAGCCACACCACGCCAGGCAGGTCTTGTCTTCCTCTTCTCCTTGGTTTTTAATGAGCCAACCTTGGAGGACCTTGAGCACCACTCCTGCAGCTCTACTGTGACTTATCTCCCAGCTTCTGCCCCTATTCCAGCGAGGGGATAAATCTCAGCTCCCAGTGCTCTGAGCCCATCCCACCGCACTGTGCAGGTGTCATAACTCAGGGCATGAGGGGGCTGCCTGGCCGAGGTGCCAGGGGGACATCACTGCTCTGTGCTGTGATGGATGGGCTGCCATGGGCAACAGGGGAAAATCCCATTACCATGGGGGACAAGCTGTTAAATTATCTCCTGTTCAGCCTGGGTCAGGGAAATTGAATGTGGAGCTGCTGGTGGCCTCCAGAGAGCCTTTGGGGGAACAGGTGGGTTGGGGACTTTTTTCCTTCAGGAAGAAGCTTTTGCCTTTCCTCGTTTCCATCCCATGCACTCATCTGAGGCCAGGGCTGGTGGTCTCAGGGAGGCAGGACCAGCCTCAGCCTTTTGTGCCAGTGCAGAGACTGGGACATGTCCCACTGGGGCCCTGCTGTGTGCCCGGTGCAGCCAAACCCCGTTCCCTGGGCCGAGCTTCCCTCTCTTTGGGGGCTTTAGCATTGGGCAGGGTCCTGCCTCTGCACATGTCAGGGGCTGCTCCAGAGCTGCTGTGGATATATATCCAAACATCCCCAGCTGTGAGCTATTTGTGCTGTTACAGGAGCGGGCCAAGGCGTGAGTCCCCAGAGCCGTGGCGTTCCGAGGCGCCGAGCTCTGCCGCGTCCTCCTCCGTTATTAGCGGCGGTGCCTACACAGGGACGGGACTGCAGCCTCTCCCTCTCTCTTCCAGGCTGAGAAACCGCTGCTGTGAGACCCCGACGGCTCTTCCTGACAGCTCGGAGGGGTGAACACCAGTGTGAGCTCCCACCTGCCACCACACCTGAGGCACCTGCTCTTGGTCTGCAGGTATGTTGTTTGCACTTGGCAGTCCTGCTAGGGGAGGGCATGGAGGTATTTTTCGGTTGAGGATGGAGATGCTGCTTCCCGTGGCTGTGCCTGAGGCAGCAGCACACAATCAGCTCACTGAGGGCTTTGCACCAGCACCGGGTGCAGCTCCTGTGTGTCCAGACTCTTGTGTGATGACCTGGCAGAGGGGAATGTTGCTGGGAGAAGCCACATCTGCTCTAATCCTCGTGGGATATGGCGTGGGCGGGTCTGGTCCTACCCATTGGTCAGCCCCAGCCGTCTCCCTCCTGCTCGCTGCAGGAGTGCTGAGGTCCTGGAGCATGCAGGACCTTGGTGGTGCCCCTGCATGGGAAAGGGGGTGTCCCCATGATGCACACACAGCCCTGCATGTCACAGCCCAGCTGCACCCGCCGAGACCCCGCTCCTGGCACCGCCCGTGCTGCAAACTCCCCTCAGGGCTGTGTGCGGCTCCCTGTGGTCTGGGCTGAACCCATCACCGTCACTTCACGTTACACGGGCTGGAACCCCCCCGTGCTGACACCAGTGTGCACTGGGAGCTCACACCAGCTTGAGGATGAGTTAAAATTTAAAACTTTCACAGGCAGTGGGACTCTCTCCTCCAGACAAGGCATTTCCCCTGTTTGTTCCCAGCACTGCAGGCACCCGCAGGTTCAGCAGGTGCTCAGAGGGTCGTGGCTTTGCTGTTGCAGCCATGGTGGCCAGGGATTAGGCTCTGCTTGGGGCTGTTCTGCCACAGAATTTGTCTTCCAGTGCCCCCTCCACCAACTGCTGTGCTGGGGCAACCCACAGAGGTGGGACTACTCTTCTCCCACTGGCAGTAGCCAAGGGGAGTGCCTGGGCAGGAGGAGTGCCCGTGGGGCCGTGCAGCACCGGTGGGCTCGGTGCTCTGCAGGATTCCCTGTGTGGGGGGCTGTGTGTGCCCCTCTTGCAGCACACTGGCTCCTCTGCTCTGCCCCAGCCCCAAGTGCCTGCTTGGGAATCATGAAATGGGAGCGAGAGCTTGAGGCTTCTCGTCCCTAGCTGGGGTACAGGTCATCCAGAATGTGGGATTAGAGCGGCCGTGCAGATGGATTCCCCAGCTGCATTAATCAGTTCAGAGGCAGCAAAGGCAGCTGAGCTCTGTGCATCACCTTGAAGCTCTTTTTTTTTTTTTTTTTTTTTTTTTTTTTGTCTTTAGAAAACTTTGGGTGGATGTTATTGCTCATGAAAGCAAGGGGCTGATCATGCTGGGAAGGAGCAGGCGTAGTGTGGGCTGGCACTATTATGCAAGCTTCCCACATGCCGCTGTGCCAGTGCACTCCGTTCCAGAACAACAGCACGCGCCCGCGTGCCAGCCCCGAGCCCACCCCCGGGTCTGCCGGAGCACCGCGGCCCCACCGTGCCCACATCGCCCTCTCCACGGGCCCTGCCCACGCCCTGCTCCCGCCTCCTGCACGGCCCTGAGAGCCAGCAGCCCCACGGGTGGGCAGTTCTGGGGTGAAGGGGTGCCTGGTCCTACCCAGCCCCACAGTGGAGCTGGTGATCATCAGTGTCCTGGCCCAAGTGGGAGCACTGGGAGGTTCTCCCAGGATATTGCGCTGCACTGGGGCATGTCTGGCTGCTGGGGCTGGGGCTGTGCTGCTTCTCAGGGGACAGACTGTCACCCCAGCCATAATGCACCATTGGGAGACTCTGCCTTGTCTGCGGGGCTGGTACAGCCATGGCTGCCAGCACCTGCTCTGGGCACCAGGGCTCACTGGAGCTCGGGCCACCAAGCCTCTTCCCCATCCAGCTCTGCTCCCTGCTGCTTTCCTCCTCCTCTCCCGGGGCCTGGCTGGGCCCTGCGTGAGGCTCAGAGCTGCTGGCTGTGGGTGTGTGGGTGCTGGTGCCGAGTTTGGGGCTCACTGGGCTGGTGGGGAGCAGCCTGGAGCCAACACAGAGCCCCTGCAGCGACTCTGCCCAACATCCCCAAGCCTGCCGGAGCACCCCCAGGAGGAGAGCGCTCCTTCAAGGAGGACTTGGAGATGAGCAATGGAAAACATCTGACAGGGGAGCCCTTGAGGCGCTTTTGTTCCAGCGAGTGGGAGTGTGAGATCCGCTCAGACATGAAAGGCTGCGCGGCTCCGTCCCCAAAGTCACGGCGAAGAGGAGGGCGGGGGGTGTGCGGCTGCACCAGGAGGTCATCCCGGGAACGACTGGCACCGGGATCCCCGCTCCCTCCCTTCCCTCCCCTTCCAGCAACTAAATTAGGTCACACTTGAAAGTCAGTTTCTTGGCTGTGGATTTAATTTAGCTTTTCCAGGCTAGTTATCATATAATAAATTCCAGGAGATTTATAGAAAACATGCCCAGGGAGGCTTAGCCAGTGTGTAACAAGATTTGTGCCTCTTTCCCGCTGTTGAGCAGCTCTGGCGAGCGCAGTGCTGCCGGCAGATGTGCAGGCAGGGCTGGCAGCCCCGTGGGAGCTCCCAGGCAGGCAGGGCAGCCCCAGGAGTTGGGGAAGGGGCATCACCCCCAGCTCTCTGGGGCACGGGACGGTCTCAGATGCAGCTGTCCTCTGCCCAGGTGCATTCCTGCGGCCGTTCATCCCTTGTCTCCTCGCCTTGGCTCAGCGAGGGCAGTGCCAAGCACAAGCCCATCCCAGCAGTGCCGGTGCGTGCCCAGAGGGTGATCAGAGGGGAGTGATTGGGTTCACCCGGTGCCTTTCTGCTCCAGGGGTGACGGTGTGTGGGATGTCCCTGCTGGGGGGTACCTTGTGCCCTCCCTGCCCTGGCTCCCGGAGCACAAGGACCATTAGACAGAGCGAAAATCGGCGTCTCTTGGCTCTCCCCGCTGCTGGGGCGGGTTTTCCAGCACGCTGGGAAAGGCTGAGCAGGGAGAGGCGCTGGAGTCCGGAGGGATTCATGGCAATGGCAGCGCTCGGCAGCGCAGCGCTGGGAGCCGGCGGCTCGGCACGGAGGGCACTGCCAGCGCTCCTGCTCCGCCGCCTGCTAACGCCGCCCAATTAGTGTCTTATTAGTCACTCCGCGTGTTAAGGCATTAGAAACAATTAAGGGCGAGAAGAGTTTCCAGATGTAGCGGCAAGCGCTGGAGCTGGGAGCTGGCAGCTCCGCTGGCTGCTCCCGTATGGAAGGGATCTTGCACACAGCGGGACTCACTGCGGGGCCGTGGGGCCGGCGTGGCGCAGGCTCCCGGGGCCATTGGGGTGCAGGAGGCTCCTGCTGGGCAGCCCTGGGGACAGTGCCCACCTCTGCCACCAGCAGCGCGGCCGGGGCCATGCAGGGATGTGATGGAGCCCCAGCGGGGGCTGGTGGATGTAGGAAGTGGCTGCTGCTCTGCCTGTGGATGGGGGCACAGCCAGGCGTGCTCCCTGGGGTTGGGTTTGCTCAGATCAAACACTTACGGAGTGTTGCAGCTGGGTGTGAGCGAGTCCCTCCATGCACCCAGGCAGTGCTGGCAGCCCTGTGCCATTCTGGTGAGAAACCGGGGCTGGGGAAGTGCCTGGCTGTGAGCAGCAGCCCTGGAGCATCTGGGACATGGCTTGTGAGGGACAAGTGCCTCGACAGAGACAGCGCCCAACTGCCGACAGAGACGGCGCTGTGACGCTTTTAGGTGAGGGAGAAGTAGCACAAACAGAGACGAATGTGACTTCAGAGCCCAAACGCGAGTGACTTCAACTCCCCAGAAATAGTCCCTGGGCAGCGCAGGGGGAGGGGACCTGGAGCTGCAGTTCCTGGCGATGTTGGGGTGCTCCTGTGACTTTTTCCCCACATGCAAGGTGGGCTACACTCCCACCATTGCCCCCCAGCCCATGGTACTGTAGAGGCCACCAGCCAGGGGTCACAGAGGTGGTGGTGGCTCTGGCCAGCACAGGGAGTCTCCCCAGCACAAAACATCTCACCCTGTGACGAGCACCCTGTGAGGGTTCCCTGTCAACTCTTGAAGCCCTTGTGTGCCCCGTGTGGGGGGACGGTGTGGGGGGCATCCCTGGGCACTGCTGCTGTGGTCCCCCCTCGCTGGATGAGCACCGTGGGGTGCTGGCGTGCAGCAGGGCAGTGGAGAGGGGCACAGTGGCCTTCAGTGCATTGAAATAATTTCTGTGCCGCTCTCCCCAGGGCGAGGAGCAGCGTGTGGACAGATGGTATTTTTGAGTGACCTTGTAGCTGTGAGCGGTTCCCTCGGCTGCTGAGTGGCGGTGGGAGCCGCGGGAAGCGGCAGCGGTGCCACAACCTGCTCACACCGGCAGGGGCCTGTCAGGGAGCCAGGGCTGGGAGGGATGTGGGGTGAACCAGGGGCTGGAGCCAGAGCCCCACAGCCCGAACGTGCTGGCTGCAGGGAAATTCAGTGTGCCCTGCGATCCCCGGCTCCCCCCGGCTGTGGGAGGAGCGTGGTGTGCCCGGTGAGGCTGTCCTGGGCTCCCAGCAGCTCCTCCAGCCTGCGTGCCTGGCTCCTCACCTCGGCAGAGGGATCAGCGCTCCGTGCTCCCTCTGCTCTGCCTTGGGAAGGGTCTGGGTTTTCTCCAGGAGCTGAGGCAGCAGTGCCTGGCACGGTGGGGACACACCGAGGAGTCCGTGTTGTGCCCGGGAGGGCCGCAGGTAGAAAGGCTTTTGCCGTGTGAAGTTTCTTTCAGAGCTGCGATCCAGGACTGTGGTCCTGAGGGAACAGATCCAAGGGAGGGGGAAATTGCACTGCAAGGTGCAGCTTTGCTGTCGAAGAGTCACCCTGGGCAGGCTCAGCTCCTCTGGCAGCCTTGCAGCCTCCTACGAACTCCGTGCGGGCTGCAGCACCGAGAGGTGTCCTAAATTGGGGAAGGAACAAGGAGCTCTTGGCACTCGCCTGGAGCATCATTTGCATTCCGGCGCAGCTCCCGGCTGCGAGGGAGGCGGGGGCCCGGCAGCCGCGGGGTGAGGAGCGGGGCCGCTCGCCAGCTCCGACTGTCGGAGCATCCCGTGGGACCGCTGCGGAGGGGGCTGTGCCTCGGGGATCACCGTGCACCACGTTTCTTGTTTTCGTTCTTCTCTAAACTTTGTGTCCAAGTTCTCTGTCCCGAGATTTGTGCCTTTGCCTCTTCCAAACGGGAATTGCCATCTCGCTTCGGGGCCGGTGCCCTGTGATGTGATCTCTGCCGAACCACGGTGCGGCTGGTGGTGTTCCCGTCGGTTCTGTGCTCTCCGGGGATGGAGAAGGCGCATGGCCTGTGAAGGGCGGCAGTGAGGGGGCCGGGCAGTGCCCACGGATGGCCTCAGGCAGCCTGTGGCAGTGTCCCCTGGGGCGGGATGCTGGCCCCTGCCCTGGGGACAGACCCGGCCGGGATCCTCTCTGAGCCAGGATGTGACGAGGGCAGGGCGAGGCGAGCACCGGAGCGTGGGGGTCCCGAGGCCCCAGAGGGCAGCAGGTCAGGGCGCAGGACCCCAAAGCGTTCTGGAGTCACTGGAAGGAGTGACAGGAGCGAAGGGCTCCCGCTGTGCCTGGCGTGTCCCGGTGAGGAGGGAGCGCTGTGCACAGGAGCAGGACCCGGGTGCCCCGCAGCGCCTGGGGACACGGGGGACTGTCCTCCCGAGGTGTCCCGGGCAGGACGGGGGAGGGCTGCGGGCGGGGAGCTCTGTGCGGGGATGGGGCAGGGTGGGATGAGCCGCAGGGGCTGTGCCCCGTGTGCCGGGGGTGTTGCCGGTGCTCAGCTGCTGCGCATCACCCGCCGCGCCGGTGCCAGGCTGCCGCGCAGCATCTGAGCAGCTCCGCTTACTTAACATGCAGCAAGTGTTGTACTCGGAGAAATTTAGACGTAATTTTTTTTTTTTGTGCTTGCATGTAAATGTGGGTAGGTGCTGTCCTGATTGATGGCAATTAGCATTTTCTAACGGTAACAGATGTTCGGATTGCCAGGAGGCTGGTACCTAACGCCCACACTGCCATCTGTTCTGCTGGGCACTGCCTGGGGAAGCGGCACCAGCGCTGCGGACCTGCGGGGCCGTGCTGGGGTGTGTTGAACAGCAGTGTGCAGGGGGGGTTTATTATGTTGTGGGGTTTTTTTTTTCTGGGGGAAAATAATAATAATAAAGACGTTTTCAGGTTTATAAATAGTACACTGTTTATTATGGGATGGAGGCTTTCCATCTGATCAGCAGCCTGGATTGCTGCACAGTTAGTGAAACAGTCTGGACAGCGCAGGGAGCAGGTTTCCAGGGGATGCAGTGGGAAGGGGTCTGCTGGAGTGGCCAGTGGGTGTTCATGGGCAATCCCCCCACCCTCTGCTGGCTCTCCATGGCAGGTGGTTGCTGCCTGTGGGGACAAGGGCTGCTCTGCTGTGGGCTTCTCTTGTCAGCTCTGGGATGGAAGCAATGAAACATCTGTGTGGTGTTTGGAGGCGTTTAAAGGTGTGTCTTAGGAAGAGACCCTTAGTCCAGTCCCACTGTCTGGGCAGTCCCACTGCAGCTCCTTTCCTCCCCCAGTGCCTGTCCCTCCTCATTTCCTCCTGCCTCCCTTTATCTGCTGCCTTTTACACCCATTTTTCTTGTGCCAACCTTGTCTTTTAGCGGGACCAGCTCCTCCCAGTGCCCATATATATTGATAGAGGGGCTTTGATTTGTCTCAGACCAGCTCTGTCCTGTTCCTTCTGTGTGCCCCTGGAGCAGCTCTCCATCCCCTGGCAGCCTCCCCTGCTCCCCCAGCCTGACCCTCCCAGGCAGGGTCAATCCATGGCACAGATCCAGTGCCAGCCAAATTGGCACAGCCACCCAGAGCTTCCTGTGCCAGGCAGCCCAGGAGCACACACACTCACACACTCACACGCTCACACTCACACGCTCACACTCACATGCTCACACTCACATGCTCACACTCACTCTCCTCCCAGATGCTGGAGCTGGTGACTCAGAGTCAGCCCATGGCTGAGTAATGCGCTGAGATGTGTCTCCATGTGCTTCCCAGGTTGGAGCAGATGCTTCCATGTTCAGTGCTTTGGACTTTGTGCTGCTCAGTCTCAGGGCCTGCCAGCCCCCTCTGGGCTGACCCCCTCCTCCTGCCCCCCATCCCACTGGACTGCTGCTGCTGGTCCAGCCACTCACATTCCCAGGGTATTGTGGTGTGAGCTGCATCAGGTACAGGCAGAATTTACCTGTTTGTCGTGTGTTTCCACCTTGGTTTTCACTGAGCCAGGGTTCTGTGTGATGGGGGCTCAGAGATCTTTCCCTGCCCTGACTCCTCTCATCTCCATGCTGTGCTTTCCAGCACCGTGGCACAGTGCAGCTTGACAGGACATGTTGGGCCAGTTCTGGGGGTTTCTGGGATGGAGGACGTGCTGTCCCTGGTACATGACCCACTGGGAGCTTTCAGGTAGATTTGGGATGAGCCAAAGTCGCATGTTTCTGTGAGAGGTTCAGCCCTTGCTGCAGTGCTGGCACCGAGGCACCTGGGGATGCCTGGGAGGTGTATGTGGGCTTTGGATGGGAAATGTGGGCTGGGGACGGGGATTTGGGCTGGGGATGGGGTGAGGAGCTCGAGTGCAGACAGGCTTCTCCCCCACACTTTTTTTTTTTGTTGGAAAACAAGTCTGCTTCGTCTTTGTTTCTTCCCCTTGCTTTTCAAATTCATCTGGGAAAACTTCCCTGGGTGCTCGCAGAGGTGTCACCAGCCCGACAGCTTGTGCTGCTCTAATAAAATGGCTCCGTAGCAGAGGGTTTGATCTATTTTTAAAGCGCGCTCGGCGCTGTCTCCTCCCGCCCTCCCACTGGCAGCGAAACAGAGCCCGAAGGCTCCTGGGAGGCGCAGCCCAGGCCTGTGCCACAGCCGTGCCAGCAGCCGTGCCCGTGCCCGGCCTGCCCGTCCCCATCCCTGCTCTCCGGGGCCAGGAAACGCTCCAGGGAGCAGGACAGGGCTCCCTCCGCTGCTGTGTCAGGGAGAGGAGCTCTCTGCGTGGTTTTTATTCCTCCAAGCGGTGACTGTGCTGTATAAATTAACATACGGAAACTTCGCTCCGCTTGGAAGTTCGGTATTTTCTGCTTGTTTGATGCCCCGTTATTAAAACTCAATTTCTACGAATAACATCCTTTAAATAGAATTCGTCTTCCAGCGATGACTCATCGCAGAGCAGCAGCTCCTCGCAGGAGAAGGCAGCACGAGGGCAGGTCTGGCACTTGCAGCCCTGGGAATCCCCAGATCGGTGCCCGGGGCTTTGCTGTGTGCAGGGGAAGCCGCCCCGCTTGCTCTGCTGCTCATCCTGCTGCTCCAGCTGCTCCAGCTGCTGCCACAGGATCGGATCTGGGGTGTCCCTGGAGCCCGCAGACCCCCGTGCTGCCCCATGGCACCATCCCCGTGGTGGTGTCATCCCCGTGCCACTGTCTCCTGCCTGTGCTGTCCCCTGGCACTGGTGGTGACAAGCTGGGGATGAGGGGAGCACGTCTGAGGATGTGATGGGTCACTGCACAGGCTGTGTCAAGCCTTGCCGGGCAGTGGCTGGGGCAGTCCAGCAGCAGGATGTGGGGCACATACACCCCACATGTGTGCCCATTCTGCCAGCACTGGCTCTGCCTGTGCTGCTTCCCTTGATGAAGCTTTCACAGAGGTGTCAGGGACAGGAATAGGTGTGAGAATGGTGTTGGGGAGAGGAGGTGGATTTTAGGTTTTCACTGGACGGGGTGTTGGATGGAATCCAGAAGGAATCTGGACAGCAGCAGGATGGACGGGCTGGGGCTGAGGGGCTCCTCTCCAGAGCTGCACCACCAGCACTGCAGCACATCTGCACAGGGCAGGTTTCCTCCAGAGAGGAAGAGGAGGGCACAAGCCAATCTCCCAGCCCAGGCAGTGTCAGCCTGGGGCAGCTTCAAGTGGTCCTGAGCTCCTGCAAAAATGAGTTTTCTCCGTGCTCTTGCCGCCTCCCTGGGACGCCGCTCGCTCCGGTTCAAGGGTTCCTGCCAGGATTATTATTCTTTCAAGTCTGACATCTGTTAAGGTGACAGCAGCCGGGGAGAGAGAAGGGATTGGAACAAATTTCTCATAAAAAGTAGCTAAGTTGATGAAACCATTACGGTGCCTGCATCCGGCACTCCATCATGGTGACACAGCGGGGACAGGGACAGGCGCTGCTGGGCTGAGCTCTCCCCCGGGAGGGCGAGGCCAGCTCCTGTCCCGCCCATCGCTGTCCCTGGCTGAGCACGGCCTCAGCTCTGATCCCTCTCCCGTCCCTCAGCCTGAGCATCCTACATTTGACCATTTCTCCGTGCTGGTGCTGCTGTGCCCTGCGAGGGTCCTGGGATCCCAGCCCTGTGGCAGAGCCGGGACTGAGGCAGATGGAGAGAAAACGGGGCTGAGTGCTGGATTCCCAGAGCGTTATTACCCTGCTGTGGAGCGCCCAGGGGTTGCAGGCAGGGCTGGGATTAGCCCAGCGAGCCCAGGGGCGGTTTGCCACCAAGGTGATGGGTGTTGGTGGTCAGGATGGATCATCCATGGTTCTTGGGCATGGCATCTGCCAGGCTAAACATGGTGAGACTCTGTTTGCTGGCCCTGAACCGTGTCCAAGCTCCCTGGGCTTTTAAATCCTGCCAGTGCCTTTTCCTGCAGAGGTGCTGCTCCAGGGACCATGAAGAGCCAAGAGAACTTCAGAAAAGGCAGCTAATCTCCAGACCATGCCTCAGAAATGGTTTTAATCCCTTTTCCACCCCCACAGCCTCCTTCATTTTCAGCTAGAAGTGGTCACCCCTGTTAAGTGCTCGCTCCTGGGCTGAGTACTGAGCTGGTGGAGGAGGCGCTGGGATGTGGAAGGAAAACCCTTTTTCCTGGAGGCGTTGAGCTATTCCTTACCGTGACCTAGATGTCAGTTTAATGCTCCAACAAGTCCCAAGACTCACATATGAAGTTGCCCAGGGGAAGAGGATATTTCAGGAACACAGAAGCTGCTCAGCAGTGGTAAAGTGCACGAGCTTTCCCTGGCAGGAGCCGTGCTGAGCCTCCGTCTGCTCGTGCCCACCATGCCAGCCGTGGAGCTGTGCCCCCTCTCCTCGGGGTGTGAGCACAGTGCCCGGGCACTGGGAGGGTCGGTGGTGCTCTGGCACAGCATGGCAGTGCCCGTGGTGCTCCAGGGCTGGAGTGGGGCCGGGAGCTGCCGGTGCTGCCTGCCCGGTGTGCAGCCACTGTGCCCAGAGCAGGAGCAGCCCCAGCTCCAGCCCGTGCTCCACAGCAGAGGCTGGGTGTGAGCTGCCAGAAAGAGCACAGCACAGCACAGGTGGAGGATGTCCAGTGCCCTGCTGGGTAAATCTGGGTTTGCACTCACCTGTCACTGTCTCCCTGCCCATTCCCTGCGTGGTTTTGTTCTTCCTTTCTCCCTCACTCCCCGTGCTCCTCTGTGCCCGCTGGATTTGGGTGCATTCTTTGGGCTCTGCCAGGGGTGGTCCTGCTGGGTGCCCCCTCTCCGTGCTACCGCCACCAGAGTCTTTGTGGCACAAAGCACAACCATAAAGTTGCTGCTTCCATCTCGTGTTCCCCCGCACCTGTGGGTTCCCCTGTGGATGATTTAGAGCTGAAAGCCTGGGCTCTGGCACTGGGAGAGGGTTCCCGAGATAAAATAATCTCAGCCAGCAGCTGAAGTGACAGAAGCCCCATTAACAGCAGCATATGCCTGGGAACACCCGTGCTGCGCGGGAGGACGGTGCGGGCTGGGGGAGCACGGCAGCAGCAGCCCACGGGAAGGGGGATGTGGGAGCTGCTAATTACTCTGCTGCCATCGGGATGCGCCTCGCTAATTTACAGCGCTGGTGGAATCAGGATGTGGTTCTTCCTCCCGAGCCTGGGCAGGGCTGTCCCCTGGTGCAGGCAGCCGTAATTATCCACATTTAACGGAGGGCTTCTGAAATGCGTTTGTCTTGCAGCATGTGAGTGTAATTGCTGTGAATTAAATACGAATGCAGTTGTGGCTGGAGCAGGACCTCGTCTGACCGGGATCACATGGAGCTGGGGCTCCCCGGGCTGCACCCCTGCCCTCCGTGCTGGCACTGCTGCCAGTTGGAGCTGGGGAGGATTTGGGGGGTTCCTGGGCATCACCACAGCCCCAGCACAGCCCTTCCCTCCTGGCTGGAAGTTTGTGCTGACTGGATGGATGTGCAGGCGGTGGGAACCAGGCAGCCTGTGAGTATTCCTGGGGATCTGCTGGTTCAGCCCCTGTCCCTGCACTGGGGCTGGGGCTGCCTGGGTTGTTTTGCCTTGATGTGTGTGTTTGGGGCCACCGGTGCTGCATGGCCAGCGCTGGGCATTCCTCAGGAGCAGGGCTCTCTGCTGAGGGGATCTGCTGCCCTGGGATCCTGCTGAGGGGATCTGCTGCCCTGGGATCCTGCTGTGCTGCTGCTCTGGGCTCTAGCCCCAGCCCCAGCTCACCTCCATGCTGGCAGCCCCATGGCTGTGGGGCTGGGGTGCTGCAGAGGTCAGGGGCAGGGTGGAGAGCAGAGCCTGGGCGCTGCTCAGGGACCTTTCAGGTGCCTCTGGCTTTGGGGTGCTCTATGGGACACCCGCTCTGGGGCTGCCCAGTTCTGGTTGCTGTCCCCCCTCCTGAAGGCAAGCTCCCAGGTGGGTTTTGAGCAATTGGACCTTTGCTCTCTGGGGGGCTCTTTCCTTGCCTGGAGCTGTGGTGACAAACGTGTGACTCGGACCTGCTGAGCCCGGAGGAAGCAGCGCTGGGGGGACAATGGTGTCAGCTGTCCCTTGGCCCAGGCACAGCCTGCTGGCTGTCACAGGGGTTTGGGGACCATCCTGTTCAGAGGGGAGTGGGGGCAGCTGGCCACTCTGCATGGCTGTCACCCCCCAGCCCCAGGGCAGGATGCTGAATGTCCCCCTTCTCTGTTAGGGGACAGAGTGGCTGTACCCCTGTTATGGCTGCGGTGCAATTCTGCCCATGGGCAGTGAAGGGCAAACCACGCTTGGGCCTGTGCTGGAAAAACACTGCTGGCTTGGGAAATGTGCAGGAAAGAGCTACAGAAATGGTCCATGGGCTGGAAAAGCTGCTCTGCTGTGGGAGACAGAGCCTAAGTAGGTTGAACTTTTCATCCAAGAGAAGTTAAAGAGGTGGCTTTGCGATGTGGGTTGTTTTAGCTTGTGATCAAGAGATGTCTGTGGGTACAGAGCGCTCTAATTTAGCAGGGAAAAGACATAAGATCCAGGCTCTGAAAGCTCCAGCAAGACAAATTCTGACTGGAAAAGAAGTGCGTATTTTTATCAGGGAAGGTAATTAACCACTGGAACGGCTTAAGCCTGTGGGGGTTTCTCTGTTGCTTGCTATCTGTGGATCAAACACGGATATCTGTCTGGGAGGAAGGCAGTCAATGGGCTGAGCACAGGACTGGAGCCTTTGGCCCGTGTTCCAGGAATGCACTTGCCAGGTCTAAGGGCCCTTCTGGCCCTGGGCTCTATCATTTGGTGCTGGTACTTGAGGGTACTTTGAAATCTGGGTTCTATGGGAGAGGTGAGCACTAAAGCACTTGAAATGGGAATTGGGAGAGCTTGTCTCTGTGGAGAAGGGGTCTCTGTGTTCTCTAGGGATTTTTAGAAGGAGGTGGCAGGGTGCTAAAGTTGCCCTCAAGTCAAGCACCTGCCCTCTCCCCTCAGTTCTGGCCCCGTCTCAGTTTAGTTTCTGCAGAAAACCAAAGAAAACCTTTTCCTCTTAACTGTGCACGTCCCACACTCCAAAGCCAGGCCTGTTTGGGGTTTTCCAGCCTGTTTTTTGTACCCAGAGGCTCTAATGCCTCTGGCGTGTCAGCACTGCTCAGCGTTTTCTACCCACACTGTGACAGGGCAGCAGAAACTTCCCCAAAGTTAAACCAAGCCATGTTCCTCCTGGGTTGGAGACTGGACCTTCAGAGGGAATGGAGTGGGATGGGGGTGTCTGTGACAACATTGGCTTGTGCAGCCCCTGAACCTCAGCTGGGTCACCGTGGACAGACGGATCCGTCTGTCCCACAGCTCTGGGTGCTCTGGGCTGGGCAGGCTCTGGCCCTGGCCATGGGCAGGATGGTGTCAGGGCGGGCAGGACAGTGCAGGACAGTGCAGGACACGGTGTCAGAGCGGGCAGGACAGTGCAGGACAGTGCGGGGCACANTCAGGGTGGGCAGGACACGGTGTCAGGGCAGTGCAGGACACGGTGTCAGAGCAGGCAGGACACGGTGTCAGGACAGTGCAGGACACGGTGTCAGAGCAGGCAGGACACGGTGTCAGGACAGTGCAGGACACGGTGGCAGGACAGTGCAGGACACGGTGTCAGGGTGGGCAGGACAGTGCAGGACATGGTGTCAGGGCGGGCAGGACGTGGGCTCAGCGTGCTCTGGAGGGTTCCCAGCCCGTCCATCTGCTCCTCTGTGGCAGCAGGAGGTTTGCTGGCCGTGGGCCGGGGCCAGCCTGCTCAGGAACCTTCCCGGTCCCCGGGGCTGGGGCCGTGGGCAGGCGCTGCCTGTGCCATGCCCTGCCAGGGCTGCAGCTGGCACCCGGCGTGGCGCCGGGGCTGACCGTGTGCCCGGGGCAGGAGCATCCTCTCCCGTGGAGCAGGGCTGCAAATAGCCACTGAGTCACAGCCTGGAATGGGACCATCTTCCCGGGTACCATCCTTCTCCAAATAATTCTGAACCTTCCCTCTGCTCAGAGACTGAATCCTGTCAGTGCAGGGTGGACAGGGGTGTTGGGTGGGATTTCTGTCACCCCTCTGTGAGAGGGGGGCTCACCGTGCCCCGTCCCGCGGGGCAGCACGTCCCTTCTCCCTGCTCCCAGTGCTCACCCAGCACTTGTGGGCTCGCCAGGGCTGAGGCAGCACAAGTTGTGCTGGTCTGGATGTTTCTGAGCCTGGGGAGCTCCTGTGAAGGCAGAGCTTGTCCCTGCCATGGAGCAGCTCTGTCACACGGGGTTTGAGGAGTGTGGGCAGGGCTGGCAGGGCAGCACAGTGCCTGCCTTGCTGAGGGGTTACCCCACATGTCTGTGCCACTGCCCATCCCCTCCATCCTGGATCCAGCTGCTGGTGGGGCTGAGGGCACTGACCTTCCTGGCTGGGGGAAAGGGGAGGAAATGGGGGATGTGGCATGGGAAGGGTTAATGCAGAAAGATTTTTACCCCGTGGCATAAACAGCACCGAATGCATGTTTGCCTTCGTTTGCATATTGAAACATATCCTAAAGGCCCCTCGTTTGAAAGTTCTGGTTTTTACTCCATCTTGCTATAGAAGGGAGGAAATTATTCATAATTAAAAAGTAATAATAATGCGGAATGAAGGAACCCAGCTGTATAATACCCAGCACAAAAGGGGGAGCGTGGGGAATCTATTTTTAATGGTTTCCACAGCAACTGCGATTTTGTTTACAGTGATTTTCCTCCTGTGCTGTGAGGCTGTTCCCAATTTACATTTTTAAGGAGCTCTTGCATGGGAGGCCCATCACTGGAGGGTGCTCTGGTGCTTGGGGACGATGCTGAGGAGGGAAGATGTGGCTGTGGAGAGGCTGCTCAGGGTGTGATGAGCAGAGCCAGAACCTGCCCAGGCATCGCTCCCTGGCTGCCCACGTCCCACGGAGTGCTGTGGGCCACCAAGGGCTGCCAAAGCCCAGCTGGAGACACTCAGAGCTGCCTCTGGAAGGGGATGGTGGCCCCAGGTGCTCATGGACACCCACCTGCCCCTGGGCACAGCCAGCAGCGTGGCTCCCTTGGGAAGGCTGTGGCTGTGCTGGGAAGGGACACCCAGGCTGTGCCACCCAGCTGTGCCACCCAGCTGTGCCAGGCCAGGGGCTCCCCGGTGTCTGCTGAGCCGTTCTGTTTGCTCAGAACAACAGGAGGGGTTGGTTCTCCTGCTGCAGAGGGATTTGGGTGCTGGGGACGGGAGGGCAGCGCTCCCTGCTCCACACGTGCTGCCTCCAGCTGCCCATGGAGCAGCCCCGTGCTGGGCTGGGGGTGCAGCTGGGATTTCCTTGGGGCTGTGGGCTCTGGAGCCAGCCCAGGCATCACTGCTGGGGGTGATGGAGCCAAGGGGAGGCTGACACTGAAGAGCTTTCTGGCAGACACCGGCACAAAATCCAGGGGCTGGAAATTGAACCTCGCCTGGGAGGTGCTGGTTTTTAATGAGGGCTAATGGAGCAGTGGAGCAATTTGCTGGGAGCTCCTTGCATTTCCTGGCCTGCTCTGGGGCTCCTGAAAGCAGGCATGGAGTTCACTGCAAGTGTTGGAATTGCTGTGGGAATAGCCCAGTGCTCCCGGGATGGGGAATGGAGTTTGGCTGTGACTCTCCTGGAGCCTGTGGAGGATGCTCTTCCTCTGGGAGGATGACGAGGCTCTCCTGATGAAGGTGCTCCTGATTTATTTTTATTTTTTTTTAGCCTCCCTGCTGTTTTTCCTCAGGGAGTGGGGGTGAATGTTGTCCCCCTTGTGCCCATTCCTGGGTGTGCATCCCCAGGGATTGTGACCTAGCCCTGCTCCAGGACAGGGACACCAGCCCTGGGGACCCTGGGCAAGGACAGGCTTTGGCTCTGCTCTCACCCTGTGCAGGGCAGTGTCCTGGTGTCCCTGGTGTCCCTGGAGCTCTGCCCCCTGCCCCGGGTGGAGTTTGCTTTAATTAAAGTTCTCAGCAGCAGAGCAGGGTTGGCTCTCAGAACCAACACCTGAGCTGTTGAGTCTGGGCTTGAGCACCCAAAGGAAAGTGAGCCTGGAGCTGATGGTGTTTTAGGGCTCACGGGGAGATGGGGGGATCCCAGCCAGGCTGCTCAGGGGGCACTGGCCCCTTCCATCTGCAGGATGGGAAGCTGCTGCCTGCAGATCAGCTCCTTTCATGAACCAATAAAAGAAGGGTTTTATCACCTGTTCCAGCTAATTTTCTGTGGTTTGTAATGGCTTTGGGAAGCAGGTAATTGCAGCGATTGCATTCCATGTGTAGCATTAAAGGGAATTGAGGGGACTGTTTGTTAATTAGCTGTACTTGTGTGGAACCTGAAACATATTAACCTTCACAGAATCCCAAACTATTAGGGATGAAGAAGGGATTTAATGATGGGAGAAGCAGAAAAACAAAAAGCAATTAGGGCTCTTTTTTCCCAGCATTGCAGGCGGGCTGGAGGGGGAGGGCTGGCAGAGCAGCCCAGCGGGCTCAGGCACGGCGAGCTGGGAGGGACCCTCAGGTGCTGAGCGGGCTGAGAGCTGTGTGCAGGCACCAAGAGGATGGGCAGGGAGACAGGGCACCCATTTAACCTCCTGATGACGCTGATCACCCCCATTTTCATCTTTGCATCATCTGAGTTGGGGATCAAGTGCTCCTTCCGTTTAAAATTGCTGGAGGTGCTCTAGGATGCAGCTGGGGACCAGCCCTGTGCTGCAGCTGCTGGCTCAGCACCCTGAGGGCGTTGCAGAGGGGCTCCAGCCCCGAGAGGCTCAAGCTGGAGGTAGGAGGTGACGGTGCTCCCAGCCTGGACAGCAGGACCGAGTGGTGGCCGGGCTGGGAGAGCTGGATCTGGAGCTGCTGGGAAGTATAAATCGTGTTTCCATGGTAACTGTTCAACATAAACTCTTTCTTCCCTGGTTGTGGCGCCCTGGCTGCTCCCCCCCGTGGCAAAACCCTTCAGCTGTTGGTTATTTTCCACACCTCGGTGCAGGAGCTGGCGGGGGTGGCACCGTGTGGCAGGGCTGTGTTGGCTCCAACCCGGGCTGGAGCTCCAGGGGCCGGGCACTGGCTCTCCAAGGACATTTCACCTGTCCCTGCTCAGGAATGGCCCAGGAATGGCCCTTGCCCTCTCCAGTGCCCAGCGTGTGCTGGTGGCTCAGTGCCTGGCTGCCCTATGGCCCTTGAGGGATGTGAAGCCTGGAAGAACTTGGGGAGCCCCAGTGCCACACTTCTGCCTCTAATGCCCCCTGCTGCAGGCAGCACCTGAGATCCCTCTCCCTGGGGACAGCCCTGGATTTTCCCATCCATTGATCCCTCTCCCTGGTTTTCCTGTCCTTGGATTCCTCTCCCTGGGGACAGCCCTGGATTTTCCTGTCCTTGGATTCCTCTCCCTGGGGACAGCCCTGGATTTTCCTGTCCCTGGATTCCTCTCCCTGGGGACAGCCCTGGATTTTCCTGTCCTTGGATTCCTCTCCCCGGGGACAGCCCTGGATTTTCCTGTCCTTGGATTCCTCTCCCCGGGGACAGCCCTGGATTTTCCTGTCCTTGGATTCCTCTCCCTGGATTTTCCCATCCATTGATGCCTCTCCCCGGGGACAGCCCTGGATTTTCCCATCCATTGATGCCTCTCCCTGGGGGCAGCCCTGGTTTTGCCCACCTGTGGGCAGTGGTAGCACATGCTGTGACCACCGTGGCACCTCCTGCCCAAAGCTGTCAAAGCCTGTCTGGGCACATGGAGCCCTGGAGACAGCCCCAGTGTCCTGCTGGGAGCCCCGGTGCCTTTCCCAGTGATCATTAATACCCATCAGCACCATGCAAACAAACTCCCTGCTCCATTTATTCATTCCAGCTCCCGATTTAATTAGGTTTTCCAGTTTTCTGCTTGTCCTGGGCCGATCACTCCTTAAAACAGTGGAGAATTAATTTGCACCTGCTGTCAGAAAACGTCTCTCCCCAGTTAGAAAAATAATTAAGCCATCATCACACATTGGGGGTAATGAATCACTGCGCTCAGTTCCCTTCACAGGTCGTTTGTTTCCTTCCACACTGGCAAAGAAGGTGCAAACTAAACGTGAGCAGCTGCCAAGTCATCCCCTTCCCTCACTGTCCGGTTCCATTTGAGCTCCTTGGATCTTGCAGCTAAGCTGGGCCATGGCCTTTTGGAAAGGTCCTGAGCAGTGGTTTCCCAGTAGCCCCAGGGATGAGAAAACCTGGGTTTGCTCCTTCACACTGCCTGGGGGCCCGTGTCAGCCTGGCATGGCCATGGAAGGCAGTGAAAGGGAAAAGGGAGATGTGGCAGGGCTGGGCCAGTGCCACCCCCAGCCCGTGGGTCCCTGTGGTCCGTGTGTGGGGTCAGCTCTGGGGAGCTCAGGTTTGATAAATATATTTTAGTGGTTGAGTCTGTAACACCAGGGAGGAATGGATCCCGTGTGGAAGCACCTGGTGTTTGCACGATGTGACAAAATTAACATCTTGGGTGGAAATGTGCCCCCAGGTTTGGCTTGGCAAGAATTTGCCTCTGGATCACCTTGGCCAAGGGCTGCTGGAGGCTTTGTCCTTTCACCCAGGGCAGGTGGGTTCTGCTCACAGTGATCAAATGGGGGCTTCAGTGACTTATTTCAAGGACCTCTGGCCCTGTCTCCCTTCCTGGGCCGTGTTGCACTTGGGCCATTTCCCCTTTAGTTCCTGGCAGGGTCTCATGTGCCAGGTGTGTGGGGCTGCTGTGGTGGGATGCTCTGCACATCCTCTACAGCTCATGAGAGAGGCAACAAGGAGACAGCACAGGCTTGGAGGGATCCCAGATCTCTGCAGATGTCTGGAGCAGTGGCCAGGCTGCATTTTGCCTCCTCTCTTTGACAGACACGAGTTTATTTCTCCTTGGGGGTTCCCATGGGCACTGGGAATGTTTGAGCCAGGAGCTGCTGGGCACGGGAGGCTGCCTTGCCTTGGGGTGAGGCAGAGATTTCCGAGGATGCAGCACACACAGCACCTTTCCTCCTGTCCCCTCTTCCCAGAGCCAGGCTGGCACTTCCCCCTCTCTGCAGAAAATTGATCTGTCACTTCACATATGGGGAGCATTTGGGGGAGCAGAGTGGGGTCCGGGTGGGAAGGGGCGGGGTGAGCTCCACGCAGCTGCTCTGGGTGACGCTGCCACGGGCCTGGGGATGGCTCCTGCTGCCCTTCCCCTCCCAGCAGCCCGGCTGTGGGGCAGCATCGCCCCAGGGACACAGTGGGGTGAACGTGCCTGCCAGCAGGGCAGCAGATTCTGTGCTGGTGACCGCTGGCCCCTCTGCTCTGCCATGAACCTTCCTCCACAATGCGGTTCTGGAGTGCTGGGGCTGCTCGAGGAGCTTTCCCAAGGGGAGATGCCCTCGGTGGGCTGAGGCTGGTGCCCATCGTGCCTGTGTGCTGGTGGCAGGTGCCATCAGGAGCTCCTGTTCTCAGTGTGGTGAGCAGGGCTGAAACTCTCACCTCCGCTGGTCCGAGCTCACACCTGCTCCCACGATCGCCCGGTGCCCACTCCAGTGCCAGCTGATTAAATTAAAGTCCTAGTGAGTTTGAATAATTTTCCCTGTGAAATGTGGCAGATGGCCTCCATTAGGCGTCTGCTCCCAGCATCTGCCAGGATGTGATCAACCCCTCTTTGGAAAACGCACAAAAGGGACTGGAAGTGGAGAGACCTGGGAATGGGAGCCCATCCCTTCATGCACGGAGAGAGAATCAAACACTCGTGTGGCAGCAGTCGGTGTTGTGGAGGAGCAGCATCCACACGTTCCTCCAGCCCCTCTGCCTGCAGCTCTACCTGCTGAGGGGAGGAGAGAGGGGGCTGCTGCTCCTGTCCCGCCAGCCCAGCTCACCCTGGAGGCTAAACTGGGTCACGTTGGCCTGCCTTGGGTCGTGCAATGTCCCCGTGCTGCAGAGCCAGGTGGGCTCCCAGGGCGCTGCTCCTCCTCAGGGGGCGATCGGAGCCGCTCTCAGAGAGCATTCCAGCCTCGGGGATCCCGGGATGTCTGCGCTGTTCCAGGCTCTGAAAGCCGCACTCAGCCCTCCTGGGCTCCTGTCCTGAGTGTGCGTGTCCGGCGTGTGGCTGTCCCCGCGCTGGGACCCCGTTATGGGGTGCGGGCAGGGGGCTCTCGGGCCGGGGGTCTCAGCTGGGGGGCTGCGGGGAGCGGGGGGGCCGGTAGGGGGCGGTGTCTGCCCGCGCTGGGGGCTGCGGGAACCCCGAGTGTGACCCCAGCGAACTGCAGGAGGACCCCAAAGTGCGACCTCTGTGTGTGACCCCGGGGGGTGACCCCCGAGGGTGACCCGTGTGACCCGAGTGTGACCCTGGTGTGTGACCCTGGTGTGTGCCCACCGAGGGTGACTCCCGTGGGCTGGGGCACACTGGGGCACACTGGGGACCCTGCCAGCCCCCCCGGCAGGAGGGGAGGGGGGGCTGTGCTGGGGATTGGCCAGCTGCGGGCAGGCAGGGATGCTGCTCCACCCCAGATCCTTATGGATGAAGGCTTCCCTCCAGAACAGCTTGATAAAGCAGAAAGGGAGCCCAAGGTGCCCTGGAGCTGCTGCAGGACAGCTCTGGGATGCAGGGAGAGGTGTGCTGTGGAGGGGATCCCGGTGCAGGCTGGGGGAGCTCCTCGGCTCTGCAGGGACAGGCTGAGCTCAGTTCCAGCTCTGTTGGAGCAGCAGGTACCAGGGAGGCTCAGTTCCCTGCCCCAGGGCCTGCAGTGGGATGGGATCCTGTAGACTGTGTTTGGGAACAGGAACACGGTGAGGAGGAGGTGCTGTTGGCTGTGAGCTGGCAGATAATCCAGGGGAGAACCGTGGGTGGGTGTGCTGAGCACCCGTGGAGGGACGAGGAGGTGAGAGGATCCCTGGAACCTTGTCCTGGTGCAGAAGGGAGCTCAGAGCTCAGTCTGTGTTTGTGCTGTGGGGTCCCACTGCATCCCCCTGTGCTGGTGTGTGTACCCTGTTACAGAGGTGTTCTCCTTCTTGCTCATTTAGCTGTTGTTGTGTTCTTCTAATTCAATTAGCATCTTTTAATACATTTTGTCCTGCCATCACATCTGAATGTCTCTGCAGCTGCAGGAAGTGCAGAGCAGCTCCAGGGCCCGTGGTGGGGTGTGCAGCCCAGCTGGGGGGTGCTGGGATGAGCTGGCACCACTGAGAGCCGACCATTCTGGGGTTCCTGGGTCCCATCTGTCATCTCCTGTAGTTTCCTGGGGCCTGGCAGGAGTGGGAGCCCAGGGAGATCCATTCTCAGCGGGTCCCTCATTGCTGGAAGCAGGGGAAGGGGATGGAGGTGTCCCTGGGGGGGACTGGGCAGCCTTGGTGCTTGTCTGCTGCCTGCAGACTGTCAGGACCTGCTCATCTTCTTCCAGGCATGCAGGAGACCACGGTGGTCAGGCAGGCTCGTGCATCTCCTGTCCTTCCTCATCCTCCAGAGACAATGTCCTGGTGCTCAGCACCGGTGGTGTGCACTGCTGCTCCCCCAGGCATGCCCCTGTGCCCTGTGCCACATTCACCAGCCTGTCTGATGCTTTCACACAAGTCAATTCTCTTCCTTGAGTGACCTTTGAGTGTGACAGCTGAGTGACAGCTGGCCAGCAGGGAATGGGGGGCCCTGGCAGGGCCAGCCTTCATCCTGCAGGTCTCCCCTTAGTGAGCTGCAGCCCTGCCTCGAGGACTGGCACACCCTGGGGAGCTGGGGTGGGCACGGATGGGCCATCTGCACAGGCAATGGGTGCTTTTGTCTGGAGTTTCCTCCTCAGGAAGGGGCTGAGTGAGCTCCCTGAGCTCCCCTGTCCCTGCTGCCAGGGCACGGTGGGGTGGCACTGGCCTTGCTGCTGGCTGTCCCCACATCTCCAGGCTTTGCTGCGGTGGTGGAGGTGTCGTGGCAGTGCTCCTGTGGGTGCCGTGGGTGGGATGGTCCCAGCAGCAGCCCAGCGAGGAGAGGAGCTGCCCGTCCCCCGCCGTGCCGCAGTGAGGGGCTGCCGCTGTCACTTTGTCCTGCGTGTTTGCTGCAGTTGTCTCCCGGCTGGGCTCGGGGGGGCTGCGAGAGGCCCCCGCGGTCACCCTGCCTTGCTGAAGTGCGGCAAAACACCTCAATTGTTAGTCGGGGCTTGTCAGCTGCATCGCAGGAGCAGCGGATAAAGTGTTCCAGCGAAGAAGATAATTGAAAATCAAAAAAGACTTTGTTAATTTGATTAGGCAGAGCCATAGTTGAATTGTTCTTCATCAAAAGAGATTTAATTTTGACATGCAATTAAATCCTTCTGCTGTGCCGGTGCCCTGCGTGTTCCCAGCAATGGCGTGGCCGGGCAGGGGGTCTGCAGGACAAGGAGGGGCTGAGCTGGGGGGCAGCAGGGCAGGGCACCCAGGGAGTGTGGGTGCCTGACAGGCGTGACGGGAGCGCCAGCAGGAGAAGGGGCTGGTGTGGCCAACGCTGCGCATTTAGCACCGCCTTGGAGTTGTCGTTTAACTGCTTTAACTAATTGCATTAGTGCAGAGACAGCTCTGTGCCCGCTCCCTCCCTGGGGCTGTCCCCTCGCCCTGCCAGCCCTCATCTCCCAGGGGTAAATCCTGACACACAGGACTCCGTCGGTGGGAAAAGGGGCTTTGCTGGCCGCTGGGTTTGGTGCAGCAGAAGAGGAGCTGTGCCGCAGGATCGGCACCTTCGGCCAGGCAGGAGCTCCCTCCCACACAGACAGCCCTGGCACCGGGGTCCCGCCAGCTCCAGTGCCCTTCTCACCAGCTGCCCCCCGCGCTGATAAGGCAGAGGATTATCGGTGTTGCCAGGCTGAGGTGCCCTAATCCATCCCCACTGCGCTGGCAGGGACGGTGGCCAGCTGGAAATCCCACAGTCAGGGTTGTGGATTTAGATCTGTTAGCGAGAGTTGGAGCTCAGTGGGATGTGACAGAGCTTTAAAACCTGTGAAAAAATGTCTGAGTGGCTGCTCGGGCAGGAGCAGAGAGAGGCCTCGCTGTGAGGAAGGGCTTTAGGAGGATGGTGGGAGGTCTGTGTGCTGCAGCCGCTCTCCCCCGCAGCCGGAGCCGCCGGAGGTGGCAGCGTGGGTGACGAGTCCGGGGCTCGCTGATGCTGCAGCTCGCTGGGGTTGGGCTCTCTCTGAGCCCTTCTGCCTTTGTAGTGCTGCCAGCAGGGCTGGTCCCGGCTCTGCTCAGAGCTCTGGGCTGGTTTGACACGGGGCACCTGAGCCGAGCCCTGTCCCTCCCCTCCCTGGCTGCCCATCAGCCTCACAGGGTGATGCGGGCTCGGTGCCACCCTTGGCAGGGAAGGTCTCTGAAGTTTTGGTGTTGGCAAATCCTGTGGTGCCATGAGCTGCCCCCACACCCTGCCTGTGCCTCTCCTCGGCTCAGCGAGGCTGGGAGCTCCTGGCACCATGGGCTTTAGGCTGCACTGCTCTAATGCTGCTTAGACTGGATGGAGCCACATGGAAATTTTCTATTACAGCCTTGCCCTTCCACTTGCCAGCCCAGCTCAGAGGCGTCAGGCTTGAACATGCAGCAGGGTTTTTAATCCCTGTGCTAATGGGCTGTTGGAGGTGCCTGGTACAAGCTCTGCACTCACACCCTGGACTGGCCAGCGGCTCTTTGCTGGTCACTCCTGGGCAGTGAAGGTCTCAGGCCCTGGGGGGCTGTCAAAGCTGTGCAGCCTTTGCCCTTCCCTTGAGGAGATGGGCCAGGAATGAGCCACGGGGCTCTCATGAATCAGGTTCCTTGCTCTGGGGCACAAGGTAGCCAGTCCTGCCCATGGCTGCTCTCCTCTCCAACTGCTGCCATCCCTTTTGCCTTGGTCTTGGGTCTTCATCCCAACTCCTGCATTGCCATCCGCTGGCTCCCCCAGCCTGCTGGAGCTTCTGCTACACGTGCCCATATTTCCCTCTGTTTTCCATGTTGACTGGTGCAGCTCCACGCACTTAACCATGCACCAAGCTCTTCTGTTGTGGTCACCCTTCTTGGGAGAGGAAGAGTTTTCCTTTATATTCTTCCATCCCATGCTCTGAAGGGCAGCACTCAGTGCCAGCTCTGATGGCAGTGGGAGAACAGAGACCCGCTGGGGCTGCTCAGAGACCCGGCTGAACCCTCCTCCAGCAGCTCTGGGGTGCTCAGGGCAGAGTGAGAGCTGGGAGGCCCCTGGGGACTCTTCTGTGCCTTCCTGGTGGCGCTGGGCACTTGGCCAGCATGTGCTGTTGCAGCCTGGGCATCCGAGGCTGCAGGATGTTTCCAGCTGTGGGTGGTGTGCCCAGCCTGTCTCCCGGGGGCTGTGCAAGGCTATCAGGTATTGATCTGCCTCATCCCTCTCACTGGGTTCCCTGGGGCTCCCTGCCAGCCCCTGAGCTGAGGTGGGTGACCTGGGCAGTGGCAGATGTGACACACGACCCTCCTGCGCTGCCCGGCTGCTCCAGGCACAGCTGACAAATCTTGGGCTTTTCTAATTGCCTTTGAAAGTGTGAACGGAGAGCCAGAGGCACCACAGGAGGGCCAGAACCCCCCAGTGCCTGCAGCAGCCAGGGAGCCTCTGCCTGCTGGAGCTGTTGGGAGGATCAGAGCGATGGGGCCTGTGGTGAGCCCGTGAGCAGGGCAGCCCCGAGGAGAGCCACAGGCTGGGAACAGCAGAGAGCTCTGGCACAAGGGAGGGTAGCACTGGATGTGCCGTGCTTAAAGCAGCGCTGGAGGCTTGTGCACAAGCAGGATTTGGGTGTTTCTGGGGGGGATGGCAGCACAACTGTGTGCTGGGTGTTTCTGGGAGGGATGGCAGCACAACTCTGCTGTGTTTGCGTGGGCTTTGATCTCTGTCCCTGTGAGCTGTGGTCCCCACATGCACATCCTCACAAGTGGTGGTCCCCATTCAGCAAGGAGCCGGCTGTGCAGCTGTTGCCACATCTGGATGACAGGCTCTGGATTCACCTTTGCCCTGAGCTGTGCGGTCCCTTGGTGGCTGCGGTATCAGCCTGGATGGATTCTCGTTCCCAGAACTGGGAGATGAAGGGGAGCAGGGTGGGCACCCCCCAGCCCAGCTGCGGGCAGGGACAGGTGCAGAGCAGCCCTGGCTGCCCACGGGGCGGGCGCAGGAGGCCCACACTGTGCTCACCGCTTCCATCTTGGCTTCTTGCCTTATTTGTTCTCCTCTAATTGAGCAAATGTGCTGTCGGCAGCGCGGCTCAGCCAGCATCGACTTGATTAGGGCAAGGCATCGATAGCACGCTGCGCGGCAGGAGGCTCAGGCTGACACTGTCAGACTACTCCAGCCTTAAAGTTGCACTTTATTCATGATGTTTTGATTTCTCTTGCTCTGGGGACTCCGACTTTGATAGATTATGATGCGGTACCAGAACAATCTGATGCGCTGGAGCTACTTCCTTCCAGAATAGGCATTTGCCACCAGAGTCCAGCGTTTTCTTGATTTTTTTAGAGTGAAAAATGATGGCATAAAGAAATCTTGAGCTTTGCACAGTTCAGTCATCCAGAATTAGCAACTAGAACGTTGGTTTTCGTGCTGAAGAGGGCTGTTGGAGGCAGTTTATGCAGAGCTGATTCCTGGGTGCATTTTGCTGCTGCAGCAGTGCTGGCAGGAGCTGTTTGCACTCCACAAGTTGGAGTTTCTGCTTGCTGGTTCCCAAATCCTTCTGTTCCAAGTGAGCACCCACTCCAGTGCTGTGTTGTGCTGCTCCATCCTGGGGTCTCTTTGTTCCCCCCTGCTCTCTCGGTCCTTCTCACACCTGGGAATTTTGCAGGTAGAAGTGCAGGTGTAGAGCCCTCACTGGTCCCCACTCAGGATCTGGTTCCTGAGAACTCCACAGGATGGATTTCCTTGTGTGTCACCATGCCAGGGTTGCTGGGTGCTCATCAGCTCAGCACTGAGTGTAACCCCCAGAAGGACTGGTGGGCCTGGGCTGTCTCACTGCCTTGTCTGGGGCTTCTGCCGGTGCTCTGCAGCTTCAGCCTATTCTTGGCTTTTCCATGAACTCTGTGGGGAGAGGGAGAAGTGCTGGACACGGTGTGTGGCTGCCAGGGTGGGCAGGGGCTCAGTGGGGAGTGGGGACCAGGGACACCCACAGCCTCCAGCCCTGCTCTGGCTGCTTACCGGCCACAGGAGCTGTGAAGCCTCCTGAGCATCAGGGTTGCAAAACACTTTCTTTTCCCCAATGTGTCAAAACAGCATTTTTCCTCTGCCTTGTTCTCGGAAGTGTTTGAACTGGGTTTTTTTGCAAAAACTTCCCTCAAAATTTCAGCCTGAGGCAGATGCTCAATATGAGAAACATCAGAGTGAGAAGCCTTGCTCTGCAGAAAGACAGAGGTGAGGGATAATGGGGCTGTGGCTGGACCCGCAGCCGGCAGCGCCGGGCAGCTGCGGTGTTTACAGAGCTCGGGGAGTCTCTGAGGAGAGCCAGCTCTGCTCGCATATTAAACCAGGAGCTGCAATTACCAACAGAAAAGGGCGTTTTTATAACACTTTTATTGGAGTCTTAATGAACAAATAAAGAAGTGGAGAAATCTGCACACGCATTTGCGAGATATAAAACTGACTGAATCGAGATGAAGCAGCGAGAAGTGTTGGCTGCTCTCCTTTCTGCTGGGTGGGGAAAACAAAACTGCAAAGAAGGGAAAGGAGAGGGACGGGAGAGTGGGAAGAATGCTGAAGTACGTGATCTGGGAGCAGGGATGCCCTGGTAAGTGGTTGTAAGTGGTTCTTGTGACCCCAGTAAGAGGAATAAGGGGGCTCAGCAGAGCTCTCTGTCGTCCTCCCTCTGCACTGCACTAAGGGAATTTGCAGGGATTTCAGAAGGCATGTTGGGACAGAAATTGGAAGCTGGAGAAAGGTAGAAAAAGGTGGATTTGGCCTCAGAATTGGTACAGGCAGGAGGTGCTGTGCTGCCAGCGTTTGGGTACCAAACCCTGGCTTTGTGTCACATGGATCCCCTGCACAGAGCTTGGGGGTGCTGGGGGGACAGGCGGGGTGTGGAAAGCCAGCGGGATGTCACCAAATACTCTGCGCTAAGGAACGGCTGCGTTAAGAGCAGCCCGAGTGGTGCCGAGGGCGATGATGCGGTGCATCAGTCACTGCCGGGGTCACTGACAGGAGGGCAGCGCGGAGGAGCCGCTGCCGGGACCGGCCGGGACGGAGGAGCCGCAGCCAGCGCTGTGTGCGGATGGATGGAGCTGCTGCGCTCGTCCCACTCCCTGCTCCTGCTCTGTCCCGGGAGTGCAGAGCCGCAGAGCTTTGGAAACTGCTCCAGAGCCTTTCCGTGTCTCAGGGGCGTTATGTGCCGCCCTGTTCTCCCCGCCGAGATTCCCGGGGCACGGCAGACCCTCTCTTCCTTGTCGGCACAAGTGGCTCCAGTGGGGCTCCTGCCAAACACTTCCCGGGATGATTTATGATGCTCCTTCAGCTCACTTCGAACTCTGGCTTCTCCTTCTCTTCAGTAGAATTTAACTTGTTTGCCTGGAATATTAATAATTAAACATCAAGGAATTGCATCCCAAGCAGCCTCCTCAGAAGCGTGTTTGTGATTGTTTTCAAGCGCCCAGCGCCGAGTTGGGGCGGCTCTTTGATGGGATTTTGCTGCTTTCAAACCGCTGACACCAGTAACCCCATAAATTAGCAGCTGATGGAGGGAAATCTCCTGGCTGCAGCTGTGGGTTTTTATGGTTTGATTTGTTAATAGGAGTTTTGGGTCAGGGCCAGAATTCCTTACCCAGCTCAGGGGAGGCTTTGCCCCACGGTGCGGTGGCGGCGCCGGGCCGGGACGTGCGGGGCNTCATGGATGGGGCAGTGGGATGAAGCTCTGCCAGAGTGAGTGGGACATTCACATGGATGGGGCACATCCCCCATGGATGGGGCAGTGGGATGACACTCTGCTGGAGTGAGTGGGACATCCTTCATGGATGGGGCAGTGGGATGAAGCTCTGCCAGAGTGAGTGGGACATCCTGCATGGATGGGGCTGTCTGGTGCCGGTGGAGCCCACAGCCTGTGCATGCTGTTTGCTGTGATGGAGTTTCTCTGTGATGGTCTCAGCTGGAAAAGGGGATTCTGCCTTCTTTCCCTTCCCTCACATGCTTCTGGTGGGAGGGCAGCTTGTCCTTATCCCTCTGGTTACCTCTGGAGCAGTGAAACTGCCAGCAGGGAGCATGCAGGCTGGCATTCACTGCCTGGCCCCTGGAAGGGGCAGCACCCAGCCCTGTCCCTCCTGCCAGGACACACAACGTTGTGAGCTCCAGGAGGTCACAGTGCCGGGCATGGAGGGGTTTACCTGCTCCACAGGTGTGTGCCTGTGCTCCCTGCCTGCAGCAAAAGCAGCTGCTAGCCAGGGAATCGTCTTTGCTAACAGCAAGTGTGTTTCTGAGAGCGTGGCTGAGGCAGGACCTTTCTTTCCCGTGTCCTTGTAGGGCTCCTGCAGTACCAGGAGCTCCTGCCTGGTGTGTGCTGGTGTCCAGGGAGCCCCAGGCCCCTCTGGGGTCCCTCTCCTGTGCTGCCCCCAGGGCCAAGGATCTGTACCCGCCCATCACACTCCCACCCCTTGCCATGGAGCTAAAGCCTCATTTATTCTGAAGGGAAAAGAATTCACATCTCACCGACCAACGGGAACCCAAATACAAATAAATTTCTCTCAAAGTGCAGTCGTTGGAGAAAACTAAAGGCCGTTAGTCAGGCTGACATCAGAGGAGCCGCATTCCCTCTGACAACCCGCACAGCCTTATGTTTTATTCACCAGGCCTGAAAAATACCTTCCCGAAGAGGGGGCCCATAAATAAACCAGCGTGATGAATATTACACAGGATAAAAACTGATAAAGCTGGGCTCCGACCAGGAGCTGCACAACGAGGTTAAAAAAGCACAGGGGTTCATTACATCCCATCCAGTGTGATGGGCCAGGGGGTGGCTGTTGGGACAGGAAGGGGAAGCATTAATGGGGATGTTTCTGGGTCCTGAGATAGAGGGGTTAGAACAGGCCAAGCCAGCCTGCTCCTGGCCACTGCAAGAGGCAGCACAAGCAGGCTGGGAGCACTGCAGGGTTGGGGTGTCTTGGCAGCACCTACAAACCTCCTTTGAAAAGTTCCTGCACTCTTCCTTGGAAACACCAGGCTGGACCCCGTGGGGAGCAGAGCAACCCCCTGCCCTGCTCCTCCCCACTGCGCAGGAGGCAGGAACCTTGAAATATGAGCACTTAGCTTTTTATTACCCCATTTAATTGCTGCCTGACAGCCTAATCCAGCATTAAAAACACCAGAGCTCAGGGGAATTCACCATTGTTATTCAACATGTATCTCTCTCTGTGCTCAGAGGTCCCATCTGCTGCCTCCTTCCACCCACTTGCTCCTGGGCCATGCTGGTCAATCCTTGGTCTTGCTGGTAGGGATTTCTTCCCGGTGTAAGTGGTGGGAGACAGGAAAGGGGATCAAGAAGGGAAACAAGGAAGGAGCTGCTGCTGGCAGGGGCCCGTGGGCAGCAGAGAGAGAGGGCTGGGGCTGTTGGAGTGACCCTGGGCTGGTGTCAGGGAACCGTGGTGCTCACAGACAGTGCAGCTGGGATGGAAACACCCATGGCTCTCCCTGGCTCTGCAGATGTGAAAAACAGTTCTGGAAATCACTTTTCCTCCTGCCAGCACTTAACCCAAACTTCCCCGCAGCAGCGGCAGCGGGGCCGATCAGCACAGCTTGGAGAGGCCAGTGAGTTATAGTAATGGACACTCTGCAAACTGTCTGTGCTGCCCATAAATCCATACCCTCCTGGAAGTGCAGATGGTCCATAATCGTCCATCATCCCCAGTGAGCGTGGCTGTGCCAGGGTGGGTTTCTCCTCAGGGGCTGCTGTTTCTGCAAGCTCAACGGAACAGCGGCGTGAGCTCTCTCCATAATGGAGCACCACCCTGGGTTAGGGGAGAGCAAACACTGGGTATCCCCGAGGCTGGGGCTGGTGCAGGCACTGAGGGGAAGGTGGCAGGACCAGGGGGTGAGGCCTGCTGCCTCTGGCTCACCCATATTCCATGGGGCGACTCGGCCCTGTGCCAGCAGTCCTGGAGGTGGGCATGGGAGGAGGAGGGTGCAGAGCTCAGAGCTGCTTTGGTGCTGTTGGAGCTGAGCAGCAGCAGCTGCGCCTGCCTCACCCAGAGCCTGCCCAGAACACCCTGGCACAGCCTCCAAGCGCCTCCATTGACACTTTTGCATCTTGCTCATGGCACCGGGGCCCGCCGAGGCTGGCACGTGGCAGGCAGCTGGCGGAAGCTCTGGGCACGCTGTAATTGGGTTGGAGCTCCTGCTGCCAGTGGGGGGGGGTCTCTTTCCTTGAGTAATGACCTGGAATTTGATCACACGGGTTTTATTAGATTGTGAGACTGGAAGCGTAACCGTGCAGGATCAAAGAGAAGCTGGCACTGCCGCGAACCAGGACCTGCGGGGCTGAGGGAGAGGAGCCACCCTGGGAGATGAAAATACCCTCAGCAGGCTGCTGAGGGGCTCCAGCTCCTAATGATGGAGCCACTCTCATGCAGCCCTGATGCCTCAGTGGCTGCTGAAGGGCAGCTGGCTCCACTGCCGAGGTGCCACCAGCCTTTGGGGCCACTCTGCCCTGTGCCAGCAGTACCAGGACTTGGACCCGCTGAACTTAGCCAGCAAGAGGGAAGGTTCTGGACACAGCCAGCCCCAGCATGTCCTGGCAGCAGCACGAGGTGCCCCAGCAGCCCTGCTCAGGCAGGTGCTGGAGCGGCTGAGGGCAGTGCTGGGGCCAGGCAGGACGGGCAGGGGAAGCAATTGGGCAGTGATTAATGGCACACGGGCAGAGCTGACAGCTCGTGCTGCCCACGATGGCAGGGAGCAGCTGGATCCTCCGCTCCCAACAGGCTGCTCTGAGCCTCTTGGCCTCAGGGCCGTGCCTGTCCAAGGTGCTCCGGCTGCGGGAGCCGTGCCACTGCTCGTTCTCCCCACTCCGGCCGCTCCCGCCCGTTCGGACATTCTGGCAGCATCGCTGGCTTTATTAAGCTAATAAAGCAACGTTAAGTACCCGCACAGTGGAGCCCCCTGAGGTCTCCTTCAGTGCAGAGAGGAGCCGGGGGATGCCGGAGCCTCGGCGCCGATGATTGCTCTGTCACGCTAATAGATGGAGAGGAGCAGGTAGCGCTGCGCCACGGCCGCTGCGGCACCGCGCTCCGGGGGAAGGCTGCTTCTTCTCCCGAGCCCTCTCCGCCGTGCCCCTTGCTGTCCCTCTGAACTCTCCTGGGTGCTTCTGGCCCTCAAGGGGCTGCACAAACTGGTGGCATCTCCCTCAGCCATCTCTGGTGCCCGTGGCTGCCCAGTGCTGGATAGGAGCAGGGGGAGCGTTGTCTCACCCTCTGCCTGGGGCTTCACTCCATTCCCGGCTGTTTTTTAAAATCAAGCAGGTTTTTAAAACCTGGCCACAGGTTGGTAGAGAAACGCCTGATCCTGAGTACCTCATGCTCCCACAGGGTTTTCAATGGGCTCAGAGCACCCAAGGATCACCCTGGGATCATGACGACTTGCAGCCCCCCTGGTGCTGAGTGTTCTTGTGGGTGCTGGTGGCAGGCAGTGCTCCGGCAGCATGCAAAGCAGGCCCTGTGTAATAGATAATAATTAATAGACTGCTCTGGTGGCAAGCTAGGTAAGTAGATAAATAATTTTAATTATCCTTGGGGAGGCTGTAAAATTCGCACACGGCCCTTTATTAAACTCTCTGTTTACAACAGTCATTTATATTGCGTGTCATTTTGCATAAAAGCCCCTTGGGGCCGAATAACACCGTGTAGCACCGTCCCTGGCACTGCCTGCACCGCTGCTCCTGGGGAGCCACGAGTGGGGGTGCAGTGAGCAATGACCTGGGGGACACGGACACCCCAGCCACAGGGCAGCTCCGGGTCTCCAGGACCCCTCGATGCTCTCACCTGAAGCTGAGAAGCCAGGTGCTGCACCCCAGCCCTGCCGAGTTCTGCTCACCTGGGGATCCCTGGGGGTCCCCCAGACCCCAGCTCTTTCCCAGCAGAGTTGATGGGTTTGTGCTGATGGCAGGGCATTTTTTTTCCTCCTTTTTTTGCGCATGTCTCTCAAAAGAACCATAAATTCCAAGCTGTGAAATCCCGCTGCGTCAGCAGTCTGCAAAACGAAGTGATATTAAACGTGACAAAAGTCTCTCTAATTCACCCTGGCCGGTTCCTGCTTCCCTCCCCGAAGCTGTAATTGAGAAATGGAGGACTGGAGATTGCCGTTGTCCCTGCCTGGAATCCACCGAGCCATCCAGGCCTGCGAATCTTGTTAATGAAGGGTCATTTCCCAATAACTCTGCTCTGGCAGTGCTGCACACGCTGCCCTGTGCACACGCCTGTTCTCCCTCCTGTCACACGCATGTTCACCTGTGCTCCCCGAGCCTCAGAGCATTGGCTCGTTGCTCCAGCTCCCCCAGGGCTTCAGGGCTGGTTTTGCTGGGGCAGGGGGCTGCAGGAGCGAGCTGTTACCCTCACTGTGACCCACAATGTGACCCCCACGTGCCCCTCGCTGTGGCAGCAGAGCCAATGCTCGCTTGCCGCAGTGACCTCGCTTGCAGAGCACTGCACTCCACCTACTGATCCTGTTTCCAGTGGCAGATTCCAGCAGAGTTCCTGCCAGCATCAGGATGGGTCTTTGGGGATTTGAAGTCACTTTTACAGGAGAAGTGTGTCTTTCTTTGCTCATGGATGGGTTCTGTGAGGCTGTTTGCAGTGCTGGAGAGGCCGAGTGATGCTGCTCTGCCACCAGAACTGGCCAGGCTTTGCCCAGTGCCTTGTACTCACCTGGCCAAGGGGACAGGTAACCAGGTAACCCCTACCTGTGCCAGGCAGGCTGTGAGGAGAGGGTTTGTGTTCTCAGGAGCAGCAGCTTCCCTGGAGAGCACTGGCGGGGGCTGGGTGGGCACTGGCCGTGGAGCAGCTGACTGGCACAGCCCATGCAGAGGGTCAGCAGAGTATCCCAGCAGTGAGGAGGGGAGGCTGTGCTGGGTGGGCTGGCACCAGCCCCAGGAAGCTGCTGGGGGCCTCTCCTGCACTGTAGCAGGTGCTGCCACCCCAGGGCTGTCCATGCTCGATGAGGGACAGAACAGTGCGGATGGCTGTCAAATAATTGTGGAGTTTAATATCCCCACAATGGGGCTGACATTTGTGTCGTTAATTTTAAAACACTTTATTTCTTCTCTGTGAAGTCAGATTCATTTTCAACAAGCTGCATAACTCCTTCTCCCTAAGTACAGACTCGTGTTTGATCATTTCCTTCCCCGTGTGGTTTTTGTTCCTGTCCTGGGAAGGTCAGTGAGATGGCAGGACAGAGCACTGTGCTGCTGTTACCTGCCCAGGTGTTTCCACACAGACAGGCAGCTCTCACTTTCTCTCCTCTGGAGTACACAAAGACCTGTGCTGCCCATGGGCAAGGGGCAGGGAGTGGTTTGGGGGCTCAGTGCCCAGGTGCTTTGGGGACGTGGGGCAGGGGTTGTTTGGGGTCTTGGAGCAGGAAGGAGCCCTCCCCCACCACGCTGGGCCAGGGCTATCAGTTATTTTTAGCAATCGATGGTATTGATGCCATGCTAGCTGAGGAGGCCACTGGAGGGCTGTTCTTCCAAATCATTACATTTAGAGATGAACTATCCCCTTTTCATATAAATCCTGACAAATAAAGATAAAGCAGGACCTTTCCCGTGCAGCTGCAGCCCGGAGTCAGGGTTGGCACTGTTTGGGGCACCCATGCTCGGGATGAGCAGGGCCTGGAGCAGACATGCCAGAGACAGGAAAGCTGCTCCACAAGGACTGACACTTTTGGGTCCCCTCTCAGTTGGATAGGACCTCCCAGGGATCTCTCCATGTTTAATATCCAGAGGGCACAGGACACACTTTGGGGATAGACCCTGAATGTGACCATCTCGGTGACATCAGCAAGAGCAGGAGCACCCCAAAGCATCTGGGGAGCAGGATGTGCCTGTTTCCCTGGGGCTGGTGTCCTCACTCCTCCTGGGGTGCACACTGTGTCCTTTGGAGCTGGCACGCAGGGCTGCTCCTGCCTGGGCACAGAGCTGAGGGCTCCCAGCACAGTGGCTGCACTGGGCTCACCAGAGAGGGGCCTCTTTCCATTTACTTTTGTTGTTTTTTCGTTTCAAGATGAAATTAAGCTACATAAAGCAAACCCCAGCCTTCTTTTACAGCACTGCATCAGTACATCCCTCGAGGGGAAAACACTCACACAGAGGTTTTCCTGCACTTTGCTTGTCCTTGTGTCTCCACTCAGCGCTTTCAGAGCGCTCACCCCTGGCCAATTCCCCACGCATTGTGTTTGGTGCTTTGGGGTTTGTTTCTTTTTTTTTTTGCTATTGTTTCCAATCGATTTCACTGTAGGTTTGTGGTTGAGATAAAAGCCTGCCCTGCTCTCCACTCGGCTGGCTGTGTTTTGTGTCTCTGTGTCCCTGCTGATGCCACCCCAGGGTGAGCAGGGTGAGTGGGTGCTCCTGGTCCATGGCTCACCTACCTCTGCTCCAGGTGCCCAGGTGTCCACAGCCACCCCGATATCCTTGAGATATGGAGAGCAGCCATCAGTCTTGTCCTGCTCCATGTTCCTGCAGGCTCCTCCAGCTGCTCTGGCCCCCCTGTCCCCACTGGCTTCATCCCAGGCATTCTCCCAGCTCCACATCCTGGTGTCATCCCCAGGCAGATCCATCTCCTCGTGCCGTGTCCCGCCAGGTTCTCAGGGAGAGGTGGAGCCACAGGTTAATTTACAGCGTGTGGGGAGCACGGAGGGGAAGAGCCTCTGCCCGCTAAATAAGTCATGAAGCCAGATCCCAACAGCACAATTAGAATCCTCCGTTAATGATTATTTATGGGGCTGGGAATGCTTATTTAACCTGACTATATTAAATATTAAACCAAATTATAATATTTATACCGGTATTTACAACAAAAGGAGGCAGCGGGTGGCTGGGGCAGCAGCAGGTGAGTGAGTGAGGTGTGTCCAGGGCCAAAGGGGTTGTGGGCAGCACTCAGGGGTGGTGGGCACCAGAGGAGCAGTCCCTTACCCCAGCCCAGCCATAGCCTTTAACATAAGGGGCAGGAATGCTGCTGGAGGAAAGGGAAGGAATTTTGGGTAGGAGATGGTGTCTTCTAAGAAAGAGAAATATCAGTCATCAAGTGGGACAGTAGAAGCCAAAGGGACCCCCCAGCTGGTGTGGGGTCAGAGGGATGTGCTGTACCCAGAGCAGTGCTTTGCTGCTTTTTTCACCTTGGAGTTGGAGGTGACAGCTGGGCCACAGGGTCTCTGCTTGGAGCTCTGGCTGTCCCACCCGGGGCTCCAGCCTGTGCCTGGTGGCTGCCTCATGCTGGAATGCAGCTCCTTATGGCAGAGCCATGGCTCCAGTGCCACTGGCCCTCGAAGCTGCAGGAGTTCAGTGCAGATCCCTCTGTGCTCCTGAGCTGCTGTGATTGCCGGTTCTGCAGCCCGTTGCAGATAAAATGATGATTAAGGGGTCCCACCCTATAAGCAGACAACCATGTTGACCTTATTTAGGCTCCTAATCAATTTGCCCCTGGTGTGATTAATTGAGATGCTTGCCATTGATTTTCTGTGAGACAGGAGTGGCTGAGGTGGGATTCAGTGGGATGCCTGCAGGGAGATCTCTGCAGCGGCTGTGTGAGGCTGAGCTGTGGAGTTCTCAGCCAGGCAGGATTATCCCAGCTCTCCTCGGCCATGGCTCCCAGGGCAGCCTCCTGCTGCTGCCCATGGGAGATGGGAGGGGTGCTCATGGAGCTCCAGGGGGGATTTGCATTCCCTCCTGCATCCCACAAATGGTGCCACGGATATGGGACCTGGGGAGGATGATGTGCTCTTCTGAGTGAGCCAATAGCTTGGGAAAGAGTCCCCATAGCCACTGCCACTGTCAAACCCTCTGCAAGGGATGGTGTGACCCCTCCCCGAGGGGTGACCCCTCCCCAGATGTCACAGGTGGAGGTGTTCTGGGTTCACCAAGCACCAGGAACCCCATGTGAGCTGCTGGAGCAGGAAAGGCCCTGACCAGAGCCACCAGCTGGGGATGAAGGACCTACAGCACGGATGATTGGAAAGGATTTTCTAGCTAAATTGCTGAGCAGATGGATTTACCCTGGACCGGTCCTTGTGGACTCTGGAACATTTTCTCTTCTGTCACAGTTCCTTTTTATGACCTGCCATTTGCTCCAGCAAGCGAGAAGCGAGCCCTTGGCACCCAGCTCCCGCTCCGGCTGCGGTTCAGGAATGCAGCGGCTTCGCTGCCGGGAGCCGCGATTCCTTTTCAGGAAAGTGCTGGGGCCTGGCAGGGCGCCCCTGCCCACTCGGGCTCCCCGGGCACCTGGGGGCTGACAGGGGCCGGAGGGGTGGGAAGGGGCTGAGGCAGAGGAGCTGGCAGCTGCCGGCACGGGGGGATGCTGTGCCAGAGACACGGCCGCGGGTTTGTAACGAGCCGCGACAGGTCATTACAGTGACCACCTGCAGCGGGTGCACATCCAGCAGGGCTCCAGATGGGAGGCTGTGGCACAGCAGAGGAGTGAAGCCACATCCTGGCTCGGGAGATCCCTCTGTGGTGGCAGCGTGGGCTGAGGGGCAGTGGTGACTCCAGGGGGGACTGGGTTTTCCCCTTGCTCTGCTGTCAGTGCTTCCACACAGTGATTCCGTCATCAGCGCTTCCACACGGTGATTCCAGCAGCTCTTTTGGCTCCCACTGTCCCAGCTGATGCCTGATATTTCTTTCTTAGAAGAAGGGGAAGGACGACACAATCTTCCACCCAAAGCCCTTCCCCTTCCTCCAGCAGCATTCCTGCCATTTACATTAAGGGCTATAATGGGTTGGAGTAAATGGAGCAGGTTTGCAATTAGTTTTCCGAGTACTTATCTCATTAAAGTAAATGAATTATTGATTTAGTGACACTCATGCTTTTAGTGAGCGGCACAGTACCATCCCTGCTCTGTTGCTGGCTCCCTGCAGCTGGCCCTTGCACGCCTGCTCCTGTGAGCACACGTGTGTGGGCAGCAGTGACTGCTCTACCTCCTCCTTGGCTTTGGAGCCAACACAGCCAGCACTGGGCACGAGAGTCCTGTCCATGGGAGCAGGAACGTGGCTTTGTGAGGGATCCTGTAGGAGCAGGAATGTGGCTTTGTGATGGACCCTGTAGGAGCAGGAACGTGGCTTTGTGAGGGATCCTGTTGGAGCAGGAACGTGGCTTTGTGAGGGATCCTGTAGGAGCAGGAATGTGGCTTTGTGAGGGACCCTGTCCATGGGAGCAGGAACGTGGCTTTGTGATGGATCCTGTTGGAGCAGGAACGTGGCTTTGTGAGGGATCCTGTAGGAGCAGGAATGTGGCTTTGTGAGGGACCCTGGTCAGGTGTGGGTGTGAGCAGAGCCCGCAGGAAGGGATGTCACCTGTTGGTGCAGCACGGGGTTGGCATGGGGCTGCCGGGCACTGTGAGGAGCTGCACGTGGCAGGGGCAGGGAACAGGGTGCGGGGCTCAGGACTGGCAGTGTCTGGCAGAGCGTGGATGCAGGAGGATGAAGCCCTGACAGGCTGTGCTGGAGCCAAATGCTCATGGCTGAACCTGCCACCCTCAGCTAGCTGCTGATTCAGCGCTTCTGCGCTTCTCTGTACAGAGATTTAATCTCTCCTGTAAGATAAAATACTCCATTAATGGGAACCTGCCTGCTCGGGGCTGCCCTCGCCACTGTCCAGGCAGGAAGGGCTGCACCATCCTGCTGGGGCTGTCAATGCTCCCCTGCAGCTCCTGTGCTGAGGGGTGGGACGAGGGGCTGTGGGAGGGATGCCAGCGGGATACCAGGAGTGCCAGACTCCTCCGGCGGTGCCTGCTGTGCCAGCGGGTGCCACGTGGGTCCATGAACCACCCAGGCACGGGAAGAGCTTTGATCTCCTCACTGGAGGAGGTGGTGATGCCACAGGAGCCGCAGTCACCAGGCGGGAGGAGGTGCCAGCAGAAAATGCAGGAGAGATTTTGGCTGGGAGGTTCACAGCTGTTGCTCAGGTGGGGTTTGGTGACCAACGATGTTGGCATGGGCTGTGCCAAGCGTGGCAGTGCCACAGCAGGGAATGGCCTCCCAAAGTGGGGACAGCACCATGTGTTGTCCCTGTCCCCAGGACGCTCTCCTCAGAGCTGAGCTGCTGGTTGGAGCCCTCTCCTGAGCAGTCCTAGGGCTGTCCTGCTGATGGCCCTTTACCCACCCCACCAGGGCTCCTCTGGGCACTGCCCAAGCATCTCACACCTCAGCTCCTGGCCAGCAGTGTGGAACAGCCCTGGCTTGGCCCTGGACACAGCAGGATAGTGGGGAAGCATGTCCTGAGAGCTGCTGTGCAGGAGCCAGCCTCTGCCCCAGCCCCTGCTCCTCCTGCCCCTGCCTCCAACGCTGCTGGGAACGGGATGTTTTATATTCCTTAGCTGGGGGAAAGAAAAAAAAAAATCCCTTCTCATTTAATTAAAAATGTTGACATTGTGCCTGGCCATCCCACCCGCCGGAGAAGGTGGTTATAAATTAAACATTAAACCTTTAATGGCCCATAAAGAAATATTCTCTGCTGTTCTGTATATGGGGATATAAATAGAGAGGGCTGCGGGGGGAGGGGTGGGACATTATTGTTCCTCAGCCAGATAATCTTTGCTAATGAATTTAATTAAAAGCAAAATTAATTTAGGATTTTTGGTGGAGGGAATGGGGGTTAAAATGTACTTTGAGAAACTACCAAGAAGTTTCCCAGCAGATCAGAGCCAGACCTGCCTCAGGTTGCTGCGTGGGGAGAGGGGGTGATGAGGTGCAGCTTTCATGGGATCTGTGCAGCTGGCTGACACAGGTGGCATTTCTCGTGCAGACCCCCTGATTCCCAGCCAGATGGTTTTAGCTGGCTTGGGATCACCTGTTCTGGCAGTGGATCCCTTTGAGGCTTTGCAAGGTTCCAGGTAGAGTCAGTCAGCCCAGACCTTTGCCAGAAAAGCAGAGACTGGATCAAGATTCCCCCAGGTCCTGCCCAGAGCTGCTCCTGCCTGTCTCCCATCAACGCTCTGCCGGGGGTTTCCCTCTCCCACTTCGGTGCACGTGGACAGGAAGGCTCTGGCTGAGCATCCCTCTCCCTCCTTGTGGTACCGGGACCACCAGAGGTTTCTGCCTGGGCTGGAGCCGGGCTTGGCAGTTCCCTGTCCCTGCCAGCAAGCGTGGCACATCCCAGCTGAGGCACATCCTGGCTGCAGGGCCCCACGTTGCTTTGGGGAGCTTCTCAGAAGGCGCCTTTCTTGGGAAATGTGTTTGGGAAATGCGGCGTTACCCATCGCCGAGCCTCCCCCAGGAGCCCAGCGTCAATTATTCATTGCAGAGCAGGAAGACCGGGCTCCCAGCACTCCCAGCACTCCCAGCAATCCCAGCACTCCCAGCCCCACTGCTGGAGTGCTCTGAGCCTGCTGTGCCATCCCCTGATCCCAGCCAGGAGCCTGGTGAAGCCATGGAAGAGCTCAGCAGTGGTGGCTGGGGGCCAGGCGGGTCTGCAGGTGCAGCGGTGTCATCACCCTGCTGGGAACCAGGGAGTTCCCAACCATCTTTTTTAGGACACCCACGTCCCACTGGCCTGGGAGGAGGGGAGACCCCCAGCCTGGTGAATGCATCGTGCTGGGTGAGAGTGTTTGGAGGGTTTTTATCATAAGAGTGCTAATGGAAGTCAGCACCAGCCTAATGAGCTGTACTCCTCCATGAATCTGATTCATTGAGGCAGGAATTACCATAATTGATTATCCTGCTGAGCGGATGAGAACCGTGTTTGCTAACACGAGTGTCTGGGATCAGTCTCTGCTTCCTGAGCCGCCACCGGAGGTGTCTCCAGACCATCCGTGCTCAGGTGCTCCCTGGGATCAGCCGTGAGCTTGGAGCAGTGTCCAGGCACGGGGTCCCTGCACCCACCCTCGGGACCCTCCTCTTGGGGTGTTGCTCCTTCAGTAGGTGTTGAGCACTGCAGCTCCAGTGCTTGGGAGCAGAGCTGTTGGGCAGGTGGGACCCAGCACTTGCAGACCTCCAAAAGAGCGGGCACAGACACAAACAGCCTCCCCACATGGCTGAACCACTCCTGGGATGTATCAGCCGTTCTCATTATTTCTGAGGGTCCAACAAGATTGATGAATGTTTGCGCTGGCCACGCTGCAAAAGCCAATTAGTTGAAGTGCAGCTTTCAGGAAGTTTTCTTTGAAATTTGGCTTAATTTCCAAGAAGTGCCCAGAGCCAGGGCAGCAGCGGAGCCGTGTGCCGCAGGGATTGCTCCTCACAGGAGCGTGTCACTGCGCTGGTGTGGGCAGAAGGTTGGGGACACACCAGCCCAGATGTGCAGCCAGCACAGCTGTGCCCTGTCCCACCCCGTGGGGTGTGAGGGGCTGTGCTTGCAGGGTTCTGGGGGAGCTGAGGAAGGAGCCTATGGTCTGTGAGAGCTGGGTTGGGTTTGAGGTGCACTGGTGGAGCTGAAGGGGGGGTTCCTGCACCCATCACCCTGGGCACGGTGCTGGTGGGTGCTGATGCTGCTTGGCTGAGCCCCTGGCCTGGCCAGCAGCTCCTGAGCAGCACAGGCTTCCCAGTGCCCAGGGAATGACACTCAGTCCGTGCTCACATCCCAACATTGTGCAGTCCATGAGCAGACAGCATTGACTGTAACAGGTTAGTGATGATGATCATTGATTTTAATTCTTCCTCCTCTTCCCTGTCTTTTCTAGAGAGCCCAGTGCAAGCGCCGCGGGAGGAGCTGGGCTCAATAAAAGGTACGGAGGGTTCTGATCCCAGTGGCTGCATTGGGCTCTGCCTTGGCTGCTCCCGGGGTCCCTCCTGCACGCTAAACCTGCATGTGTGGGGCTGGCAGTGGGTGCTTGGTGTGGGGCTGGCCAGGGCCTGTGGCTCAGGGATCAGGCAGGGGCTGGTGGGCACTGAGCCGTGCTCGGGGGAGGGACGGGGGAAGGCTGCCCACTCCCCTCTGCCAGCAGCCCCCGGCTCCCCCCTGGTGCTGAGCCCCCCGCAGGTGTGAGGTGAATCCTGCATGAGGAGAGCTGAGACTGACGTGCTGTGAGTGTCCGTGTGTGCTGCCTTGCTGTCTGTCCGTACCGTGTGCGGCTCGCAGGAGCCATCCCTGGCGGAGCCATCCCTGGAGGAGCCATCCCTGGAGGAGCCATCCCGGTCCTTACTGGGGGCAAAGAGCAGCCCACAGCCCCATTCTGACCCCGACCTGGCAGTCACCTACTGCAGGAGATGTTTGTCCCCAGCGTTCTGGGAGGTGTCACAGTGTCCTGGGCTGGGGCAGGTCATGGCTGATGTATTTGGAAGGTGGAGCAGACCAGATGCCCTCTGCCAGCCTGGTCCCCACTGGTCAGGTGTGGATGGCTCCTTCCTGTCCTACCCTCACATTACTGGACTGTACAGCAGTAGGAGGATCCCATCCCTGGGGGGACACTGCATCCCCCCAAACTCCACCCCACTGAGTACAGTGCTCCCCTGTCAAAGCCAGTGAAGCAGAGGAGCAAAGAAAGCTGAGAGGCTGCAGAGGATGAGTCTGGTGCATCCATTGCTCCGGGCCTGGCATGGGCTGGAGGTGCCAGTGGGACCAGGGGGTGACAGGGGCCAAGGCAGTGGCACCGTACTACAGGAGCTGCCAACATGCCAAACAATGTGCCTCTCCTTGGCACATACAGGACAAGGATGGAGGTGAACTGCTGGGATGGGACTGTGGCCTGGAAAAGGGTCCTGAGATCCCGTGGGAAATGTGGAAAGAGAGCTAGCAGAAGGAGCAGAAAGCCTTGCAGGAAGGCCGAGGTGAAGGGGAGAAGGCTGGGCAGTGGCTGTGATCCCAGGGAACGCTGCTCATCCACAGCAGGGAGGGCTCTGGGGCTGCCCCCACCTCTGCCACCCGTGCCTTCACTGATGGTGGTTCACTTCCCGTGCTGAGGAGGGGGCTGTGCTCCCTCCCAGGGTCCTGCTGTGTGTGGGGCAAGGGTCACAGCTCATTCCTGGGGCTGTGGGGGGCTGCTGGAATGTGCTGGATGTATCTGGAGAGGTGTGGGGAGGGCAGCGGGGTGGGTGTCCTGTAGCTCAGCTGCCCCGTGCCCAGTCTGGGTGGGAGTTTGGGGTTTGGCACAGGGGCTCCAAGCTCTGTTTGTGCAGGTGTGGGAGGCTGCAATGGGAGAGGGTGGAATGGTGCTGGGAAGAGGGCTGGGGAGGTGCTCCTGCTGCTGCCCTGGCTGCAGGACGGTTCTGTGCCCTGCCTGGTGACCCCACAGGTTTTGTCTGCTGGTGCTGGTTTCATTCTGCTGCACTGGACCCCTCTGGCTGTCCCAGACAGCAGGGCTGTGGGGTCTGGCAGGCTGGGGGGACCCCAAGTCGCAGCTGGGGCTGCATTTACAGGGCACAGAGAGAGAGAAAAGGGTTTGGATCACTGAGATATAAGAGGGAGCAGGGAGCCCCCCGCCCCAGCTGCCTGCAGTGGTGCCTCTGCTGCTTTATCACCCTCTCCTGGTGCTGAATTATTGAGAGTGTTGCTCTCGTTTATTGCCGTGCTGGAGGAGAGCTGCCTCCAGCCTGGTGCTGCTCTGAATATGATTATGGGGCTGTAGATGTCAGAACCAGCTGGGCCCCGGAGACCAATCTGCTGCCCCCCTCACTCCTCTGCCTCCCTTATCCTTATTTATTCCCTCGCTATCACGCCTGGTTCAGTGCTCATGGTCCCCCTGCTCCTTCCACTGTGCCGTGCCCCTGGAGGACAGAGATTTAGTGCCTGAGGAGCAGCACTGCCTGCTGCCAAGCCTGCACTGTGTGCCAGGGGTGGCTGGGGCTTGTGTGCAGGACCCCCTGACCCATCCCCATGCTGTGGCCAGCCCTTGGCTGTGTCCCCTGTCCCGGGCTCTGCTGCGGGGGCAGTGCTGGGGCTCAAGGAAGGAGAGGCTGCCCTGGCGTTGGTTGGGATTTCTGGGTGCTCTCTCGTGCGGTCCGTGGTGGCCACATCGCGGGTTCCAAGGACTGTCCCCATGGCTCCCCATTGCACATGGGGGCTGGGGGCTGCTGGCTCTGTCCCTCCCCCTCGGGCCACTGCTTGGCTGCTCCAGAAAAGGGAGGGACGCTGGGTCTCCCAGGACAGACCATCATCCCGGGCGGACACGGCTGAGCATCCCTGCCGGCCAGTACCGATGGCAGCAGCGGGTGATGGAATCTGGTGGGGCCGGGAAGCGGCTGGCAGCTCGCAGGTTAACTGTGAGCGGCGGATTCCCTTATTGACAGGGTAGCTTGAAAAATGCTGAGGCAGGACATCGGCTCCTCGGAGTGTCAGCGGGAGCCCACGCTGCGCCAGCGAGCGCCCACACTGCCGCTGCCGTGGCCCCCAGCGCCCAGCCTGGTCCAGGACCCTCTCCCCAGCACCCCTCCGACCCCCGGGGTTGGCACGCTCACCCTTCCCTTTGGTCCCCGAAGGCACTGGAGAGGATTTAATCTTTCCCTTCCTCTCGCATTTTCCCGTGGGGTGGATAAGGCAGTGCCCAGCGGGGCTCCCCCTTGGCGGCCGTGCGGGCCCTGCCCTCCCTTCCCCAGCAGCGTGTCGGGGGCTGCACGGCGGCTCTGAACGGCGGCGAGCGCTCCCTGGCACCGGGGAGAGCCGGAGGGGACAGAACCCAGCCTGGAGGAGCGGTGCCGGGTGGGGAGCAGCCCATCGCCCTCCCAGCCAGCCCCGCAGAGCGCCCCAGCCCCCGCCGCTGACACCAGGATGTATTTTTGGGTAGGTACCGCTGCCAAGGGTGGGCACTTTCCCTCCCTGTCTGCTGAGGTTTCTCGCTCAGCCTTTGGGGTGGTTTTGCAGGTTTTCTCCCTGGCTGTGCCACTGTCCAGGGAGAGTTTCCCCCTGTGGTCACCACCCAGTGCCCACGGCTGGCAGCAGCTGCAGGGGATGGGCTGCGGTGCTGGGAACAGGCCTGGCCTTGGGAAGGACCAGGGCGGTGGACAGGGGTCCCTGCCAGGACACTGCAGCCCGGTCCCTGCTGAGGGCACCCCCAGCTGCCCTCCTGCCCCTGCACTGCCCTGTCCAAGCTCCGTGTGGGGCTGGCCATGGGCAGAAGCTGCCTCCCGTTCGCTCGGGGCTGGGACACTGGATGTGGGTGCAGCTGGGACAGTGAGCAAAAGGCAAGGAGCGGGAGCCAGCAGCCCCCAGGGGGCTACACTCCCTCCCCAGAGCTGCAGGAGCTGGGCTGGATCAGGCTCCACACCATCCCAGGGTGTTCCTCTGGCATCCCAGCCCACCAATTGGGGCTAAAAGGCCGCGGCTCCAGCTCCTTCCACCCGCTCCCTCCCACTCCCTCAGAGACAGCGAGGGGCCGGGGGGCTGCAGCAGTCTGGTGGGGTTCATGTGCTCCAGGGAGCTGTGCTCCCCTGGATTTGGGAGCGGGGAACAGACTGGGCAGGGGCAGGCAAAGGGGGATGTGTGGAAAGGAGCTTATGGGGAGGAGGAAGAGGATAATGCGAATTCATTGTTTCTCGGGGAAGCAGCTTTCAGGTGTAAGGTGCTTTGTCATGAGGGACGTCGGCACTGCCACGGCTCCAGAGCCTGTCAGGGCTGGCACAGCCTCCTGCCTCGGTGCTAATTCTGCCCAGGGACTTAACGAGCCAGCAGAGCTGTGAGAGCAGAGCGGAGCCGTGTGGCCCTGCAGAGCTCGGCCGAGCAGGCACGGGCAGCGTGGGGTGCCCGTTCCCAGGGGAGATCCAGGCACAGCTTCCCACACTGTGGGGCAGTGGCATTCCAGGGCCTCTGTTCCCTGCCCCGTGGGGTGCACAGAGCCAGCCAGCCCAGTGCCAGCACTGCATGGTGGCATCCCCAGCTCTGCTGGGAAGGGCAGGGTGAGGGCTGTGCTCCTGGCAGAGCAGTGAGTGTCATTTCTTGGCACCATGGGCATCTGTCCATCGTGGCATGGCAGGAAGGAGAGGGTCTGGTGTCCCTGCATGATGGGAGCACTGTGGTGGCTGGGTCATCAACACTTCAATGGGCTGAGATGCCAAAGCAAAATGTCTTCAAATGCCCAGTAATTCCAGAGAAATTAGGAGTGTGTGGGGCAAGGGGAAGAAGGGGTCTGTAAATACTACAATTTATAAAGTATGCCCTGGGTCACAGCACCTGTTTAACATCCTCTCTGTGCATTTAAAAAATCTTATGAGAATAGAGTGTTTGCTTCTGGAGTACCTCCAGCCTGGTGTTCCCCCGTGCCCACCTCACCTGTCTGCTGCTCAGCTGGGTCCCAGCCCAGTGCTGGTGCCCACACTGTCAGTGCCACACACACTTGGGGTGGCCTGGGACCCCTCCTGTTGTGTCCCATGTGCTGGCACCATGGGGGCTGCTGCTAAAGCCCCCTGGCAGCCTGTGAGGCACGGTGGTAGGGCTGCCAGTTCAAGGGTGCCTTTTCTCAGGAACCCTTTGTCAGGCAGTGGAGCTGGTCTCAGGGAGTAGGGGGACCCTGAGAATGCAGCATTTCAGGTTCCTGGTCTGCAGTTGCTCCTTCCTTGCATCACCCTCCATCAGTCCTGCATCACCCTCCATCAGTCCTGCATCACCCTCCATCAGTCCTTTTTCTCGATCTGTGCTGGGCCTGGTGGTGGCAGCCCCAGCCTTGGTGGTGGCTCTGGCCCCAGTGGTGGTGGCCGTGCTGGTGGCTCTGGTGGCCCTGCAAGCCCGGTACAGCTGTCTGTCCTGCTGTGCCCCCCCAGCGCTGCCCACCCACCCCGTAAGCTCGAGGTGCTCAGCAGCAGCTGCTCTGCCACGGTGCTGTTGCTGCAGGTTAATTCTCATTAAATCCGGGGAGCCTAATTGCCATTTCATGTAAATATTTTGTCAAGTGAGAGGGCTGCAGGAAGGGCGGCGCGGGCAGAGGCGAGGAGCCAGGCACGGTGACAGGCTCTGGCTGCTGCTGCCCAGCCAGGGCGGTGAACTGTGTCCCCAGGGAGCTGCTGTGACTCCTGCAGGGAGCCAGAGCACACATGGGACTGGCTGCTGGAGGTCCCTGTGCACCAATTTTTCATGTTGGATGATGGGGGACACGGGAGGGCTGCAAGTAGATGCCATTTTGTGGAGAGCACCAGGGCTCCTGTCCCTACCAGGGCTCCTGTCCCTGGCTCGAGGGCAGAGGAGGAGGGGTGACACGAGAGGCTGTGGAACAGCCCCCGGTGCCAGCCCAGCTGCTCTCCTGTTCTGCACGGTGCTGCAGCTCTGGCCAGAGGCTGACAGATCCCCAGGCCCCACCCTGTTCCCCCTGCAGTGGGTCAGGAACATCTTAATGTGGTTTTCTTTTCCTGGATCCCATTAAACTTCCGTGTGCTTTCCCTCCGCTCCTGCTCCCCTCCTACTGCCACAGCTGCTGTCTCAGATGCTGGCTGTGGTTTGGTGACAGTCCCCTCCTCACCTGGTGAGGTCATAGCTGGGTGCTTCATCTTTGGGAATTCAGAGCAGGCAGTGTCTCCAGTGACATCTGAGAGCTGCTGGAGGAGGAGGAGGAAGGAGCAGGGAAAGATGGAGAGGTTTAACAGGGTGCCAGGGAGGTTTGTCAGTCCCTTCTCATTGTCCTGTCCCAAGCTGGGACCTTCCTTGCCACACGGACATTCCTTGCCATGGGATGTTCCTTGTCACACAGCAGCTCAGATCTGTCAATGCCTTCATCTAATTGCTTGATGTCTTTGAATAACTACTAATAAGCTTTTAATTAATGAATGCCACAGCTTGGGGGCATTTTGGAGTGGGTGGGAGGAGAGGATTAGGTTGGTACCTCTGTCCCTGGGTGCCGGTGGGCTGCCAGCACTGCACTCACAGGGTGACCCCAGGAAGGCTGGAGCACCTGATCTCACCAGCCCAGCCTCGATGGCCCTCATGGCAGAGCTTGTGTCTTGCCTGATCTGCAGCTCACCTTGGCAGCTCTCACGAGTGTCAGCATCCAGCTTTGCCCTGTGGGAGAGTGCTGCAGGGACCACAGGGTTCTGTTAAACACCAGAAGCCCCTGGGACAGCCAGCCCCCCATGGCTGAGCATTGCACCCCCACAGCAGGGCCATGGGCTTTGCATCATCCCTCTCTGCTGGGAGAGGATTCCTGGGGCTCCCAGGAAGGACCGTGGTGCCAGGTGCTGGGTTTCCCATTGCATCCTGTGGGTCAGAATGTGGGCATGGAGCTGGGACAGCTCTGGCAGGTGCTCAGGGCTTGGTGCAGCAGGTGCAGAGCCCTTGGCACCTGGATGACCTGAGTGACACCACATGCTNGTGCCGGGCCGGGCCGGTGGCTCCGGGGAGGCGGAGCTGGGGCCGCTCTCTGCACGGCTCCCGCGGCCCGGCAGCGCCGGCGTCTCGCAGCGAGAGCGTGGCGGTGTGCACGTGTGCGGCGGTGTGTGCATGGGGGAGTCCCGCGGAGCCCTGCCACCGCCCCTGCTCGGCACCCGTGCTGCGCCACCCCAGCGCCCGGTAAGAGCCTTCCTCCCCCGGGAGCCAGCGCCGGGAAGGGACACGGCTCTGCCCGCTCGGCCCCATCCTGCCCGGCTGCTTCCCCAGCGTGTGGCCGGGGTGGCGAGGGCGGTGGGGAAGCCATCTGCAAAGCGGCGGCGGTGGAGGGGTTAAGTGCGGGATCAGCTGTTCTCATGTCATTACGGATTCTCTTCATTTTATACAGAGCTCTGTTTGATGTCTGAATGCACAGGGGACTCCCCCTCCTCCTCCAACTCCCACCCCTTTTATTTCGCTCCCGAGCCCTCTCTCCTTCCTCCTCCCCTTCCTTTCTCTCCCGCTCCGCTCTGGCTCACGCACACCCTTTGCAGACCGTGCGCTCAGTGCCAGTGTCTAATGGCCCCGAAGTGAAGAGCCAAGCGCTGCTCCGGCGGCGGCGCGGCCGGCCTGCCGCAGATGAACCCTCCTAACTAGCGCCGAGGGGTCGGGAGGGACGGCGAGGAGGGGAGAGCCCGAGGGGCCAGCCGGGAAGACGAGGATAGCGGTGGATAGCGGTGTGCGGAAGAGGACGGACCCGCGAACAGCTCCACGGCTACCTGTCGACACATGCTGTGCTCCATGGCTAACTCGGGCTGCCTCCTTGTCTCCAACTCAGGCATGCTTCCTCACTCTCTCCCCTGTCCTCCAGCCTTCCTCTACCTCCAACAGGTAAGCCACCCTCTCCGGGGGATTTTTTTGCTTTCCGGTTCACACGTGTTTCTGGCTGGTTCCCTCTCGGCAGAGGGTAAGAGCTTGACAGCTTCCTCGCAGCCTTCCCGCTCCGGCCCCGCGGCGGTGGGAGCTGTGCCGCTGGGGCGGTTCGGGTGCTCGGCTGCGGCTTTCGGGGTTTCTCTGCTTTCCCCGCCGTGGTGGCGGGAGCACGGCCAGGGCAGAGGCGCGGGCAGTGCGGCAGGCAGAGCCGCCGGCGCGGCTCCAGCGCTTCCCTGCCTCGGTGCTGCTGCCGCTTGCCGATGATGGATGCTCGGATGAAGGAACGAGGCTCCTGCGTGGCCTGAGCAGCCTCCAGAGGGAAGGGAANAGCAGGGCTGGGAGCACAGGGCTCCAGGCAGACCTCTGGGACTCCTTCCTTGTGAATAAAGCTTCCAAATGGTGGAGTGTGATTTGGGGGGTGCATGCCCACCAGTGCTCCCAGTGCAGGCTCTGTCCCTTGGCGCCAGCACCAGAACAGTGGCCAAGACCACTCCTGTCCCGGTGCCATGTTGTTCTCCCTCTTCCAGAAAACAAAACCAAGGAGGCCTGAAGGGTTCGTTTAAAATAAATAAAAAACTGGGAATTGTGCTGATTTGAAGGAAAGGCAGCCCCATCCTGAGCAAGGGAGCGCAGTGCCAGCCCAGCCCCGAAGGGCACAGAGAGATGAGCTGAGAACTGCAGCCCTGTGCAACTTCAGCCTTTGATCGTATATCTCACACGTGCCCTTTGCTTTCCCTCTGCTGATATTTATTAGGTTTAATTTTACTGGGACACGGCTGTAAGTGAGACAGATGGAATGGGGTCTGTGCGCCTGGTGAACACATCTTAATTAAACAGATAAATAAACTTTCATTCCAGGAGGCTTCAGTTTCGGAGGTGCTCCTCCGGGGCTGCGGCTCTGCGGGGCTGGGCACAGCCCTGGTGCCACCACCGTGCTCTTGGCTGGGACTGTGGCACAGGATCTCTGGGAGCAGCAGGGTCAGGGAAACCATCCTCTGGTGGCCAGCAAGGTGCTCCCCACTGGAGCTGACCGGGAGTTTGGGCTCACCCTGCCCGGCCAGTGTTCCCCGGGGCTCCCCGCTGCAGAGGGGCATCTCTGCAGCCAGGCACGCCTTGGGGATGGCAGGAGAAGGGAGACAGGAGACTCCAGCACTCCTCAGCTCTCAGAGCTGTGCCCATTTCGCTGCTGGCTCAGGGCAGTGCCAGCACTTGTGGCGCTGCCACCGGCCAGGAATGCCTTTGAGTCACCCTGGCCGGAGCCGGCGAGGGGGAGGATGGGCAGATTACCTCATCCTGGAGCCAGTTCCTGCCTCACGTGGTTTGCTTAGTTGGGCACCGCAAGGCCAGTGTGCCAGGCACTGCCCTGCCGTTGTCACCTCCAGGAGCTGCAGTGGAGCCAGACCTGCCCAGGGCCTTTGGAGCTGCCTGTTGGCTTGCTCAAGGTGTCCCCAGCCCTGCACCAGGGTCTGTGTGCTGCTTGGGTGTGTGCAGGTTCCTGGGGGAGCCCCTCTCCCCTCAGCTGTGCAAAGGGCTGTGGGAGGACACACTTGTCCCTTTCAGAGCTGGCCCATATCCTTCCCCAGGTGCTGGAGCACACAGGAGGGCACGGCACCAGGGCATGGGGGTCCTTGGGATGGGAAGCTGGGCACAGCAGGAGTGTGGGGTCTGAGCACCACAGTGTGCTGAAGGGGCCGCTGCATCTGTCGAGGTGCTTGGGGCTGGAGGGGGAGTGGCTGTGGTGGGGCACCCACAGGGAGCAGTGCCTGGGGATGCTGTTGGCAGCAGATGTCACTGCTGGACCTTTTTGGTGCTTGGTACCACAAGGCAGTGGTGGTGACAAAGCCTCCCCCTGGCCTGCCACCCCTCCCCTAATCTGGCTCCTTGAAGTCCCTTTGGAGTGTAGAACTCAGGATGCCTTGGGAGGGGCTGGCACCCCCTTGGGCCCACACACCACTTTCTGAGGATGGCTCTTCCAGAGCCGTTTGCAGCAGGTTTTCCCTGTGGCTCTGGGCCAGCCGTGCCACACACTGCTGCTCTGGAGTGTCTGCAGCAGAAGCAGTAACTGCTGCGAGTGTACCAGGACACTGCAGCATGTCACTCTGCCTGGGGATACTGTGGAAAATCCCAGCTCCAAACGGCTGGTCGTGTGCTGGAGGCTCCGGCAGAGACGGAGCATCAGCAGCTGCTGGCACAGCCCTGCCTTTGTGCATCACATTTGGCCAAGATGGAAACTGAGCCAAGCCCAGGTTTCGTTTCCTACATGCCCCAGCACAATGCCATCCTGGCAGCCTCGCTCTGCCATGGCTCCGGAGCTGGGCACGATGCTGCTCCGAGGTTTGGGGCACCAGGGAGGGACCCCGTGGCAGCTCTGGGCCGCTGCAGGGCCCCGATGGGTGGAGGTGCGAGGTGGGACGGGGACCCGAGCGGGCACAGGCGTGCGCCCACGCCGGCTGTCCCCGGCGGGCAGTGGCACGTAGGCTATTGCCATGGCAGCTGTGACAGCGGCGAGTGTGGTGTGGATGCGTCAGGGCTGCTGGCAGCACCGCAGGCCCCTTGGAAACGCCAAAACACCTCTCGAGCTCTGCCGGGGCTGACCTCTGCCCGCCAGCGGGTGGTTCTTGGGGCAGAGGGTCCCCGTCGCTCTGGGGATCGCAGGGGAGCCAGTGCCAGCGGGCAGAGCCCCTCCCGTCACCCCAGGGTGCAGGGGTCCTCGCAGCCCTCCGTGCCTGTGGGACTGGCAGGCGGGTGGGGGCTCACAGGTCCCTGCCTGGGGCTCGCACACCTTGGCAGGGTGGAGCAGCGGTGCCCGGGGCATGCGGGCAGCGGCCAGGCTGCGGTTGGTCCGGCAGGGAACGGGGCCGTGCGGGGCCGTGCGGGGCCGTGCGGGGCCGTGCGGGGCCGTGCGGGGCCGTGCGGGGCCG
>VWYP01007749.1:0-25191 GCA_013400435.1 Pycnonotus jocosus | reverse complement strand
GGGGAAGCCATCTGCAAAGCGGCGGCGGTGGAGGGGTTAAGTGCGGGATCAGCTGTTCTCATGTCATTACGGATTCTCTTCATTTTATACAGAGCTCTGTTTGATGTCTGAATGCACAGGGGACTCCCCCTCCTCCTCCAACTCCCACCCCTTTTATTTCGCTCCCGAGCCCTCTCTCCTTCCTCCTCCCCTTCCTTTCTCTCCCGCTCCGCTCTGGCTCACGCACACCCTTTGCAGACCGTGCGCTCAGTGCCAGTGTCTAATGGCCCCGAAGTGAAGAGCCAAGCGCTGCTCCGGCGGCGGCGCGGCCGGCCTGCCGCAGATGAACCCTCCTAACTAGCGCCGAGGGGTCGGGAGGGACGGCGAGGAGGGGAGAGCCCGAGGGGCCAGCCGGGAAGACGAGGATAGCGGTGGATAGCGGTGTGCGGAAGAGGACGGACCCGCGAACAGCTCCACGGCTACCTGTCGACACATGCTGTGCTCCATGGCTAACTCGGGCTGCCTCCTTGTCTCCAACTCAGGCATGCTTCCTCACTCTCTCCCCTGTCCTCCAGCCTTCCTCTACCTCCAACAGGTAAGCCACCCTCTCCGGGGGATTTTTTTGCTTTCCGGTTCACACGTGTTTCTGGCTGGTTCCCTCTCGGCAGAGGGTAAGAGCTTGACAGCTTCCTCGCAGCCTTCCCGCTCCGGCCCCGCGGCGGTGGGCGCTGTGCCGCTGGGGCGGTTCGGGTGCTCGGCTGCGGCTTTTGGGGTTTCTCTGCTTTCCCCGCCGTGGTGGCGGGAGCACGGCCAGGGCAGAGGCGCGGGCAGTGCGGCAGGCAGAGCCGCCGGCGCGGCTCCAGCGCTTCCCCGCCTCGGTGCTGCTGCCGCTTGCCGATGATGGATGCTCGGATGAAGGAACGAGGCTCCTGCGTGGCCTGAGCAGCCTCCAGAGGGAAGGGAAGGTGGTGAGGCGGTGTGTGCACGCGTGTGTGCACGGATGTGTGTGCTCCCTCGGTCAGCCAGGCCGTGTGGTCGGGCGTGCGTGGGTTTGTCCTGCTGTCACAGGAAGGGCTGCGGAGGGACAGGGGGGACGTGGTGCCAGGCGAGTCCCGGGCTTGGGCAGCCCAGACAGGGGGTGCTGAGGCTGTCAGTTTGGTCCTTCAGCTGGGCCAAGGTTTTGCTGTCCCACAGCGCTGCCCTGATTCCTGTGCCGGACCCTGAGTGCCAGGTTTCCGGGCCCATCATCCCAGGGGAAGCGCAGCTTGGGAGAGGCAGCATCTTCTTCAAATGCCTCCGTGCTGCGTCGGAAATCCCGTCTCCCAGCCAGGCAAACCACTCCATTTGTGCTTTCAGGAGTTTAAAAATTCATGGCATCCTCGCTGCACTTGGCGTGGCCGGCGCGGTTCACCCAGCGGCGAGGACGGGCACAGAGGTGCCAACCCTCCGGCCCAGCTGAAAGGCTGTGGAGTGTTGGGGCCCTTGGGATGTCTGTGGCCGGTGTCCCAGTGGGGTCATGGCCGGTGGTGGGGACATGGCGAGGCCTGGGTCAGTCTCTCATGCCCTGGGGAGGGCTGGGGAAGGCGGTGCTGGTTGCAGGAGCGTGGGCACGGGGTGCGGGGGGCTGCAGCAGGGCTGCGTGATTTATTGCACCCTCCTGCGGGCACAGCCTGGGGGCTGCGCCGGATTTCACTCTCGTCTTCCCAAAGCTGCACTGAGTTCCCTGTGGCTGCTGCACATCTGACCCTGAGCAAAAACTGTCCCTGAACCCCTGCCTGTCCAGGGGATGGTTTCTGTCCCTATGAAGGGAGCACGTGGATGCTTTGGAATGGCAGCCAGGCCAGGGCCCACAGCCTCTCTTGCAGCATGGGAGATGTCCCTCTCCAGCTGGGATCCCCCTGTCCCTGGCCACACGAGGGGCTCAGCTGTGCTGCTCTCCTGCCCTGCGGGGCACTCTGGCATGGATTGGCCTGGGTCTGGCAGCAGCAGGGGTGACGGCATGGCCAGACGGGTGCTCCCAGTGCCTGCAGGGCTGGGCAGAGCGGAGCTGCGGGTCCCTGGGAAGCAGCAACTTTGCTGGGTGTGCAGCTCTGCACCTGGCAACTCCCAGTTCCCCCATCACCCTGCCTGGGTTGATTTGACCGTTGTGTTCCGCATCTCTTCCTCCCTGCTCTCCCAGAAGCCTCCTGCTCCTTGGCAGCAGCTCTGGACTTGCAAGCCAGGAGGAGGGTTTTATTACGGGATTTGGAGTTGGATTTTCACCCGGCTGATGAGCACGATGGAGGTGAAAATCTCCATCCTCTTCCTGGGGTTTATCCTGTGCTGAGGTTCTGCACACAGCACTTGGGGACAGGCATTCCCAATGCATGTCACAACCAGGGTTCAGGGAGAGGGACGTCACATGGGGCAGGGGCATGGGGCATGCGCTGCTGATGGGCTCCTCAATGGGTGTGCCTGGCACCTGCTTTGGCTCTGAATTTGCTCTGGATTTTAGACGTGTCCACCTGTGCCACCTGCACCCTAGGAGCACACAGGAGCAATGCTGCTTCTGCCTGTGGGCATGTGCCCACCCCAGGGCTGGCTCTGGTCAGCTGCTGGCCTGGCTCACCTCTGTGTAGCAGCGACACCTGACAGGGTTCAGCTGACTCTCCCTGAGTTGTGCTATGGGGTCTGAGGGGCCTTGGTTTTGACCCCCTGGGTTACAGGTCCCTGTCCAAACCGTTTATGGGTTTGTAAGGAGGTGTACCATGATAGTGCCTGAGCCAGTGACCAGGACTGAGTCTGCTGGGCTGGCCAGTCAGTAAAGAGCTGAGACATGCCAGGGTCTGCACGCAGTAACTGCCCTCATCCCCCTCAGACAGTGCTCTTCCTACCAGGAGCCTGTGGCTGGATTGGTTCCCGAGGATGCTGCTGATGTTTTGTAGCTCCCAGCCCCAGCGTTTTCAGCTGTGTTGGGATTTGAAGGAATGACCAAGTAATGAAGTTCTCAGCAAAACTTCAATTCTTCCAGCACCAGGGAGGGCTCAGCAATACCAGTGGCTCTTCCAGGTGCTCTAGGTGCCTCTCAGCTCACTCTGCTCCGCTCCCCCCATGTGGCCACCCTGGCCTGGCCACAGGAGCCATGGTCCATGGCACTGTGGGTTGTGCAGCCACACGGTGTCCAGGAACTCCCCCTGGCACTGCTGTGTCCCAAGAGCAGGATTTACAGAGGGCTGGAGGGCAGGGCCGCAGGAGGGTGGGTGCGTGTCTGCAGCAGAGCAGCCTGGGCCATGGGGACGCTGCATCCTTCTGTGGGGCCTGGCAGGGACATTTGGCTCTTGCTCTGTGGGGGTCTGGGTAGGGAAGGACACTTTGGAGGCTTCATTTTGTTGACAGAGGAATCAATCACTGCTTGAAACACATCTCTGCTGTTGTTGTGAGTGAGCAAGTGATGTCTGCAGGACAAGGCTCGGTGCTGACCCAGAGCAGACCCGGGCTCTGAGGCTCAGCATGGCCCTGGTGCAGCCCCAGCCACGGGCAGGTGTGACCCCAGCACAGGTTGATGCACAGGTGTGCTGAAGCCCACTGCGGCGCTGTCCCTGCGCTGCTCCTCGCCGGGAACACCCCCGGTGCTCACAGGCACACCGTGGCACAGGAGGCTCGGCTGAGCAGCGCCTGGCCCGCCGGGAAACTGCCTCTGCAAATCCTGCTTGGAAAATTCCTTTCCAAAAGGGCCGCTGCCAAGTTTAGCATGTTATATTTTTAGGGAGCAGGTCTATTCCGAGCGGTGTTGTCGCGTGTTGCAGCAGCGGGTTCGTTTCAAACCAGGTTTCTCCCCCTGCTCGTGCTTCGCTCCGGTGTGAGACCAGCCACGGCAGCTCCCAGCTCTGGCCATGCTGTGGCAGCTGCCCTGCTCACTGAGGACAGCCCTTAAAGCCCCCCAAAACATGTTTTCTGCTTCGGGTTCTTTTATATTGAAAACACTGACATTAATTTTAGCTTTGCAAAGCTGCTTTTCCCACAATAGCTGTGATTTTGGCCCACACTGCCTGGCAATGCTCTTTTTATAGGTATATTCCTATTTTTATGCTATAGTGATGGGTGAATGAGTAGATTAAATTAGATTTAGTATCTGTCATTCTTTAAAGCATCACATGCAGTTGGAGGAGGGGTGTAACAAAGAAAGGCTAATTAGCAGAGCGGGTGCAGGCTACTCCCACCAGCTCCACCACCCCTGGCCCTGGGGCTGCCCCTGCTCAGGGGCCAGCATCCAAATAGGAAAATGCTTTTGAAACATGGTTTTCATGTGCAGCCCCCAGGCCAGCTCCATGGTCTGCAGCCAGGGCTGGGCAGGGTGCTGGACACTGCAGCTGGGCACCTCCAGGAGCTTCAGGGTCCCTCAGCTGCCTGGGTGCTCTCCCCATGGGGATGGGGCTCCTGTGTGGGGGCACTGTGTCTGTGGAATAGTGGGCTTCCATGGAGGAGCCAGGGGCACCACGGGGCTCTGTAGCCCCTCCAGGAAAGGCGTTACTCACTTTGGTTTTTGTAGGCAGGTGTGGGGCTGGGTGCTGGGAGAGTGTGGGGAGCTGTGCCAGTGTTGGGAAGGCTGGGAGGGGTGCCTGGGCACAGGAGAGCTAAATGTCCAAGAAAGGAGCTGGATCTTCCAGTGCTGGTGTGAGCCTAGCACTGTGTGGTCAGGGGCTGTGCAGTCCTGGCCACGCTGTGGCTACTGACCCAGTGACATGGCAGTGCCATCGAGCAGGCTGGGGGCTGCAGGGTGAGCTGCAGGGTAGGAGCTGTGGGCTGGGAGCTGTGGGCTGGGAGCTGTGGGCTGCTGCAGGATTCACCTCTCCACTGCCCATGGGCAGCCCTGGCAGGGCTTTAATCTGCACCACCTCCCTTGGTGCTCCAGGGGCCAGGAGGGAGCAGGTGTGTCCCCTCACTCCCTGGAGCATCCCAGCAGGTGGAGCGTTTGTGGTGGCCACCACAGTGCTGTGGGCACTGCCTGCCAGGGGTTGGGTGCTGTTCCCAAATTCCATACAAGCCCTGCTGTGCCCAGCCAGGATCCACACCCAGGTTCTCACTGCAGCCTTCAAGCAGCTCCTGTGGAAAATCAAAACCGGGGAGAAAAGAGTGGAAGCAGGCGACAGTGGCAGCTTATTTGTGATCTGCATTGTGTGGGGAGCCCTTAATTAGAGGTAATTAGACTAATTAACTTGCAAATGAGAAACTCGTCTTTTTCTTCTTTTCTTTTACAAGAAAAAAAAATAGAAAAGACGAACAACAAGATAAATATTGAGGATAATTACGTTGTACCTGCTGCAGACCCTTCCAGCCCATGGGATGCCTCTCTCCCCAGCAGCCTGGTGCTGTGTGCCATCCCTGTCCCCACTCAGGGCTGGCCACGCTGCCAGTCCCATGTCCCTCTGCAGAAAGGGACCCTCTGCCACCCTCTGTGCACCCAGCAAGGATGTGGTGTGTGTCCAGGAGCCAGAGTGGGGACAGTGGCCTCTGTGGTATCAGCCATTATCAGCCAGGACCCAGTGGCCAGGCCCTGGCAGTGCCACAGAGGGCATGGCTCCAGCATCACAGCTGGCACACTCCCTGCCAAAGCCATCCCACCCCAGGACCAGAGCAGGGCCATCCCCTCTGTGACACCACCAGGTGCCCGGCTGATTCCCAGCTCTTCCCTCGTGGCATCTCCGGTTTCCCCTCACTCTGTGCCGCACACCCCAGGGGCTTTGTTAGCACAACCCGGTTCAAATGTCTGATTAGTCTTTAGGAGATCGAGGGGTCAATTTTCCACAGCTCCTTCCTCTCCATTTAACTAATTTAACTGCACGATTGTTACAAATTTCATTTTATTATAGCGCTGCTTCTCAGTCCAATTGAATTACCAAAATCTCATTTTCTCAGAAGTGCTGAATATGTAATTAGAGGAAAAATTATGCTCCTGGCTGCCTATTAGAGAGGGCTGCGTGCAAGCACTGTCCGGGCACACACATGGGTCCGTGGTGCCACCAGTGCCCACGCCGTCTGGGCCAGCAATGCCACATGCAGCTGTGCCAGAGCCCCAGCATGGTGACAGTGGTGTGGCAGTGACAGGGTCTGTGGGTGGGATCTGGGCTGTGAGGGGCTCTGCAGGGCCCAGGGTTCAGCTGGGTTTCTGTAGCCCCCTGAGCTGTGGGGACAGATGTGGGGATGGCAGTGGAGCTGCTGTGGGGCTTAGGGGCAGTATGAGGCCAGTGGACATTGATCCCAGTGCTCCCAGTGATCCCAGTGCTCCCAGTGTCTGGAGCTGTCTGCACGCAGCTGGGCTCTGGCAGCTCCACTGAGGGTTCCAGAGCCCCAGCCCTTTCCAGCAGGGGGAACCCAGCAGCTGCCCCCAGGCCCACTGGAGCAGCAGCCTGGTCACCACTGAGCCATGCGATCTGTGGCCATCTGCATGTGACACTGCGGTGCCTGCAGAGCTCAGGGGGATGCTGATGAGGACTCAGGTTGCCTCCAGCCCATCCTTGGCCTCTGCAGCCTGGTTTGTACCTTGTGTGCCACCTGTCACAACCTTTTGGTGGTCGCTGGGGACCAAACACTGCTGGGAATCCCAGCCAGCGCTGCCGACACCAGCCCTGACTCGCTCCGGTGTGCCTGGAGGCGGAGCTGTGCCAGGGATGCCACCAAGGGCTCCCGCAGGTGTGCCCTGGCACTGCCGGCAATTCCAGGAGCTGCCGTGGGTGAGCCCAGGCCGCCGTGGCGATGCCGGGCTGTGTTCAGGAGGGAGGCAGAGAGAGGGCTGTGCATCCCAGAGCTGTGTTCCTCCCACCTGATCCTGGTCCTGCCGTGTCCCCGGCGGTGACGCAGCCGTCAGTCCCTCCCGGTGCGGTGGCACCGGCACACGGCGAGCCGGGAGCTGTCGGCCGTGCGGGCGGGGGTGGCCGGGAGCCCCCCCAAGCACCCCCATCTCGCCTTGGTTACACAACATTATCATTTCATAATACTCTGAAATATACATGAAGTTGGCTGAATGCAGATGAAATTGCACCATTTACTTCATGAATATTTCATGAAGCCTCAGCTCCGAAGTTTCCAGCTGGCAGAGCCAGGAGCCCGGGCCGGACCGTGGCCCCTCCTGCCCCGTGCCGGAGGTGACAGGGACACACGTGCTGGTGTGTGCCCGGGCCAGCCTCTTGTCCCATCCCCACTCCTGGATATCCTGTGGCCACCACCAGCCTGTCCTCCCCAGGCTGCCGTGGGCACAGGGACAGCAGCGTCCCTGGCTCTGTTAGCTGGAGCCCAGGGGGGCCAAGGCCAGCCAGGAGCGGGGTAGGGAGATGCAGAGTGCCGGGACAGTGTGTGGCAGCCCAGAAAAATGGTGTTTCCCGTACCAACAGGCTGCTCTGCTCCCTCCCGCTGCTCCTCCTTCTCCTCCCCCTCAGGTCCTGCCTGCTCACTGGAGCACTCCTTTCCCACTGCAGCATCCCTGGCAGATGCCATTATCAACCTCTCACCCCTCCCTGTGCTTTGGTGATGAAGACATTCAGTGCAGCAGCTGCTGCCTCTGGTCCCTGCAGCTCCTCACTCCTTCACTGCTTCCTCCAGAGGGTCCATTCCCATCACGGCCCCCGGCTCTCTGTGGGGTCACTCTGGCCCCTTTGGGGGTAAAGCAACCCACCACCACCTCCTGCCATCCCCACAGTGGGCAGGGTTCATCCCTCCTGGGCACCCTGACCCCGCTGCCCCACAGCCAGGAGCTCTGCGGCCGGTGTCTGCACAGCCCTGGGCACTGCTTTGTATGGATGGCACAGCTTTTGGGGTAATGAAATATTTACAGGTCAGTGGTTTTGTGAGCAATGGCAGGGATCAGTCAATTCCTTTTCAGGGAGTAATTTTCTTCCCCTTCATGGCCTCTGTTCCATGTTGACAGTCATTAGCATGGGCGAGCGGCCGGATCGAAGGGGGAACGTTGCATCTGTCACAGACGAGTCGTGCTGGGCATGGGGGTGCCTGCATGGGCCCAGGGTGCCTGAGGGCTACCTTGGGCCATGCCAGGACCCTTCTGCCTCCACTGGGGCATTTCTTGAATCTGTCTCTGCTGCTCAGCACAGTGCCACAGCACCCTGCTCCACCCTGCAGGGCATAAGGGCCCATGGTGCCCTCAGTCCCCCTGGCTGCTGCTTGCTCCAGTTTCCTGCCGGTGGGCACAGTGGGTCCCCACAGGAGACGTCTGGGATTGCTGAGCACCCTTCCCTGTGCTCACCAGTGTCCTCAGGCTCCCTCATGATGTGGCAAGGGTGTGCCCTGGCACTAGCAAGCAGGCAGGAGCCATTCCAGGTCACAGCAAAGTTTTTTCTGCCTGCACTCCTTGCCTGCCCTGCCTGCAGGGTATGCTTACTGAGGCTCTGCAGCTTGCAGGAGCACTTGGGGGGGCTCTGCAGATGCTCTGGTGCTGTGAGCCCCTCTTTCCCCCCTGCAGCAGGTGTCTGGTTCCCAGTGGGAGGAGCAGGACAGCCACAGGCAGTGGGGACGGCTGTCAGGGTGGGGAGGTGTGTAGTGACAGGACTGTCATCCCTCTCCAGTGGCACTCCACACGTGGCTTCACCCAGCTGTACGTGTGCCGTGACCAAGCAGGGTCAGCTGTGACCGGGCAGTGCCAGGCCATGAGCAGGCTGTGCCAGGCCATGAGCAGGCTGTGCCAGGCCATGAGCAGGCAGTGTGGTGCTGTGCCACCCCTGCACCATCAGCCCTGTGTAGAGCAGGTAGGGCACAGCTGCAGGCAGAGTCAGCTGGTGGGAGCTGCCCTGGGCTGCAGAGGGGACCAGGGTCAGGCCAAGGCAGCACGATGGCCATGAGGCTTGGAGGAAACTGGCATGTCCATGGAGGCTGTGGTGGCAGCAGGGGACAGGTGCTGGTGGGCAGCCCATAACCCCAGGCACTCACTCCTGTAAGTGTGTGACACTGTGTGTGACACTGTGTGTGACACTGTGTGTGGCACTGTGTGTGACACCGTGTGTGGCACTGTGTGTGACACTGTGTGTGACACTGTGTGTGGCACTGTGTGTGGCACTGTCACACTGTGCTGGCAGGACGCCTGTCACAGCCGGGGTTTGGTGGCCCATTGCGAGTGCTCGTGGCTCATGGCTGGCAGGTGCCCCATCGTTAGTGCAGGCTCGGCTGATTGCTCTGACCTGTCCTCTGCATCCGGGGGCTCCTGGCACGTTATTTTCGTAAAAAGGAGCAAATGTGGGAAACGGCGTCGTCAGCCCCAAGCTGACAGGCACAATCACCGAAATGCGGTGTCGGCAGGAACCGGCCCCACGCGCTAAATGACTTGAAAGGAAATGGCTTGGATTGTGCTGAGGAGGCAGAGTGTGGGGGGAGAAAGCAAGTGGAGCAAACAAAAAAACTTCATTAATTAAAGAAACTCGTTAATGAGGGACGTTTAATCAGCTAAAGATGATATCTACCCTTTGCCTGCTGCAGCAGGGCTGCACAGGGCTGGTGGTGCGAGGCTGAGCCATGGGCAGGGTGGGGGACACTGCACAGGGGACACCCTGCAGGGGACACTGGGCAGAGGACACCGCGTGGGGGACACTGCAGAGGGGAAACCAGGCAGGGGAATCGGGCTCCCTGTCCCAGCCTCTCCTCTGCCATCCCTGTGTTTCAGCACAGGGTCGTGCCACAGTCCTGCTGTACCTGCCTGAGCAGGTGGGCAGCACAGGTGCTGGGGTGCTGCTCGTGCCCCCTGTGCTGCCAGCTTTCCTCCAGGCTCAGGCACTGAACTGATCTGTCTTGTTTTAAACGAGGCTAAGAGCTGTTAAGGATCCGAATTTCTTTTACTGCAAGTGTCGAAAGCAGCGTGTGGGAGCGTCCCCACACCCCAGGAGGGACGGGTGCTGGCAGAGCAAGGGATGTCTATCAGAGCCCCTGTCCCTGGCACCCACAGCCAGCACTGTGCCGTGGGCTCCCTGCATGGCCAGACACCCCAAGCTGGGAGCACTTCATAGGCTGCAGAGGTGGGTCTCCAGGGATCCCCTGGGTGCTCAGTGCAGGGGGCACCCCAGAAGGGGCTCCAGCCACCTCCTGGGAGGAACAGAGGGACTCTCACTGCGTGGGGCTGCCCAGGGATGGGGCAGTTCCAGTGGTGCAGGCAGCATGGGGTGTGGAGGTGAGTGGTGTGGTGTCAATGGGCATCACACAGCCAAACCTGCCAGCATTCCCTTCCCCACAGGACCCTCACCTGCAGCAGCCCCGATGGAGCTCGGTCCCCAGTGGGGTGGCCAGGCTCTGGGAGCAGACAGGAGGCCCTGGAAGTCATGGATCTGTGTCTCTGCAGCACCCGCAGCTCCAGAGCCATGAGCAGCAACCAGGGGAACCCAGTGGTCCCTGAACGAAATAATACCAGGGCTGACAAGCACTGCGAGAGCCCTAATTGATAACTGATACAAATGTGGCTGTTGGGATGGGCTGACAAGGGGCTGGGAGGACCCAAGGCCTGGGCAGGTGGGGACAGTCCCTGCCTGCCTGCTGACATCCTGGTCCCTGCGTGTTGGTGGCTGAGCCTGGCTGTAGTGACAACAAGGACGTCACTGTCCAGTGCAGGGCAGGCAGGAGGGAGGTGGGCTGCTCCTGGTTCTGCACATGCAGGCAGGGAGGGACAGGGCACCAGGGATGCAGGCAGGGAGGGATGGGCACCAGGCACTGGGGGTGCAGGCAGGGAGGGGCTGCTCCAGGTTCTGCACATGCAGGCAGGGAGGGACGGGCACAGGGCACCAGGGATCAGGCAGGGAGGGACGGGCACAGGGCACTGGGGGTGCAGGCAGGTACTGTGGCACTGACCGCGGTGGCTGTGGGTGTCTGCCTGCTCCCTGCAGAGGAGCTGGGTGCCGAGACCCAGGCGAGCGCAGGATGGAGCCCTGCCGGGTGGAATTAGCACCGGCTGTGTGGGCAGGAGTGGCGTGGGCAGTTCCCGGCCGCCCGTGCCGGGGCAGGGCCGTGGATGGGCTCGGCTCCTGCAGCGTGACAGCCCCGGCCCACACAGGCAGGTGCAGGAGGCTGGCGCGTCCCTGAGCAGCTGAGTCAGCGCAGGCAGGCGCTGCCGGTGCTGCCGATGACTTGCAGATCTGCAGCGGGGCTATTCCCGCTGGGTTTCCGTGTGTCCCCGGTGCGGCTCTGCTGCCACCCTCCCGGGCGCGACAGCCCTGCGGGCTGGGGATGGCAGCTGCCGGCGCGTCCCCCTTGCCACCCCCAGTGTCCCTCCGCAACAGAAACCGGCGACACACACAGTTAAGGAGCTTGTCTCTGCGGGCTGAGCCACAGATGGGTTTCACAGGCCAGAGGCTGCTGCAGCACGTTGTAAAGCATCCAAGGGGCTGCGAGAGCTGCCCCACACGGCTCTGGAGCTGCCTCTGGGGCTGCAGCTGTGCCGGCCACGGGTGCAGCACAGAAATGTGCCAGCGAGGACGGGCCAGGGGCGTGTGCTGGGCTGTGAAGATGGACAGCAGGTGGATGGGTGGGTGTTCAGGCCAGACACAACCCCACACTGCAAACCCCAGCAGCCCTTGGCTCTTGGCATGGGTGCAGCTCACCCCATTTGACCAAGGCGGCCGAGCCAGCTGCGTTAGAGCAAAGGACCTAATCAAATATTTAGCAGTTAATTGATCCCTGCCTGGTGTTTGCCAAGGAGCCATCAGCGTCCCTCCCTGATGCCCCTCCCAGCCTGCCCAGCCAGTGCCGGTGTTGTGCAGCTCCCAGCACGATGCTGCTGGCCGGGCTCTGCTTTGCCCTGTGCTGAGCTCCAAAATGGGGCCTGACCAAGTCTCCCTTCCCAGGGAGAGGGATATGGCAACTTCAGGAGTTAAACCCTACATGGAGGCCTCTGTCCTCCTTCCCAAACCGCAGCGCACTGGGCAGGCAGGGCAGGGAGCGGGAGAGGATGAGGCTCAGCTGCTGGCAACACGACCCCAAAGCCACCAGAGCACAGAGACAGCCCAGGGCTTGAGGGAGACACCGAAGGCTGGGGTGCAGTGGGCTGGGGGTGCTGGGTCTGGCTGTGGAGGTCAGACCCCCATCCCGGGGCAAGCGGCAGCCCGGGGGTGCCGGCAGCTAAGGGTGGCGGTGCCGCTCTCTCGGCAGGGTAACCAGGACGCCACGGCTCCGCCGGACGCGATGGCTCAGCCCTACCCCCCAGCCCAGTACCCCCCGCCCCCCCAGAACGGGATCCCCGCAGAGTACGCCCCGCCGCACCCCCACCCCACGCAGGACTACTCGGGGCAGAGCACGGTACCGGAGCACGCCATGACCCTCTACACACCAGCACAGAGCCACAGCGAGCAGCCGGGCACCGACGCCAGCACACAGTCCATAGCAGGGACACAGACGGTACCGGTAAGGCGGCGGCTCGGGGCCTGGGTGGGCTCAGGGCAGTGCCAGAGGCACCGGGGGGTGCTGGGTGCTGTGGGGATCCGGGGCAGTGCCAGAGCTGCCAGGAGGGTTTTGGGGCAGCCATGCTGCCTGGCCAAAGTCCCACGGGGTATACCAAGCTGGGTGTTTGTGCCATCACTCCCCCTCACAGCCCCTCATCATTTCTCATCACTCGTAATCCACTTGCTCGGCTCTGCTCTGCAAGATCGTGGCAATTACAGGGCTGGAATGCAGCACCAGGAAGGTGCTGAGCTCAGCACTTTCAGTCCTTCCACACGATCCCCAGTGCAGCGTCTGGACCCCCACCCTGAGCATCCTCATAGCCCCACCATCATCCCCCTGGCTCACCAGGAGGGAGGGACACCCGTGGGGAACTTCCCAGAACCTGGGCACCACAGGATCCAGGGTGTCCCTGAGGGCAGGCAGGGCCAAACACAGGGTAGGGGGACATTCCCGCTGGGGACATGGGGCTGGCATGGCCAGGGAGCCATGATGGCAGCCGTGCCTCCCACAGCAGACAGACGAGGCGGCACAGACAGACAGCCAGCAGCTACACTCCTCAGACAACACAGACAAGCAGCAGCCCAAGAGGTTACACGTCTCCAACATTCCCTTTCGATTCCGGGACCCCGACCTGCGGCAAATGTTTGGGGTGAGTACAGCTCTATCCAGCCATCAATCCCTGCTCAGTGCTGCCCTGTGGCACCATCGGGACCTTGGTATTGTCACTTCCCAAGGGCCTGTCCTGCCCAGCTCCTGTGTGTGGAGTGGGGAGTGACACAGAGCCCTTGTCCCCCTCCACTGTCCCCTTCCCAGCACTCATTAGGACTCAGAGCAGTGTCAGCTAATGAAATTTTGGATGACATGCCCTAAGTCCTGTCAGAGTGGGAGGGACAAGGGCTTTCCCCTGCATGTCCCTGGGGGTCCCCAGGTCTGGCCCCCAAGGCAGCCCTCTGCCCATGCCTGGCACAGAGCCCCATGGCAGCAGCTCTGGGTGCAGGGCCAGGGGCTTTGCAGGCACTCATCCCTCTGTTCTCTCCACTTGCAGCAATTCGGGAAAATTCTGGACGTGGAGATCATTTTCAATGAGCGAGGCTCCAAGGTGGGTGATGCCCATGGCCAGCACCATACAGCCGGTCCCAGGGAGGGTGTCAGTGGACCCAGGTTGCCCAGCAGTGCTGTAACCTGCTCTGCCCTCCCCTCCTGTCCTATGGGACCCTGGCATGCAGTGCCCCATCAGGGCAGCACTGGCACCAACTGGGGAGGTCGTGTGGGTCCCTGCACCCGGCACTGGAGGGAGGAGAGGGCTCGCTCTGTCCCGCCACGGGCAGCTCGTGTCCCTCTGTGTCTGGATGTCTCTGTTGTATCTTCCCTGCTTTCTGTGCCCCTCTCCCAGACTCTTCTCCCAGCTCGTGGGCGATTCTGGGGCCTCAGCCAGGACCCCCGGCCCCTGCAGGGACCCCAGTCTGGGCTCTTCATCTCTGCACTGTGGCAGCCTCACCTCCTGCGCCAGCTCTCCTGATTCACCCCCTCTCTCTCTCTGTCCCCACACCCTCTCTCTGTCTCTCTCTGTCTCTTTCTTTCTCCTTTTCTCCTCTGCTCACAGGGTTTTGGGTTTGTAACTTTTGAAACTAGCACAGATGCCGACCGGGCACGGGAGAAGCTGAATGGCACCATCGTAGAGGGCCGGAAGATTGAGGTGCTCAGATAAGTGTGCTAGTGCCGTGCCATGCCTGCGTGTGCGTGTCCCCTGCCCGGGCTGTGGGGCGCTTGGGGGCAGCTCCGGGTCCCGGGTGCCCTCGGTAGCTGTGCATGTGTCCCTGAATGTGGCACAGGAGCGTGTGTGATGGCTGCCGAGAAGGCGTCGCTTGGCACCAGCAATGTCTGGCCCAGAGGAACTTCCCGGGTGCACGGAGAGCTGGGTGTCGGCTGGGCCTGCATTCTGCCCGGTACAGACAAGTCTGGCAGACCCCTGTGCCCACAGCAGCTGCCCCAGGCTCTGCTCTGGGGCTCTGCCCCGCATGCCATCCCCCCTGCTCTGTGCTGGGAGGGAGGATCCACCCGCAGCTCCACCCCTGCAGTGCCGGCAGCTGCCCAGCCCCGGAGGCTTTGGTTTCTCCAGGCTTAGCGCAGGGATCAGGCTCTGCCCCTTTGCCAGCAGCTCCTCCGCGGTGGCTGGCGAGTGGTGGGAAGCAGGGTGGCACATGGCAGAGGGAGTGGGACAAAATGTCCCCAGCAGTGCTGACAGCAGAGAGGGAGCCTGGCAGGGCACAGCAAGAACCCATGACAAGGAAAGCATCATCCAGTAAAATCAGGCAGCAGCTCACGGGCAGCCTGTCGGGGCTCAGCCTGAGCATGGCACCACAGCTCTTGGGGCAGCAGCCCAGGCTGAGCCACGCTCACAGCTGGAGCATGGAGGCCTGGGCTGGCTGGAGGCACAGGCAGCTCTGCATACAGTGGGGTGCTGCAGGCAGGCACTTGTGCAGTGTCTCTAGTGCAGCCGGCATCCTTTGCTCTGGCGTCCGAAGCAGCAGCAACACGCGCTGAGTGCAGCCGAGCGGGCCCTGCACCACAGCCTCACCTGCTCCACGTGCCCCAGGCACTGAGCCCCCGTCCCTCTCTCCCCAGGTGAACAATGCCACGGCCCGTGTCATGACCAACAAGAAGGTGGCCAACCCCTACACCAATGGTAAGGGCCGGTGTCCATGGAGCAGGGGCTGCAGCGGGCAGGGCACCTCCAGGCACCGGCACTGTCTGGCTGCCGGGAAGCTCTGGCAGTGAATGCCCTCCACGCCTGCAGGCAAATGGGAGAGCAACTGCTCCTGCCCAGTGCAGGAGCGCAGCCCCCCCCATGCCCTCCTTCTGCCTGGGGACGGGGCTGCTGCCCCTCAGAGCACCATGCAGAGTGCCCTATCCTCACCAGCTCTCTCTGCCCACAGGCTGGAAGCTGAACCCAGTGGTGGGAGCAGTCTACGGCCCTGAATTCTACGCAGGTAACGTTGGGCTGTGGCAGTACCTGCTACAGGTTCCCCCCAAACATCAGCTCTGTGCTGTGTCTGCCACTGCTCTGTGCAGTGAGCATCTCTCGCCCCTCTCCCTGTCCTTCACACCTGCCTGGACAGTTCCCCCTACCCCATCCCCTTGCCCAGCATCCCCACAGGGCGGTGTCCCTGCCAGGCTGAGGGTACAGGGGTGGGCTCTGCCACAGCTGCCCCATGGGGATGTGTGGACCTGCCGTGGAAAGCCCACAGGTGTCCCCTGCCTCCTGCAGTAACGGGGTTCCCGTACCCCGCCACGGGAACGGCCGTGGCCTACCGAGGGGCGCACCTACGGGGCAGAGGACGCGCCGTCTACAACACCTTCCGTGCCGCGCCGCCGCCGCCCCCCATCCCCACCTACGGCGCGTGAGTACCCCGGGAGGGGCTGCTGGGGTCGGGGGGGTGCTGCCCCGAGTCTGCACTGCCATCCTGGGGCTCTCACACATCAGGAACGGGCTGCAGCTCCTGCAGCACCTGCCCGGCCGCAGGCTCTGTCCCAGCCCCGGTGTGCTGCCCTCGGGGTGACCCACACACGCACCAGCCTCCTGTACAGCAAGGTACAGGGGGTTTTCCAGCCAGGATGGTTGGTTTAATGGAAACTCTGTCCCAGCACGTTCAGCTGTGATGGTGTTGGTCACAGACACAGCTGTGGCCACCTCTGGCTGCTTGGCCACTCCCAGCAGAGATCCTGCCCTTGATCCCAGAGATCCTGCTCTGGCATGCTCTGCCCTTGGCTATGCCCTCTGCCTGTCCCCAGAGGGGGCACATGCCCTGATCACAGTCTCAGCCCAGATGTGCCTTTGGGACCTGGACAGCCAGTCCTTGCCAGTCAGCTGTGGGGCTGAGGCAGGTTCCCCCATCCACTGCCCTCACCCCACTCTGCTCGTCCAGGGGCACTTGCTGGGCTCTGATGCCTCCTCCTCATTTCCAGGGTCGTCTACCAGGATGGGTTCTACGGAGCTGAGATCTACGTAAGTGACCCTGTGCCCAGGGCTGGGCTGTGACGGGGTCCCCATGCCAGCACAGGGGGCAAGTGGCATCACACGGGTCCATGGTGGGCTCTGTCCCTCCAACCCCTTCCCCTGGGCGGCAGCAAGAGCATGAACCCAGTACAGCTTCTCCAGAGCACTCTGGATGGCACACAGGATCCTGTGCCCCTGCCAGCCCTTTGCAGGGCTGGTACCATGTGGGATTTACGGCCTCAGTTCCTTCCACCCGCGTTTAACCTCCGTGTCTGAGCAGCCAGCGGCGATATTTCAGGCGGGCACTGAAGGATTTATCTAACGTGACACCTCATTAAAGCGAGCGGGGAGGTGACAGTCTCTTCTCTGGAAATTTAATTTTTTAAGGTTAATGTTTGTGAAAGCCCCTGGGGAATGGTAATGAGGCTGATGTGTGCCCAGTGGCACTGGCACCAGCTCCCTGTGGGTCCCACACTACTCTGTGCAGTGCCATGGGGCACCCAACTGCCCCCAACCCCACCCCCCAAAGGGGTGCAGCCCCTTGACCGGTCTGTCCTCCCTGCAGGGGGGATACGCTGCCTACAGGTACGCCCAGCCCGCAGCAGCAGCGGCCGCCTACAGTGACAGGTAAGCACCGGGCACCGCACCTGGGGGAGCTCCGTGTCACCCCCTGCACTGCCCATCTGACACCCCCAGCTTTGGAGTGCTGTGGGACAGGACAGAATCGGGCATGGGGAGGGTGTCCTGCAAACAGGGAGCCCTTGCTCCTCTCGGGGCTGGGCTGGAGAGAGTTGGCACCACTGCAGGGGGAGCAGGGAGAGATCCCAGGGGGCTCCCGGGTGCAGCTGGGAGGGAGGGCTCTGAGGGGGGCCAGGAGCCCAGCTGCTGTCACTAACACCCACCGCTGTTTGCTCCTAGCTATGGCAGAGTGTACGCAGCAGCAGACCCCTACCACCACACCATCGGCCCCGCCGCCACGTACAGCATCGGCACCATGGTAAGAGCAGCCCCTCGGCCTTCCTCTGCTTCCCGGGGGGCTGCAGGCAGCCCAGGGAGGGGTCTGGCACAGCGGCCATGGGGCTGTGGGACACAGGGCAGATGCGGGGGCTGTGGGAGGGGAGCGGGAATGGCGCAGCCCCTGCCTGGCTCTGTCTGCAGGAGAGGAAACCTCCACCCTGCACCCCTGCCCCACCTTCCCCTCACACCCTGCACAGTCCTGCCCACACACGCCACTTCTCAGGGGCCTGGCTGCCTGCTCAGGTTCCAGGATCCCCTCTCATCCCAGTGCAGGACAGTGTCCCCAGGGCCCCACCTGCAGCCACACACGGGGGGGCACTGCAGCCCCTCACACGCCACAGCTCTTGGCCAGCTCTGACAGCATCAAAGATGAAAAATTGCACTCACGGCTGGGATCACAAAGCCAACCTGCCTTTTTCTGCCTTTTTTTACTCCCTTGGCACCCCCAGCCCTGGGCAGCTGCTAGTGAGGGGCCACGGGCACTACATCCTGGGGGTTTTCAGCTCAGTGCCACGGCAGGGATGGGGGCAGCTCCTTGGCAGGCATGGCACAGCACTGCCACATTGGAGGCATACGGCATAGCCTGCTCCCAGGGCAGTGCCCTCGGCCACCACACTGGGCACCCTGGCCCTGCCTGCCCCTCACAGCCCAAGGACAGCAGCGATTTGGTGTCATTTGAAAGAGGAGGAAAAAAAAAAAAAAAAAAGAAAAACACCAAGAGAAAAAAGGGAAGATCTAGGCTTTGGCTATCTCTGAATACTGATTGGCTTTTTTTTCATCTTTGATGTTGCAGGCTAGTCTATACCGAGGAGGGTACAGCCGCTTCACTCCCTACTAGCAAGACAGACCCAGCCCCCCCACCACTGCCCCCGATGCTCACTAGCACCAAACCAAACCAGGCAGACAGAGCCGAGGCCGAGCCTGCGGAGGAGCCGCGGGTGCTGCCCGGGTGGCCGGGGCTGGCGCCGGGCTCTGTGGGGCCACAGCACCCCACACCCATAGGGTTACCTGAGCCGCTCCGTCCTGCTGCCTGCCCGCCTCTCCTGCACCATCCGCCCGCCCCGGGGACCGCGGGCAGTGGGGCCAGCCCTCAGCCCCAGCAGCACCCCGTTCTCGCAGTGGGGTGTGGGGTCTCCCCTCTGCCCTGGCTGCGGTGCACAGGGTTCATCCCCCGCCAGGCAGGCGGGGCTGCTCAGCCCGCGGGGATGCTCGCTCCACAGGCACTGGGGCTCGGGGTGACAGCAGCCCCCCGAGCCGCCCCTCTGCCCCCATAGGAGAGAGAGAGGAGCCAGCTGGGGTTGCTGCCAGCTGTGAGCACTGACGAGGCTGAGTTCAGGATCCCGGGGCAGCCCGCAGGGCAGGAGCGCTTCTCTGCCTGACCAGGCTGCTCTGCAGAGCTGGGTGTGAAGGGCTGGCTGAGGAGCTGTGTGTGGAGGGTTGGGCTCGGTGGGCTGGGACGGTACCTGCGTGCCCCCGGCCGGCAGTTCGGCCTGAGAGCTCCAGCGAAAGACCTGCCTCTCTTGTTTCTGTTGTAGTGAACCCGTGGCTGTTTCCTTCTGGGACCAGGAAGGGCAAAAAAATATCCACACACACACACAAGGAAAAAAAAAAAAAAAGAACCCCAAATACAAAAATTAAAAGCATATCAACAAAAAAGAAAAAAAAGAAGAAAAAAAACCCAAACAAAAATAAAAGATAAACAAAGCCAAGCGGCAGCAGCCAAGTGAGTCCCAACTGTCCACACACACCGAGTGAGCGAGTCCCAGAGGAGCCGCGGCAAGCACCGGCGGTCGGAGGCGCCGGAGGGACGCCCAGCGCCCCGGCCCCACAGCCCAGCAGGGAGGGAGCCGGTGCAGGCAGGCGTGAGGGTCCGCGGGGATCCGGGGGGCCCTCACCTGCCCAGGTGCAGGGCCTGGGCACCACGTCTTCCTTTCCCTGGTGCAGCAGCGCTGGGGGTGCCGGCAGAGCGCTGCGCCCTGCCCGGCTCGTGGGACCGGGTGACGGGGTGGGGACCTGGCTTGGTGCCACCCGAGCCCCGGCGCTGACGGCCATCAGCGTGTCAAGTGTGCGAGGCCTCAGCTCCAGCGCGGAACTGGGGCAGCGGCGCGGCTGCGGTGCTGAGGTATTGCAGGGGACGACCCTCTGCCTTTTAAAGGGAAATTTTTGTTAAGAGGAGCTTGCAACTCGCTTGTGACCCCTTCCCCTTCTTCCTCCCGCCTTCCCTGACACCCGCACTCCCACCCTGCCTGGACCAGCCGTGACCAAAGCTGGGCCAGGCGCTGCCCCAGTCCCACTCCCGCTTGCTCTGCGGCACGGGACACGCTCATGGCCACCCGTCCCTGCCTGAGGCAGCGGGATGCCCCCAGCCCTGGGTGCGGGGTCTTGGCCACTGCATCACCCACCCAAGCCACGAGGTTGGGCTGCAGCCGCAGCACGCTGGGTGCGGTGCCCGGTGGCACGGGGCGCTGCGGAGCCCATCCCGGGGTGCAGCGCTGTCCCGCACCCTTATGGCTCTGCCACTCCTCAAACCTCACTTTATAGTCTGCAGACGCCCCCAACGCCCCAGCGATGAGCTCCCCCTTTTCTATTCCCCGTGTACATAGCCCCGGCCCCCCGTACAAAGCTCCGTCCATCGCTGTACTGGCTTCTCCCTTACAGCACCCCTGCGCCGCCCCGGCGTGCGGGCTGGCGCCGGCCCATCCTGTATGCTTAAAAGTGTGACCATTCTAATAAACAGTATTATTATTATTATTATTATTATTGAAATTATTAATAAAGATTTCTTTCTTCAACCAGGGCGACTCAGGTTTTGACTGGTTGCGCTGCAGGGGGCACGGGGCCGTGGCTGCTGCAGTGGATCTGGCTGGGCAGGGGGTCACAGCCTGTGGGCAGGTGGGGAACCCTTGGGGCCCCCAGCCTCTCCATGGTGAGGGAGCAGGGTGCTGCATGGAGAGCCCTCTCCTGGCTGGGCTGAGCCCTTCATTCCTCAGGCCGTCAGGTAATACTTTCCTGAGCACGTTCCTCAGGAGCAGCAGCTCAACTGCTGGCATTGGTGTCCCTGGCGGAGCCTGCATTGTTTGGGGACAGCGCTTGGGACCCTGCGCAGCAGCGCTCGCCTGCTCCTGCCTGCTAATTGCTTGCTCACCAGACTGTGAGAAAATAATTGCTGCTATAAATTTTCTCTCCTCCTCACAAGGTGCTCAGGGGAGGCAGCGTAGGCTGGTGGCACTGGGCTGGGTCCACATTAATGAGCACAGTGGTCACCCATGCTGGGCTGCTCCTCGGGGCTGCTGCAGAGCCCGTGCTGGCAGCTCCCCACCAGGCTGAGCCCTGAGGGGGCTGTATGTCTTAGGGTCTCAGGGCAAGTATCCCCAGCCTGTGAGCAGGTAGCTCGAGGCCGTGAGGGTTGCAGGAACTGGTGGGGTTCTCAGGGCAGGTGCCCCAGTCTGCCCCAGGGGTCAAACATTTTGGGGGTCCCTGCCAGCCATTTGCAGGGTCCTGGTCAGCACCCAGTGGGGGCTGAGCACAACCGGAGGGGTGGGAGGAAAGGGACTCACCAGCCCATGGTGATGAAATGCAGCCTCCCTCTGCGTTCCCAGCCCACAGCCCACCCGCCACAAGGAGGAGACATAACATGGGCTGCACCACAGTTGCTTTAATGCCCATCTGAGCTGGTGCCGCTGCCTGGCGCAGAATAGACCAGCACGAGGCGGCCCCAGCGCTCGGGGTCCACAGGCAGCTCATCCCGCAGCACGGGTTCCACCAGCAGCTCCAGGCGGCAGGACTGTCCCAGCGCCGGCCGCGGCACCAGCAGCCCCACGGCACGGAACAGGCAGCCCTGTGCCAGCCCCAGCACCTGCGGCGCTGTCTGCCCCAGGCGGCACCGGGCGCCCTGGCTCAGGACACGGAACCACCTGGCACGGCCGGACGGGAAGGACCAGCGCAGGGTGAGGCTGAGGGAGAGTTCCTGGGGCTCGGGGCCCTCCTGCCACCAGAGCTGCGAGGCTGTCACACTGTGCACCTGTGGCGGGGAGGCTGCCAGGCTGGCCGTGTCCAGCACCTGTGAGGGAACCACAGCACTGTCAGGGTCAGGGCAGGCACCCACCCACCTTCTCGAACAAGGGTGGCACCGGGGCAGGTGTCTCCACCAAGCACTCACCCGCACCTCCCCAAGGAGGCAGGTGAAGGATGTCTCCTGCGGGCTGGGCTGCTGGCGGGACACAATCACGGAAAGGTCTCGTAAGCTGCAGTCCTGCAGCTCCAGCTCATAGCACCTGAGAGGGAAGAGGCAGAGCAGGAATGGTACCAGGGAGCCCTGGTGTCCAATGCCTGCCTGTGGACACGGGATGCAGGCAGGGCACTCACCGGCTGGTCCAGCCCTGGGAGCCACGGTGGCAGGCGGCGAGCAGCTTGGCGAGGCCCGGCGGCGGTGCCGGGAGGAACCGGGGGTAGTACCGGCCATTGGGCTCTGCCAGAGGGAGCCAGGTCAGGGGTGAGGGACTGAGCTGGTCCCACGCTCTACAGCAGGTGCTCACTGCAGAGAGCACAGGGAGACAGGGTCCTCACCAGGAAGGGAAGTGGGGTTGCCCTCAAAGCACATCCCTGAGTCCCAGGTGGTGACCTCCAGTGCCACTGTGAAGTCATCAGGCTGTGGCCCCTCCAGCTTATAGAGCAGGGTCAGAAAGAGCTTGGGGGGGGCCGGCATCTGCAAAGAGAAGAGGCTGATGACCCCAGATCCACCCAGAGAGAGACAGAGACAGAGACAGAGAGACAAAGAGAAGGTGCATCGTGTTAGGTGTGCTGGACTGTGTGGGTAGAGCCTGGGCACACTCGCCACAAGGCCCCGGGGCCACACAGCTCGGGCCATGCAGGCCATGTCATGCTGACATGGTGCCAGCCTGGTGCTGAGGAGGGGTAAAGGGCTTGACCCCAACTCACCGGACAGCCACGCGCTCCTCGCCGGGGGGAATGGTCCCCTGCAGCTGCAGGGAGCTGCCCCCACACCAGGCATCCTGCAGGCAGCAGCTGGTGCTCAGCATGCCCTGCTGCTCCGGGTACAGTGGCTGGATGTCCTGTGCACTCAGGTCATACCAGGGCCCAGACTCTTCATCCTACAGCACAGGGAGAGATGAGCCAGGGGAGCCAAGAGCAGGGACCCAGTCTGACCAGAGCAGAGCTGTCACCTTGCACCCACCTTCCCATCCAGGAATGTGCTGTTGCCCATGCCCAGGCTGAAGGAGGTGGTGAGGGGCAGTGTGGAAATGCTGTGCGTGGGCAGGTACTCGGCCAGTGAGCCCCAGAACCTGGAGGCAAAGGTGGGTGTCAGGGCAGAGACCCCTGTTATGGTCACTGCCCTGCACAGGCTCAGGTATCACCAAAGCCAGGGCAGAGTGGGGCCAGCTGGCTCCTGGTCAGCAGCCATGGTATTCTGACAGTCACAGTGTCTCTGCAGCTGTGTCCCAGCACTCCACAGCCTTCCTGAGCCAGGGCACTCCTAGCCCCATTCCTCCCCCAACACCCGCCCTGCTGAGCTGCCCTCACCTGTTCTCGTTCTGCAGGAAGTTTTCCTTCCCCAGGTGCTCATAAACCCAGCCAGGAGCGAAGATGGCTGCGGACAGGCCATACTGGCGGATCATGCGCAGGGACTGCAGAAAGGAGCCATGAGCAGCACAGGCCAGGACAGGTAGTCACCTTGTCATCTTGTCACCTGTCCTGTCCCCGCTCCCCCCAGGTTCCACTGGCCCCATAGTGGGGCAGGACACTACAGAGATGTGCTGCAGCATCTCCCTCTCCAGGATGGCAGCACTGGGATCCTCCAAGTCCCTGTTCATGCGTGGCCAGCACTTTGGGATCCCTCACTCCTCACCAGTTCATCCCCAGGTTTGCAGCCCAACACAGCACAGCCCAGCAGGGCCATCAGAGCCCAGCGCCAGGGAGGTCCCGGGTTGCACTCTGGCCCAGCCCTGTGGCACCCACCTTGTCAGTGTCGAAGCCACCACCAATCACATCCCCACGGCCAAAGACATCAACCCCAACATAGACATCATTTAGGCGTGGACCAGCCAGCCTCTGCGTGCGCTCCAGCTGCTCCTCCTTCCAGTTGTAGTTGGTGAACAGCCCATCACAGGCATCAAAGAATATCCTGGGGACAAGGGTCAGAGTGGCAGGGCAGACGCTATGGTCACACACACCCTCACCAAGGGCCGTGCAGGTTGTACCTGCCCGCTGCCACGCTGGGTTTGGGGTTGGCTCATGCCCCCCGCCAGGGACAGTTTTGCCAGCCTCACCTATTCTGATCGTTCAGCTCGTTCTGCCACCTCAGTGTGCCATCCGTCAGCACGCTGTCATACCAGATCACCAGTCCTCCTGGCACGGCGCTGTGCACCCGTGCCGTCAGGTCCCGCAGGAAGAGGGGCAGGTTCCCCACCGCTGCCGCCTGCCAGGGGAGAGCAGACACGGGTGAGAGCAGACACGGGTGGGTGAGGGCATGGGGCAGGGGGCTCCCCACGGGAACAGCAGGCAGGGAGGTGGGCAGGGAGAGGCAGGGCAGGCAGCAGGACTGACACTCAGCGTGTTCTCGATGTTGATCAGCCAGCCGTCGAAGCGGTAATGCTGGGCAATGCGGGCCAGCTGCTCGGCCACGGCGCCGTACGCCTCCTCCCCGCCGGCCAGGAACGCCTCGCACAGCTTCTGCCCGTCCGTCCACTCCGTGATGAATGTCCCTGGGGAGGCAGCGAGGCCAGCGTCAGCCGCACATCCTGGGGAATCCACCCCGCTGCTGGGGCTGCCCCAGGCTCAGCCCTGTCCTCACCCAGCGCAGGGACGCTGTTCCGGTGCGCTGCATTGGTCCAGACCACGGGCGGGATGGTGACAGTGTGGTGGCTGAAGTAGACGAAGATGTCAATGTAGCGCCAGTGGTAGAAGACATAAGGGTTGCGTGTGGCCGAGCCCTGGATGAACCTGCAGAGGGAAAAGGGTTGGGCAGTGCAGGAAGGACGCTGAGAGATGCTGTGGGGTTGGGTAGGAGCCTGACTCACAGCTGGGAGATGGGCAGAGCTGTGGCACTGAGCCACCTCTGAACATCCCAGCCTGAGCGAGGTTCCCCAAGCACTGGTGCCAAGAGCCAAACACCCCATCCCTGCTCACCCCATCCTGCTGAGCCGGCAGGAGACATGTCAGGCAGAAACAAGTGCCTTGGGGATTGAGACATTGAGTTCCACTGTCGCACCTCCCTTCCAGCTAGCACGTACCTGTCCTCCAAGTACCCGCCTTGCATGTCGTGGCACACCAGTGTCCGGGGCCTCCTGCTGAGGAGTGGGGGCTGGCGCTTGGCCAGAGGCACGGCTGACACATTGAACTCATCGTTGCTGTTGGGCTGCCAGGCCAGAAGCTCCTCCAGGCCGGACAAGAAGAAGCTGATGGGCTCCGTCGTCTTCGTGTCAAAGTACCTTGCTGGGATGGATGGGGAGACAGACCAGGGTCAGCAGTGAGCACTGCCTGTGCAGCTCGGTACGGCACCGGCACCGTCCCCATCCCGGCGGGGCCGGGGCTGCGGCGGGCGCCTCTCACGGTGCCTCACCTGGCAGGGGCTGCGGGCGGTAGCTGATGGTGTCGTGCAGGACGGTGGTTCCCTGGATGTCCGCCGCCGGCTGGAAACTGCCCCGGGACGTGGGTGAGGGCAGGGCCGGGCCAGCACCGCGGCCAGCGCCGACCGGACTCTGCCAGCCCCGGCATCGGTTCCCAGCACGGTCCCGGTCCCGGACCTCGTCCCCATCACTGTCCCCGTCCCTGTCCCCATC
>VWYP01007746.1:0-13758 GCA_013400435.1 Pycnonotus jocosus | reverse complement strand
AACAAAACAACTCAGGGTCTAGTCTTTATTTTTAATCTTATCTATGAATATATGTTGAACATGAAACACAAAATAACTACTATGAGCACAAAAATGTTATCAGGAACAGCATAATTAAAACAGCATTTCCCAGCAGTTTCCCTTGCCAGGTCTCTTTAGCTAATATGAAGGCATTTGCAAGCTTCTTGCTACAATATTTTTAAAAAGATTAATACAAAATGATTAGGAAAGATTTGTATAAACAACTTCTGCCTCTGACTTTTAGTATTATTTGCATAAAATGGCCTACAGTCAAAAAGCTTATAGCACTTGTACCTATTGAAATGTAAGTCAATGGAAGCAGAAATTAGGCTTAAGAAACTTGCAAATATTTATTGGTTTTTTATCATGTACAATATAAAAAGATTATATCTCATGCTTGATTGCACTTTTATAAAGATAATGGGTTTATTCCCCTTAGTTTTAACAGTCAACCAAATAAAAGTTTTGTTACCTTTATACATATATAAAGGAAGTACATTTTTTATGCTTGTTAGATTTAAGAAGTAAATTTCTTTTTAATATGAATGATGCAAATAGAAAATATTATAACAGAACAAAAATGTTATATAATAGAAAGAAATGTGAAATTTTTCACATTTTCTTGGCATTGAAGAAAAACTAATTTTCAATATTAATTATTTAAATTTGATCATAATTTTGAGAAACAGCAATGTCAGATATCCTATACTGTAAAAGTATAAAACAACAATAAAAATATTTTTATACAGAGTTTCATTATAAGCTGAAGTTCTCAGACTTGCTCTATTGTGGAATGGTAGATATCTTCACAAAGAGAAGAGCAAAATGTAGTGATTCTAAGACTTTAAGCTATTAACTTTAAGAGAAGTAAAATGGAAAAGGGCACTTTTAAGTGAGTCATTGTGTCATGCCAACATCCTAATCATATTTCCTGCAGTCTACAGACAAATAACTTTAAGTCAGTTGGGATTTTCTAGGCTAGCAATATAAAAGCATCTCTTCTCCACCTTTTCAGTAATGAACATATTTTCTGCTCCATTACCCTCCATTAACTGTGTACCATTACCGGTATTATGCAATATTTCTGTCATTCAGCCAGCCTAATACGAGCATAAACCAGCGTATTCTGTTGGCAATAGGAGACCTAATAAGGGTGAAAATGGATTGCTTTACCTTTAACTCGACAGGAAAGTTTTCCTGAGGTGAGGACTAAATCTTAAGGCATTTTCCCAGGCCATATCTTCCCTATGTGTCGCACAAAACTGTCAGCCTTTCATCTTGAAACATGTTTTGAAAACTCTGTTTATCTATTCATGCATTTTCCTTTCAATATCCTTGAAAAGAGGGGTCAGAAAAAAATCAGAAAAAGAGCACTAGATATAATTTTTTTCAGTAGTTATGAAGTGCCTTCAAGGTATCTCACTTCATGAAACACTAACTGCTTGAAAAGAATATGAGGGTATTAAAATGCTAATAAAAATGTGGACATCATATTTTAAAATTGTATAACATTTTCAGGCTGCTTTCACTTCCACTTTTTCTTCAGATTTGGATTCATAAAACACTTAGCAAACAATTTGTGCCACATAATGAACAGAAACATGAGTGGTAAATAATTTTTATTACAGTGAGAAGCTTCTGAGTTCATCAAACACTATTAACTCATCTCTAATTACAGCATGGTATAAAACTTATATTTAAAAACAAACGTGGGATTTCAGCAGAAAGATATTGAAGCAAAGGCACGAGTTTGTAAGACACAATCATATTATTTCTAAAACACCCCGTTGACTGGTGAATTTTGTTGGATTTTAGATGACTGATAGAGAACTTTGAGATAACCTCACTTCACATTCTCATAAGCACTGAGAAAGGAGTGCAAAACTAAATACAGGAACAGACGCACACAGAAATAGTCAAACTGAAGTTATTAAATTATTTGTTGTCAGTTTGGAAAGACACAAGTAGCCCAGCAAGTGTGCAGTAAGGATTTCTCTTGCATTGAGCACGGTTAAAATTGCTATAGTAATTTTATGTGTAATAAAATAAAGAATATGTTTGTCATATACACTGATTACAAAAGATTAGGCTAGTTGGGAACATTCAGGGAATGCAAAGTTAAATTAGGGGGGTTTTTTACTTCTTTGAGTTTTTTACATATTTTTTATTGATTTGTGTCATATAATAATACTAGCAGGGCACAGATGTAGACTTCAAAATAAACAAAATACAAGGAAAATATCTAATACCAATAACTTCCAACATAAAGAGAACTATGTTCTTAGAGGGTAACATATAAAGTAGAAGTGAGGTAGAGACCATGATGTAGATAATTTGTTAGATATTAATCAACAACACATACAATTTATCTAGATGTTTGTAACTATATTATGGGCACTTATATCTGTAATTAATCCTAAATTTTCCTGCTGGTGTAACCACCTTAAATGTGGATAAGGATGGCTAAAATTAAGAAAGATAAATATTATTAACACTCTCAAGACTGAGAATACCAAGATTATTTTATGAACATATTTATATTCAGAAATGAGGGCTGGCCTCTTGAAAATGAAATATTTTAGAAGAAATAACTCTGTTAAGGGATATTACAAGCAGACATTCTCAGTTTCTAAATACTCCTACAGTCTTTCATTCTTCAGTTTGGAGAGCAGAAGATGGTCAGAACTAGAATAAAGAATTTTTTGACCCTTTCAGGATGGAATGGTCATTCATGAGTCGTTCGATACATATATACTGGTATAACAAATACTTCCAGTCATTTGTCTAGGCACCTGATCCTTGTAATTTGTAGTCTTTGTCAGATTTCATGTCCTGCACATTTTTCTTTGAAGTATTTATCAGTCTCCAAAAACCGTTCTGTGTGAATTTGTCTGTGAGAGATATGAAGCCCACAGCTATATCAGAAGACCTTACTTTTGTACACGTACAACAATTTAAGGATATGTGGAATGTAGGAACACTTTATTTATTAAGCTATTTCCTTAAAGATAAGAAAAACAATAAACCAAACACACAAACCCTCTTGAACTTGAGAAAAAGACAGAGACAATAAAATGAGACCTAGATCTCAGGCTGCTGGCTGAATGGCCACTAAAGGAAAAACTCAAGTGTAACCTTGATAATTTGCAACAGATAAAATTATCATGAGTCTCATTAAAAAACCCACATATACCCAACCTTCTTTATGAGACATTTGAAGGGGCTTGAGAGATTGCATAAAACTTCTCAGGTGAGGCAAAGAGGAACAAATATTATTGTATGATGTTCAGAGGAAGACTCTAAAGACAGTATAAGGTAGATCTCATAAGAATAATGGTAAATTGAAGAAAAGGGAGACTGAAATGGGGCATCAGCATTTAAGAAAGTATCTTGCAAGTACACATCCCCTGACGAGCCTGATCACCACAGTCTATTCCATCTCTTCCTTAAACTACCTTCTTAACTAATTTCCTGTGTATGTTCTCGCTGTGTGAGATCGTAAGAAAGTTAAAGTTGAATTTAACAGCAAACAGCATGAGAAGGCCTGCTGCTGGGGAAGCTATAAGTGAAGAACCTATGAGACAGACAAACGTGTTATGTTTGTCTGTATCTGTGTGTGTGTGTACATGTGGGTCTGATCTGCTAGGCAGGATTAGAGACAGAGCAGGTGGTTAAAACGGGCTCTTTCTATTGCTGATGTGTATGTAAGCACTCTGTGTGTGTGTGCACAGTGCTGATAAAGTCTCAGCTCTCCTGCCTTGTCCTCCCTGTCCTGCTGGTGTTTGGTCAGGTTTGTAAAGAGAACACGCAGTGATTGCAGGTTGAGGGACCAGTCTTACCACATACTGGATCTGAGGAAGAGGAATAGAAGCCACCTCACATCCAGCAGAACAAGGAAGAGGAACCAGTCCCATCTCTCTTACTTGAGCTCCAGAACCTCTCTCCTAGCTCCACACTGTCAAAATTAAAACTTCATCTTGATAATGATCAGAAACACTTTATAAATCAGTCATTTTGTAAATGCTCATTAGGTCCTTCTACAGTTCCCAGGCCAGTTCAATGATTGGTAGTTGGTTTTTTTTTTTTTTTTTGTTTGTGTGGATTCCTTTTAATGATCTGCCATGTCAATTTCCTTCAATATATAGTTTATTCTATAATAAAACTGAAGACTCTGCTTGTGTAAATAACACTTTTGTTAGCATAGAGAATGGAGAGCACTGAAATGATTAGCTAGTAATGGAAAAAGTAAATAAGACAAGGTTGTGCTAGCAGCGTTATGGACAGAAATAACCAAGAACTGCAGTGGTGACATCAGGTTTTGGTGCAAAATATCAGTGGGAGAGTGCTGACTTAAACCATGTTCTGATCCTGTCTTGATGTATAATGTATTGTGCATGTCTTTTTGCCTGTGGACCAGCTGCAAGTGAAGTAGGTGAAATGAGAGCATGGCAGGTGTGATGTGCTTGAAAAGCGCTGCAGGATGTGATCTGTGAAAGGGTGAGTAGGAACTAACATTCAGTTGAGACAAAGCCACCGTTTTGCATAAGTTGTATGCTTACAATAGATACTTAGGTCGAGATGACCCAACTGATTTCAGAGTCAAAGAACATGCCCTGGCCTATTTTACTTACTAATAGGGATATTGCTCTTAGAGTAAACACCAGAATTAGAAAAGATATTATTAATCATAAATTAATAAATATATTTGAGCTTTTTAATAATGCATAAATTAATATACTGTAAATTAAGTCAAATACTTTCAGCAAACCACAGAACTAAGAAACATGCTTTTGTTTGAAGTCAATCCATACATTCTCCAGTAGTTTAATCTCTCAAAATATCATCATTTATAGACAAGAGTGTGTGTGACTAGAAAAATGCTAGAATATAATAGCAACACGTAAAAGAAGAGTAATTTTGTCCTCTCTAGGGGAAAAAAAAAAATCCTTGTTATTAAATTCAAAGTAACTGAATCTATTTCTTGTCTGAAAAGATGAAAGAAAAGGTTTTTTTATTACTACTGTTTTCAAATAAATATTTCTCAAGCATCGACTTGCAAGGAAATATTTGGTCAGTATACTCTTCTTAAAATTAAAGAGGTATTTTCATTTTTTGACCACTTACACTAAGCAATGCAATTAAAATAGAATAAAAATATTTTTGAGCAACACTCAGCAATGTAAAACTATATATTCAAAAAAATGAGAAGTTTTAAGGAGATGATGAAGGCACTCAGATGAATACTTAAAGGCTAAGTTGTTAGAAGAAGCATTATGATGCAAGCTTTCATGTGCCTGAATTTTTTAGAAGGCTAGATACATAATGTCATATCCATAATACATATGAGAGAGGCAAGTAAAGCTCTGTAAGATTCTAGTTACTAAAGAAAAAGTAAAGTCAAAACAGAGTCTATGTCTTGTCTCTAGGGTGAGGAAAAATCCTAGCAAAACTTTTAAGTTTTTTGAGCTTTGACCCACTTCTATGACTCCATAGTGCATATAAAAAGTAGGGGAAACAGTAATATTTTGAGAGATTTTGTGAGCAATAACATTATTTAATTTATGTATTTCACGTTAGCCAAAACACAAGTTCACATGCTCAATTCAAGCTGAATTCACCATTGTTGCTGTTGGTGTTTGTGATCCAGGATCATTCTAAGGCAGCAGTGGCAAGTAAAACTTGTGTTCTATGAGCAATACTTTAAATGTTTCAGAAAAATCAGTTCTTATGTACTGAAGGTAATCATCTCCCACAGCCTGTGGTAGTAAGGTAAGTCTGCTATGAATAAATATTCTTCTTGCTGTCAGAGGACCTTCCTTTAAAAAATCACCACAGCATCAATAGTGTATACACCTTCAGTAACCTAACAGTGGTGAATGTAATTTTGAGAATGTCATTGGATCAATCAGCCATGACTTTGTTCCATACACAAGTAGAATTCTCTTCATGAGCTCTGTGGTTCATAACCTTGAATCACTGGGTAAAATATTCAAAAACACATACAAGAAAACAGACATATTGATGTCATGGCACCTAGGCAAGGGGCATTCTTTGAGGACGTGGTTAATATCCTAGTTCTATAAACAGTGATATTGCTTATTCTTTCAGTTATGTGATCTGCCTAACACTGGAAGGAAGGACTGTCACAGTCATATACTACAGTGACTCTTCTCCATTAGTCTTGCTGGGACAGAGCTATTGTTAGGCAGTCTGGAAGATACACAGCTGAACATTATGTAGATTACATTGTTTTCCATGTCAGTTATGAACTGTAATTAGGCATTAAGCAAAACATACAGTGACAAGAATAATGAAGACTGTGGGTATTGCTTAGAGAAGTTACAAATTATCCATACAGGAGAAATTTGCAAACAGAGTGTATAAATATCTGCTAGTAATTATTCAAGTGAGATTATTTACAGGGAGAAGCAATTTCTGTCATTCAGCTGAAAAATAAGTAAACTTTCAAACTGCCAATGTGTCTTTGTGTCTAAAGCAACAATAACAACAAAAAAAGCAATTAAAATTCAGTAATAATAGAAGAATTTAAAAATAATATAGTTCTACTGCTTTGAAGTTAGTGAATATTCTAAATAATCTCTTGAGGACACATTTTTTCTATTTTGCAAGTATTTTTAGTTTATCCTAGACTAAGTTGCAAGGAATCTTTTGTACTCATTAACTATTGGAGTCTCTGTAGGATTTGGTGGCATAGTTTCAGAAGATTTTGTATTCTTACTCATTTGGCTGATGGAAGAATAACCAAATTCAATCAGGTGTCCAGATCATCACAGAAGTATGCAGTATTAATGCAGACCTGAGGTCAAGCTTGCAGATCAGGGTAAGGATCAGGGACATTTGAGTGTATCTACTGTAATGTTTGGGGTACTTTACAAATACTTAAATACACGAGTTCATATTTTTCTAATGTGAAGTGCTGAGATGTTTGGCAAAAGAACTCTCAGCAGGTAGAATGAATTAATTTCTGCCGATCCTTTATTTGCAAGAATATTTAGTTGTTTGTTCTGTAATTGTTCAGCAATTAATCACCTTCTTTTGTTTCTCAGATTTAAAGGTAAACATTAGAATGATCTGTGATATATTCTACCATTCTTGAAATTCAAATAATTTAAAGGCTGCTGTTCTTTGCACAGATGTTTGCACAGAAAAAAGATGTTTACATGACCTTCTGTAGATGACCCCAGGCACACTTTGGAAACACATCTGGCACTTCTCGGACTACACAGGGCAACCAGGTATAAGTTTTGCTGGAGAAAATAACTCAAAATAAATTTGTTCTCCAGCTTCAGTCTGACATGGTCAGGCAGAAAGCTGCTCCACAGTCATCCTGAACAGACCCAGACATTATTTTACTTCACCTTGTGTTTCTCTTTGTCGTTTTCAAGTTCCTCTCCTTCAATGCTCTCATTCCTTTACAAATAAACAGCTCACTTCCCTTTTTCCTTTTCTATTGGCTGTGGTTTAGCAGACTTTCTAACAGTATTCAGTGTTTATGATTTGTTTGTCTTGGTAATTTCTACCCTGTTCAGCAATTCTGTTAAGCTACTGCTTTATTTTGTTACATAGTTTCCTGATGTATTTAAAGCTGTTATTTTTTTTAATGGAACTCTGGGTCAGAGCTGGTAGCCCTTTGTGTATGCACCACTCCTACCTCATTATCTGTAGCAGCATGTTATTCCTCATATTGTTATTCTTCAGAGGTGCAACAAATTCAGATTCACCGTAAAATCCTATGTCATAGTATGAATGTCCCTATACTTCTGTGACATTCTCATTTCACTGCCTGGTTACACAGAAAAACAATGGTGGGGAAATAGTAAATAAACAATTTTTTTCTTTAATCAATTTCACCATTGCAATTTTAGAAGTAGTGATGAGCTAAGGCATTGAGTAACAATGTCGTAAATTTTCTGATACATGATGTGACAACCATTAAATTTAAATAAAATATTTTCTTTGTTTAGCTCTTCTACCTGGAGGATAAAAACCAAGTAAACCAAGTGCATCTTTGTTAATGAAATTGGAAAGATTAGATCATATACACAGAGCTTTAAAAGGATAAAGACATACAGAGATAAAATTCTGGACATAATGATTTAAATTGTGAAGATTGTTTCATTTCTAGTTATCTCTTGATGTCAAGAGATCAATTTCTTTGCATTTTGTCAGTGATAATTTTGTACAAGTGTATTAACAACTGATTAAATATGAATAAATGAACTACAAGACTTTCAATAGAAAAAGAATTGTACATTTAATTATTTAATTATTTTGACAGTAATTTTGTCAAATAAATGACTCATAAAGGAAGAAGTTATGGTCAAGAAATATATATGGGTTGGTTACAGGGAAAAAATAATGAACAAAAAGAATTAAAGAAACCAGTTAACAGACCAGCAATAAATTAAAGTTGCCTCATTACTTTTCATAACATATAGGACATTTGTGTTAATGAGCTTTATCAAATAAATGTATTCAGTCTAGGAGATAATCCAGTAGCATGTAACAGTTCTGAAATTCTCAAAGAATGAATGAAGTCTTTCTTTTACTCTTCCATCAGTAGTACATTTTGGTTTTCAAGTTCAAGCAGACAAGTTTTGTTGACTTAAAGAGTTTGTGCTTTGTGCTCATCTATTGTGTCCTGCAAGGAAAAGACTAATAGCAACAGAAAGCTCATTACAAACCTATGTTTATTTGAAAGGTAGATGAAAGAAAGAATATCATTATTTTAGGTGTTTGCATTCAGGGAAATCATACCTTTATGTATTTCTCCAGTGCTTCATCAAAATTACAAAAACCAGGATAAAAATCTTTCTTCTGTTCCCACAGTGACTAGATCCTAATAAGGTGACACAGATGGCTTGATCCTGAAGGTCTTTCTTACTTGATTGTAGATAGTGTTTCACCTAAGTCTTGTCCCATCAGATCTTAACAATTTCTTCTGCAGGAAAAGAAAAATTCTTTTGGCTTAAACTGGCCTCACTGACATCAATATCTCACTTTCCTGAAGGATAAACAACAGTCCTAGACATTGGGCTCTTGTTTTCTAGGATTTCTGAGCATGTAAACATTTTGGAGTGTTAAGGCTGAATGCTGGTGGTGGTGTATGAATCTAATAAAAAATGCAATCATAAGCAATTATTCATATAAATGCTCTTATGAAACAAAGCCTGTATAGCAAAATAAGAGATCCTGCAAGTGAGATTAAGCACTGGACTCTTGAATATGCATATCATATAATGGTTAATTAATTGGATGGTATTATGTGAGTCTGCCTCAGTTAAATCTCTTGTATGGCCTTAGTTAAGTGCAAACAATATCATTTTACCAGGAGTAAACAGCGTGGATGAGTCAATCTATGAATTCCTTCCTAGAAAAGAAATTAAGGCCAAATTGCTAGTTTTACTAAAACATTCTTGTTTCATGCTTAAGAGCATTAACATTGAACCTCTTGTCATCTTGTTTAATGGTAATATCACAAATAAACACTGGAATTGCACTTCATAACTTCACAGTTATTTTTTTTTCCTACTTGTCTTGTAAAAATTCACCCTTACCTTCCAGCAGCACTAGAACTGATGAGCTCTAGCTAAAGCCATGACTTCCTTTATGTCTTCTAGTCAACATCTTTTGCAGTTACATTTTTCTCATGTACAACAGCTAATTTGAGGAAGAATATTGTGAGAAAGGATTATATATTTTCTCTTTCAGATTTTTATTTCCCTTAACTCCAACTTTGTACATGCTTGCCAAAAAAGTCAAGTGCTTTTCTATATTGATTTATTTCGTGCTGTAGAGCTTCCAGCTCTAGTTTGGAGTCTCTTTGATGGTTTTTCGGTTTTTTTAATTGTTGTTGTTATTTTCAGTTAGAGGAATTATATTAGTTCTTTTTGTCTACTAAAATGAGTGACCAGTATTAAAGACCTTTTTTGTGTCTAATTGTTGTGGCAAAGGGACAGTGACAAAGAACATAGATGAGGAAATGAATGTCTTTTTTTCTCTTAGCTTTCCCTGGTGAGACAGATGTACAGTGGATAGGATCAGTGTCAACAGACACAAGGTGGAACACTGAAAATTCCCACCACATAAAAGGGATAAAAAAATTACAAGAGTTGTCAAACATTGGAGAAAGTTGTCTTGTAGGGTCAAATAATCTCCAGCCTTGAGGTTCAAGATAGCTTTTGAGCAGAAGCTGGGATAATCTTCAAAGGTTTCTTTAGCCTTAATTTTTCTCTAAACCTGAAGGTAAAAAGATAAAAAGTACCATGAAAAATAAATAGAAAATACATTTATTCATTAATTTCTCTCATTATCAGTATTGAGTATTTGGGATACTGTACATATAAGTTAGTTATTTTCATTGCTTGAGGAATTTTGTTTTATACTCTTTTCTATCACTTCTTTGTATAACACAAGGTCCTCAGACTAAAATTATGGAATATTGAATATCACAGTACAGAAATTCTCAGTGGGAAAATTTGTGTGATTTAGAGAAAAGGGCGAGGGCTATGGTCTCTCTTCTATACTTACACTTTTAATGAGTAATTTTAAAAAGCTAAAGCTTAAAATTACTGTTATGGATATGTTAGGTTGTTTCTGCCTCAGTTAACCACAACAGGATCTATTTAAAGGTCTATGATCTCTGTTTCTTCTCTGACACTGATTCTATTCATTTTCATTGCCTTTCATACCAAGGGAGAAAAATTTCAGTTAAACCCTTGTTAGAACAGATAAATAGATAAACAAAATCAACCAACCAACACCTAAAAAAGAAGTCCATCCTGACCTGATTCATTCTACTGCTATCCAATTTTATCTCAAGGAAATTCAGTCATAACTATAATGATACAAGCATATATTGCTCAGTAGCCCAGGGAGCAGGTCCTCTTTGCAGTTGCCAAAATATTCTGTCTCCCTTCCACTTTAGAACATTAAAAGCAGGAGAACAGCAGTCACAACTGCGACATCCAGCTGCTTCAGTTTTCTCTTTCCCCTGGCTGTTGTCATCAATTAACAGATTCCCCTGCTCAGCCTCAGATGTCAGAAAAGGCATCTTGCTGAGATGCCTTGAGTCACACAGCTACAAAGCTGGTACAACTGTCATCCCCATGCTTAAAGCAGGATACAGGAAATTATAGTCCCATCAGTCTTACAACAGTCCTTGAAAAAGTTATGAAACAAATGCTGCTTTCATAAGTCAAATGAAATATGTGAGTGGGGAAAGGCAGCCTGGATTCACCAAGAGCAAATCATTCCTAGCAACCTGATCCCCTCTAATGGCAAAGCAACCTGCTCAGTTGATGCTCATCAAGGGGCTGACATGGTCTACCTGGATTTACCCAAAGCTTTTTTATACCATTTTCCACAGCCTGCTTCTAAAGAAGCTGATGCATTATGGCCTAGACAAGTGGTCTGTGTTGTACCCTCTTGTGTACTGAAACTCTGAGTTGATCTCAATATTTTGGTACAATCTGACTAAAAATATAACAAGAGAAAATATTAGAAAAGATTCAAGTGCTTTTAATCCCAAAATTAAAGATTTACTAAATTTGAAAATAAGCCTAAAGAAGGTGAATCAAACAGGAAAATAAAAATCCCCAAACCCCAGATTTACTGTATTTATAAAAAGGTAGTTTGAAAAGAAATTTCTCCATTGTTCTTTATGTTCTCACTTGCTGAAATCTTATTACAGTTACACGCAATATATGCCATGTGATATTTTGGTCCACAATGTAATATTAGAGCCAACCCCCTCATCTCACTTATTTTAAGTAAATAAATGTACTTCTGGGTTTAATTCTGTGACTCGTTGACAAGACAATTTATTGGAGTGAGACGACTCTGTAGAAAAAAAGTAAAAATCTTAAGAAGCTCAAAACCTCCACAACTCATCCTTCAGGTTTCAGGAACAAACTGCTGAACATTGTACAAGTATGGAAAAGAACCTTGTATTTCAGCCCTTGCACAGAATTAATTTCTCAGTCTAATGAACAGTGGTTTATGTTAGATAAACAGATTGTCAGCAGACTATTCCAGCCACTAGGAGGTAGAATTAATCCTTTATTTGCTTACCTTTTTCCCCTGATTACAATGGTCTGAACACAAATACAAGATAAGACTGGGGAGTATTTTCCTTTTTAAAGGAATGTGGACCATTTGAATCACTCAGGCTAACCTTTCCATCCACTACGGTTTTTCAAAATCATGTCTGTGTCATTTGACTGCCCCATGCTCTTCATAACCTAATTTCATGATGTATTTCTTCATTCCAACCTTAGGAAGCAGGAAAAGAGGATACGTCTAAGTTACCAGGCTTTGGGGACTAAAAATACTTCTGTCTTTTGAAGTGTTTTCCACTAATACGGAAGAAGGATGCAAAAGAGAAATTGAGAGAAAGAGAAAAGAATTACCAAAAACCAATCTCGACAGATTGTGGAATGCTAGCTGGATGGACAAAATGTGTACTCTTGTGACACAAGAAATAGAGACCTCTATGCCACAGCCTCTTCAGAGTAATCATCTTCAACAAGAAAGCAGCTTCAAAAGAGGGTAGAAACAGTAATTTCAAAACTAATCTCACAGAAATCTTTGTGATTGTATCACAAATTGCATGCAGGGAATTTATTGTTTTAAAATCAATTTATCTGTCTTATCTGTCAACTAGGTATAAAATGTAAACTTCCTTCTTTGTAACCTACAATTTGATATAGTAAAGGTGTAAAATTCTTAGCACAATAAAACACAAAATAAAGTGAATCAGAAAGTTTATTTGCTGTTAGCACCAAACACTACAGAAATTCTGAATTGTTAGACAACTCCATTTGAGTGCACAAAGTTCACTTAGCATCCACACATGCACAGAAAAAAAACAAAAAACAAAAAAATAAAACCCAAAAACTCCCCAAAAAACCCAAGGTATTCCAAGTTAAAGACAAGACAGTTTTGTGAATTTCATTTAATTGCTTGCCTGCTTCTTTACTAATTCTCCCCAAGAATTTTTTCATATACAAATAAATTTTTATAGGCTATTCATAGGATTTTTTTTTGCCAGGCAAAATATGCTGGGTTCACATCTTTTGGTAAGCCACAGGAAAATTAAATCCATGTCACTCATAGGAGCATATATTATCCAACAAGATTATAAAACATTATTATGTGCTGCAGAATATGTTAGCTGATTTTAATCTTTGCAAATTCAGACGAAATTTTATCAATGTAGATCCAAGAATCCAATTTATTTCCTAGAGAAATGAGCAGATTTATTCAGTTATCTGTTTTTGTTGTTTTTGTTGTTTAACTTGCATATGATATTTGCTGAAATTGAGTTCTCTAGTAGCAGAAGAATATATTCATCTTTTTCTAAATATTCACTTGATAACAAAGTAAAGTAAAACTCCTTTGCCTTGAGCAGAATAGCATTCTTTCAGGTAAGTGTGAAATTGAAGTTGCAGCTCTCATTCTGTGAATGAGATCAGTGATTCCAGGTAGCCATTATCTATTCCTTTACTTTCTTGTAACAGTGATATAAAAAGAGATCAAACACCAAATTTTGCACGTGAGAATTATGCTGAGGAGAATATGAGGAAATCATGAAAGGAGGAAAGGAACATTCTGCAAAATGCGGTGCCTAGCACGGCATTAGTTGCCTACAAGATGCAGTTTGACCTGCTTCTCCCCCTTGTAATCTCTTAACAGTATCTACAGACTGCACCAGAA
>VWYP01007731.1:7033-44257 GCA_013400435.1 Pycnonotus jocosus | reverse complement strand
AATATTAAAAATATAAAAATATATACCTATATAAAATATAAATATATATTCTATTCTATATACACACATATATAAAAATATATGTATATATATATATATGTTTGTGGGATTTATATAGAGCTTGCATATGTTTTTTCCTGGATGTTTATCAGGTCTGCTGCTGGTACCTCCTAGAAGAAAAAGTGCATTTATTATAAAAACCAACCAGCTGAAGATGTTATCGAGGTCATGGATGTGAAGGCAAGAGGAACCACTGCCCTGGGAGTGTGAGCCTGGAGCCTCCTGGTGACCCTCTGGAGTCACAGCCAGCAGGAAAACTTGGCCGAGATTTGTGTGCCTCAGCCCTGGCCTGGTTCAGCAGGGCTGATTGATCAGCCCCAGGCTGCTGAAATTGGGGTGAGGGATTCATTAGCCCGGGATCAGACCCTCAGCACTGCAGACACTGCTGGCTTGAAAATAGGTAATTAATGGTGCTTTATTTTCCACGTTTCCAAGGCAACACAAACCCCCAAGACATTGTTTTGTAGACCATGGGCTGATGATTTTGGCCACTGCAGAAGCTCCCCCATCTCGTCTGGAGCTGCTGAAAAGGTACCAAAGCCATATTTTTTATCATTATGGTCTATTTGCATCCTATATCCAAAAAGTAATGATGATCAGATGCTGCTGCTGCTGCTGGAGTGATCTGCTCTCAGTGCAGAACTCATTCAATCAGCAGAGAGCTCTGCTATTCAAATGGATAATTAGTGTTGTGACAAGGGTGGCTGTAAATGCCTCCGTTTTGGTGGCAATGTTAGGAAGTGTGATAAAAATTAAATTATTTGTCTGCCTTAAGCATGGCCCTCCTTGGATTGCTAATGAGGGAAATTCTTGTTAAATACGTGTCCTGTTCTGACTCCTTTACAGGTCCTGGGAAAATGATTTATTCTTTGTATCATCAGAGGCAGGAAAGACAGGGCTTTCCCATGTTCTCTCTGACTTTTTTGTTTTTGTGTGTGTTTGTGCCTGATGTAACAGATCACTGCTGGTGTTCCAGCACAAAAGAGAAATCCCCTCAGGGACAGCAATCCCAAAGGAGCCTTTCCTGCCCATCCCTATCCCATCTTTAGAAGGAATTGGCTCAGGGGGAGCTTTGGGGTGCTCCAGTCTCAGGGGAACATTCACAGCACCTTCCCTGGAGGTGACAAAAATCCACCTGTGGTTCTCTCTGGGGCTGCAGGTTCAGGGTTGCCTCAGAGTTTGTCCCCACGTGTTCCTGGAAGTCCCTGCCTCGCTTTGCAGGATCAGNATGGACCAAAACTGATCAAAGGGTGAGACCTGGTGACCATTTGTCCATTTTGTGACCATTTTGTGTCCATTTTGGGTCCACCTTGGGTGTAGCCCTGGCCAGGCTCTTGTCCTGCCCAAGGTGCATCCTAAAGCCCTTTCAATCAATCTCTGCTTTATTCTCCATCTCTGTCCAATCTCTTTTCCAGCTCAGCCTTCCCAAGGCCCCGTGTCCCAGAGCAGGAGGATGTTATGGAAACAGGGAGTCCCTCTGGAGCTGCCCATGGCTTTTGTTCAAAGGAATCACTTTTATTGTGCATTTTCATTAATGACCATGTGCTCTGGCAGCTGGGTTTAGGTCCCACTTTTGACCAAGGGCATGCAAAGCTGTGGGAAATAGAAAAAGCAGGAAGCTTTTGTAGCAGTGTAGATGTAAGCTTGAAGTTAAAAGGATACAAGAATAAGGACACAGAACAATAAGACTGTGTTTTTGTGCTGTGTAGAGTAGGCCTTAGCAAGTAGAAAAATATGTTAAGCAAGATAATAAAAAAGTTTAATAATGAGGGTCTGTGTTTTGTTTATAGAAGAGTATAAAAAGTTCCTGAGTAATAAGAAATATGAAACAAGCACCTATTGTTAGATATAAGGCATAGGTGTAGTTTTAATGATTGGTTTGTGCAGATGCCTGTAAGCTCCTAACAATTTGCTATTGGTTAGAAAACCAATTATTAAAAGGCCTTGTAATACAGAGAATTCTGGCTGCTGCTGGCAGACGTGAGCTGTTGGCATCTTTTAATTGTCTTACTCTGTACTGAGGCTGATTTTGCAATAAAAGCTCGGGGATATTTAATATTCAACACAAACCCTCCCTGTGTGCTGCTGGAGAGTCCAGCCCTGCACCCCTGGCTCATCAATGGGGTGAAGAAGCCAATCCCTGTCCCTGTCCATGCAGCTCTGCATCCCAAGCACTGCAGGATTTGGGAGGATTGGGGCTGAGCATGCAGCAGGGAGCTGGACTCCCTCAAAAGTTTCTCTTCCCTGATGGCCAGTTTTGGCTGTCCCACCATCCTAGGAGCTGTTTTGAGTTTAAATTATCATGGGCTGAGTTAATGAACATCCTGGAGTCGCATCCTTTCACAGGCTCCTAACGGGATGCTTTTGATTCTTCCTTTTTCAGCCTCTGCCAGTGCCTTGATGTTGTCTCTCCCAAAGGGAATTAATGGCTGGGAAGGAATGAAGAGCACAGCACGAAGAGCAGGCATGGCCCAGACCTCACAGGACTAATTATGTCTTAAAGGGTAGGAAAATAATCTCGGGTACATGGGGAAGAAAATGTCTCAGTAATGCTGCATGGGGTTACAGGCACGTCTCCTATATTTGTGCATCTGAAAAACAACAACAAAAAAGTTTCAAAGACACTTTTTGACCTCAGAAAGATCAGTGAGGAGTTCAAGAAAAGAAATTTAATTCCAAGCGAGTTTATCAAGTTCTCTTGACCCTCAAGGATGGAAAAAGCAAAGGAAGGATGCACATGAAGGTCCTGTGAAATTTTAATACTAAAACACTCTCATGCACAAACTGTGAAGTCTGCAAACAGAGAGAGAGTTCAAACCCAAAGCAAGAGCAGGGGATGAATTCCAACGAGGACAGGGCAGACACGGCAATGTGGAACAGCCTCTGCAGGAGGAACAGAAGGGAAGGTGAGTGTTGGTTTATTTGTTCAAACACCAAATTTCTGGGGGGCAGCTCTGTGGTGCATTTGAGAGGCAGGACAGAGGCTGTGCCAGTCACAGCCCCTGGCACCAAGAGGGAAATAGATCCCAGATTGGTGCCAGGGCTATCTGAGAATGACAGGGCTGTATTTGTGCCAAAGTGCACAGACACACTGGTGACCTCTGAGGGCAAATCCTGGGGACAGGAGCCTTGCCCTGGCACCACCTGGCAGAGCTGGCACAGGACTGTCCTGGCAATGAGGTGTCCAATCTCAGCCACCTCAGGAATCATTTCCAAGCCAAGGTAAAGCTTTAATAACTGTGCAACAGAGCTGGGAGTGGGAGTTCATCCTGGAAAAAGAGACATCCCAGCCTCTTTCCCAAGCTGCTCCCTCCTCCTCAGAGACCCAAGCTGTGACCTGTGGGACTCTCAGGAAATCTCTTTTCTCCGAGGACAGGGCTGGTCCCCAGAGCTGCTGCAGGTGCCCCACATCCCCACCCCTGGCAGCCCCCAGACTCCAGGTGCCTCTCCTGGTGCCTCTCCTCACCCACCAGCCCTGGCAAAGCAGCAGCAAGGTGCACCCAGCTCTGTCTCTGCTGAACCCATCCCTCTTTATCGCTTTGCAGGAGTTCACAGCATCCACATTAAACAATCCAGGCGGTTGTTTCCCCCTGAGAGAGCCGGGGCCTGTTTACAAACTCATTTTATTTTCCCAGTATTTCCACTGTTGTTTATTTCAGAGCTGTCAGATGAATGCACTCCCTCATGCTGGACAGCTTGCTTTATTGCCTGTTATTAAGACATAACAGATAGAACCTGGCAGGCACTGCCCACGTCTGCCTGCCACCACTGAAAGGCAAATTAAGTGGAAAATGGAGATCTCCAATATTTCTTTGGCCTGAAGTGATATTAGTTTTTTAACTCGCTTTGTATTCATAAAGGATCCTGCATGTTTGTAACACATCCCACAGTGAACTGTTCAAAGGAAAAGTTGGGTTTTTAAAAGAATTCTTGCTCCAAGTACCTCTGAGAAATTCAGGCTTCAGAACACAGCTCTGGTGTTGGATGGGGAATTGGAAAGAATGCAATTTTTGAAACTGTAATTGAAGCTCACCATTTTTCCTTAGGAGATTTCAAATATTAGTTGTGCCAAAGTGCTGGTTATTTTGGGGAAGCCCAAGCCCAATGGAATGGCAGAACCACCTTCCCCACCACCTGCTGTTCTTGTTGTATAAGCAATTCTATTCACATTTTTTATTATTATGTTTCTTCTTTATTTTTTTTTTCACCCCAGGAATGAGTTGCTAATTTTGGGTGGTCACAGAAGCTGCTCTGGAAATGCCTGCAAGAGGTAGGATTGGATTAATCCTTTACTGCCTTTCCACCTTTTCCTCCTGCACTTTCCCAATGCCAGCTTGGTTTTTAATCAATTCACCAATACACTTCTATAAATTAAAATAACCCTGAGCTGAATTAACATGGTATGAGGAAGAGAGATTAGTTTAAGGGGAGACTAATCTGGGGGGGCAGAGTAAGGCAGGAGTGTCCACCTACAACCATCTGAAAGGAAAAAAAACACCCCTGATTTAATCCAGAAAAATTACTTTCAGTCTTGTGTACACACTTGTGATTGGTTGGGATCATTATTAACCCTTAATTCAGCACCTGGGTCAGCTCCCTGTTAGGCAGGGAGAATCCACACTTTAAAAACTTTAAAATAAATAGTTGGGCTGTGCCTGTGTTCCCAAGGAAAAGGTGTTAGTGCTGGGAAATCTTAGGTTTTATGGGAAGCTGCAGCCTGTAAGGAACAGGCAACTGCAGCAGCCAACAGGACCTGAAATTTAAAGCTAAATAGTGACACACTGAATAAATTATTATAAAAAACTAACTCTTCTTCACTATAATTAGTGAAGATTGAGAAATTTTGAGTGATTTCTTACATGAGAAATTACTGGAAAATGGAGATTTTTTTTTTTCCCACTTCAGGGAAGAGGAAAGAGCTTGATTAGATAGATGGGAAATGGAGGTGGATTTTTTGCCCCTCCTGCTGTAGGCAAAGGTGGAGCTCAGGAGCTTGAGCACAACCATTTTCAGGTGTATTAAACCCCCAACGTGTGCAAATATGTAAGAGGAACAAGCAATAACACCTTGAGATATTGTATTATCCCTCAATGTAATAAATATTTTATTAGAGCAATAGAAAAGAATGCATACAGATAACCATAGGATACACACACAACTGGAAGTTCAAGGATAAATTTCAACCTTTTCAATATGAAACAAGGTACTGGGTACATATCTCATGGAGATATTGAACTAGAAATCAAGTAATAATACAATGTAAGCGCATGAAAAACGGGCAGTACAGGAACCTGGACTAGAATTTTGTGAGACAAGAGAAAGAGTCACCCTTTGTTGCATGAAATAGAACTATTTACTCACTAGGAACACCTGGATTTCCACGTCCCACCCACCCCCACCCTTGTTTGCAAGTGTCTGAAAACAACACTGGTCAGCCACATGGAAAAGCAACTGAATTTTAACTCATTTCTAGCTCTCTATGTACAGTATTTACAGCTCCTGCTTTCCTCAGCAGCACTTGGTCTCATCTGGAGCTCAGCAGCTTTATTTGCCAGCTGAATGCAGATCAAGGTATTTTTTTTTTTCTACAGTGCTACCGTAATTTTATTAATCCTGGTTCTCCCTTTGTAGTTCTGTGTGTTGTAGTAGTATTGTGAAATTAAAAAAACCCCTCAGTCTTTAAGAGGAGCTCCTTTATGTCATGTGAACACATGGTGGAACAGGGATGCTGTCACCTCTCTAAAAGGTGTCTAAAAGGCTGATTTGACTGAAGCCACAACTCTAGAAGTCAAATGAACCAGGCTGAATGTATCTTTAATTTACTGCCATGAAAGAAAGCATAGATTCCTCTACAAGAGCAAGTCTGAAGCGTTGTTGTATCATTTTTTTCATATCCTGGTATTGCCATGAACTTCCCAGACTCATGTGACAGCAGTGGGGTGCAGCTGAGAGCCAGAGCAGGTGGAAGAGTTCAGAATTGGTTCAAGAGCAGCAGGAAGGAGAGGTCTGACTGCAAGTCTGAATTCAGGGTGTTTGCAGGGCAGTGTGGCAGAGCAATGAGCAGGAGAATTTGGGGCTGCAGGTCTGGGAGCACCACGTCACCTCTTCCCAAGGCCAGGGTGCCCCTGCACCTCGGCAGTGCTGGGCCAGCTTGGATGTTATGAATCCAAACGATGTCACAGACTCCCAGCTCCTGAAACACTGGCAGGAGGGCAATCCAACCATCCCCAAGGTGGGAGAGTCTGGTTCTGAACAAAGAACGTGGTGAGGAAAGGCGAGGTGGGGAGATGAGGGAATGAATGTCAGCATTTACTGACGAAGGTGCACAAACCTCCTCCAAACACAGCTGGAGATCATCTCTGAGGAGCAGCAGGGGAGGCCCTGCCTTTGCTCTGCTCCAATGGGATTTCTTTGATTTATTTGAGGATTTTCTTTCCATTTAGAGCAACTCCCACAATGGGCAGCAGGAAAATGATCCCAGCTCCTGGGTGATGGCACTGCCTTGGGAGCTGCCATGGGGTGGTTGTGTCACCCTTGGGCTGGTGACAGCCACAGCTCTGATTTCAGCTTGCCCATGCCAAAAGTCATTTTAACAATGCACAAAACACCCAGAACAATTCAGGGTCGCTGCAAAAATGGAGTTTCTCCCTCTCCCTCACAGCCCTGACCTCACAGTGCCATCCCTCCCCCTCCTCTCTCTTTACACTGTTATCTGAAATGTGGAACATGTAAACTCCTTTGGTTCAAGTATTAAGGCATTTTAGATTCCTTTTTAAAGGATTTGCTAAACTTTACATGGTATTTTCACTTCAACCTACAGTGAAATAGAAAGAATTTAAAAACACGTCAGGATAGAAGAAAAAAACATGCATTAACCACTGCAGTTTTGTTTTTTTTTTAAAAAAAAGCACTTTAGTAACCATTTTTTTTTCTTTTCCCCAGAGAATGCAAATGTATCAGCACAACACAGAATTAAGGGTCAAGGAAAATATTGTTGCTAAGAAGCTGGAGACAGTGAAGGTACTCAAGACTGATGGGCCAGAACCTCTTGCATCCATACCTGTGACAAAGGAAAAAAATGAATTCAGGATTAAATGAAAGCATAACTATGTGCCATGCCACATTATTATTCTTCCCAGATGCTAAGCGAAAAATTACTGTAATTTTTTTCTTACGAGCACTAGAGATCTACAAAAATACAGGAAATATTTAAGAATTACAGAGCTGCCTTGCAAAATTCAGTGATCATGAGTGGTTTCAGTGCTCTGCTTTAGCTGGCAACGTGGTGTTTGGTCAAAGGTTGGACTCAACGATCTCAGAGGTCTTTTCCAACCTTAATGATCCTGTGAGTCTACTTTCAAGGTAAGAGGGGGTTTTTGTAATAAAAAAGGAAAAAAGAAGTAAAAAACTTCACATTTTAAATACCAATTTTCATGGCAATTTACCAGTCCAGTAGAATGGAGCTTGCCATGCATAAGGCCATGAATGCTTTTAATTGCTTTTTTCCCTTTTATTACATTATTAGCCCACAACGCCTTAAGCATCAGCTTTAGCTTTTCTTCTGTCATTCTGTTTTGCATCTCTCAGACTTACTTTCTAATATTAAAGCAAAAGGCTTCTGATGTTTTGGAACTCTGAGCTGAGTTCCCAAGCCTTTTTCATGTAAATAAGAAATGTTTACATTCTTTGGTTCTGAGAGAATATTTGAGTGATTGGTAAGATCAAGTATTGGTATTGGTATATTTGAGTGATTGGTAAGATCACCAATCCAAGTGATGGGATGTTCTGCTTTGGCCAATAATTGGCCACTTTTGTACAGTGGATATAAATGGAGTCAGAAAATTAGAATAAAGAGGTTTTTGCATGCTGACTCCAGACTTGTCTGCTTCGTCCTTTCCAAACTCCAAAAAACAAATGCTGCACCCCCAAAAGCGACATTCTTCCCCCACCAACAAAGGAAGCAAAGACAAGCTGGGAGAAGAATCAAGTGGTTGAAACCTACTGGCTAGCCTGGGAATGAGGATCTGCTCGCTGCTGCTGCCGTCTCCCCCCTCGGTGGTGGCCCTGACCTCGATGAGATAATCGTCGTGCAGGCGCAGCCACAGCTCGGCCGTGGTGCCGGCCGTGGTCAGCACGTCCACCCCGCTCTGCCCGCTGCTCCTGTACAGCACCTGCAGCACACAAACACCCTCAGCACCCATCCCTGCCTCCCACACAGCAGATTCCAGCTGTTAGAAGTGATGGGGTGAAAGAAAAAAGCTGATTTTATTTTTTGGTTAATATTCCGGGGTGGAATTGCATTTAAAGGAAGAAGGGAATGTCAGGCAAAGCCTTTCATTCCAGATTTAATTTAAAATGGCACAATGTATTATAATACATGTTATATATAATTTTTATTATAATAGCATGAAATAATGGGTGGTGGGACACTGGAACAAGCTGTAAACACCTCCTTCTTGCCAATACAACTCGGTAGGTAATCAGACCTTCAGCCTAAACCTCTTATTCAGGAATATTCCATGTGGGATCCAGCTGTGCAGAGCTTACCAGGAGCACCCTCAGCTCTTCTTTTACACACACATCACACCCTTAAACACTTCTGCATTTGTGTGCTGATCTGATTTAGACCAGATGCAATAGCGTAATTTCTATCAGAGAAATGAGTACAGCCCACAGCAGGTAAGAGGAGAAAGGGTTTCAAAAGATCAATTTAAAATATGTGATAATATATAATAAATACACCTGGCCAGCAATGGAAGCTACATCCATCAGGCTAAACCTTTTTGGTCTCTTTCAAGGTTTTATCCATTTGGGTTAAGTGTTACACACTTAAAATAAGTGTTATGGATGGGGTAAGTGTTAAATGCTCTAAGATCCAGGTGTGGGTGGGATCCCAAGAGCTGAGCAATGGCAGCACGAGGAGGGAAAGGGATTAGGGGACATTAATGGTGAGACAGAGTCAGAATATGATTTAGAATCCCTAAAAAGGAGAGCCCAGTGAAATGGTTTAGAGGTGGCATTGTGCAGAGAGACAAGGAAACACCAGCTCTGGATTGCTCCCAGCTCTGTCCCCACTGACCTTGTACCCCGTGACCTCGGACTCGTTGTCCATGGCTCTGACCTCCTCCCAGCTCAGGATCACTCTGGAGTCTGTCACATTCCACACCACGTTTCCTGGGGGTTGGCTGGGCGCTGCAGACACACAACAAAAGCACGACTTTAATTTAATTGGCATTGGTGATTGATTCCCCAGCTCAGGTAATTGCCTGCCATTCCAGCTGGGATGCAAAGGCAGCTCCAGTGCAGGCTCCTCTCTGTGCACGCCATGGTTCAGAGGCTAAATTTGAAAAACAGAAGGAAGGAAAAAGCCAGAATGGCACAAAAATGTTGTTCCTAAAGCTGAAATATCTGCTGCTGGTCCTTCATTCAATACAGCCAGACAGAAGCATGTGCCTTAGGACACGGGTGATTAATTAGAACAAACTCTAATGATGGTAACAGACAATTTCTAGTTTTAGTGCCAAGAACAAGAAAATTCTTCACAATAGATCATTAGATAAATTTAGGCTCAGTGAATATTCAAATTTACCCACTATGTTGATTTACTTTAAGATGTTTGTTATGGAAAATATTTGAGTGTTTTTGGGTTTTTTTTCCCTGTTGGTTCTCCCAACTCGAGTTGTGGTTCTGAACTGAGCCTGTGCCAAAAGTGGGCTTTGGCCAAGGAGATCTGCTGGGATTTTTTGTTCATTCAGCAACCCAAGCCTGTTATTTGGCAAAGCAGCTGCATGCTCTGGGCTCTGCCCCTTCGTGTACCTTGGAGCTGCCAAGCTTTCAGGGAAGTACAAACCTCTTCAAATACCTCAGGTTGGTTTCCCAGAAAATGAGTCCTGCAGTGACACAAATCAATGATTAAAATCTTTTCTAAATGTGTTAAGGAAAACAATTTACTGTTGCTGTCACCTAGTGGAGGCAACTGCTGCTTAGGTGGACTGAGCTGTGCTTTGAGACTGGAGGCTCCAGCTTTAAGCACTGAGAGTGCTTTTGAACACTTGTTTCCACGTGTTTATGGATCTTTTTCCTCTTTTTTTCCCTGCTCTTCTTTTCAATTCTTTCCCACAGGAACTTTCCTGCCTTTTCTCCATAAGCAGTCAGATCAAAACTCACCTGATTATACTCAAAAAAACAGAAAAAAACCCTGTGAGACTTAAAAAAATTTTCCAAAGTCAACCAACCACCCACAGCTATTTTTTTCCCACTATTTGTCTTGTTCTATGTACTGAGGAAGATTTAACCTGCTGTTCTAATAATAACCACTTCTTGTAAACGTAAGAGGAGAAGAGTTTCACTCCTGAGAATGAAGTGCTACAGCGTGTATGAATCGTTTTCACACTGAGATATTACAGCTGAGTTTCAAAGGAAATGAGTCATCCTCGAAATCCACAACAAAATATTAACATGACATGTGGAGAAAAAAAAAAATGAAGAGTAATTATCTCTCAAAACTGCAAGCCTCTGTCTGTGGGATTCAGAAGGCTCAGTTTGCTGCAGACATGAAAATCTCCAGCAATAATCAGTGCTCAGGACTTCATCTGTGGCAGGTCCTGATCCATCCAGTTATGTCCCAGGAGCTGCAGGGATTTCTGAGCTGCTCAGGTGCTGCTCAGAATTCAGAGCTGATGGACAGAACACTGGCTTTTATTTTAATACCTCCTAAATATGAAATAATTCTAACAACTCAGACAAGTCTTCCCCTCCCACTCGGCATTTTGCATAGCAATATTCAAACCTGCGCTTGTTATTCTGGGCTGTAAACATGCATATTTCAAATTTTAAAGCAAAGATATTTTAATTGTCAAAGGCTCAATTTCCATTTTGAAACACCCTGTCAGTAGAACTGAACTATTTGTATTTCTTGATATGGCAAGAGTTTCTGAGATGTACCTGGCAGGTCCTGTGGGGAATGCAAATCCTTCACAGCCATCACAAATATTCAAATTAAATTACAAATCAGGATTGATTAAAAATCACACATTTGAATGAAAAATCACTTTCTACCACAGTAGCACGGAGAATTATTTCTCTCAGCCATTCAACTAATTTATCAAAATCTTCAGATTGACATTACATGGTTTTCGCTCTCCTTATTCACCAGAAAGATCCATGGACATAATGCAATTAATTTTCCTTTTTAATTATTCCAAATAGCAGCGACCAAGGGCCTGATGCAGATCCTGCTCACACATCAGGGGCTTGTGGAGCTCTCAATCACACACACCAAAAGTGGGGGGCACACTAAAAAAGGACTGAAAAGGCACACTAAAAAAGAACTGAAAATCCCTGAGCTGACCAGCATGGCAACACCTCTAGTGGAGCAGCCACAAAGATGATTAATTAGAAAAAAAAAGCCTTTTCCCATGTTCCTGTCCAAGCTGCAGGCAGTGAGTCACCCCAGATCAGCCAGTTCATGGTAATTGTCCATATAATACATCCAAACTCTGGCAAATCTGAGCTGGTTTAGTCCTCAGTGCCAGACTGACACTCCTTTTTGCATATCATAATTTCTGATAAACCAGCTTATTTCACAATATTAATGCTACAACTCCGTCCGCTCGGGGGATGTTAATGACTATTGCAAGGAATTTGACCCTTCAGACAGATTTAATTGTGTGTTCTTGTGCCTCTGACAGAAACACTTCAAGACTGATGACCCTGATTCTGAGCTGTATTACAACGGAGGAGCGCACTAAAAATATTTCCACTTGTAGAAAAATCAGCGCAGCCTCTGACAATCAATTCTCCGGCTTAATTTCGCCTTTGCAGCAGCAGAGTGGCCTCGTGTGCAATTTGTTCAAGAGGAAACAGTGGACATGAAGGATTGTTTTGCATGAACTCCATGAGGTTCATTGCATTTCAAAAGCCATGCCCCAGAGAGGTCATAAATATGTTATAGAACACTGAAAAATTCAACAAGTCTCTCTGTTTTGGTTTTTTTTTCCCTCCCTTCTAAACGACAGAGATTTTTCTTTTCAATTTCTCCCAGTCATTAGCAGCATCATGAAAGCTCTGTGCAGAAATTACAGATTTTCCTTGGGCTCCCCTGTTTTTTTGGGGGTTTTTTTGGGTTTTACTCGCCCTGCTGAAGAAGAGCACAGAATCTCTGTGCCTGATCCACATGACCACACATAAATTGAAGTCACTCATATTATGATTCCCAAGAAATCCACTGTTTTTCTCTCCCCTCCAAGTGCTCCCAACAGCATTTATGCCACTTCACACCGAGGTACTCACGTGGCTTTTTGGTGGTGGCATTGACAGTGGCACTGAAGGGCCCTGCCCCAGCGCTGTTGTAGGCACGCACAGCTGTGTAATAAGCCAAGTTGCTCCTCAATCCTGTAATTTTTATTGATGTCTCATTCCCTGCTGCTTTTATTCTGTTTGAAGATTCTTCTTTTTGGTCACTATTCCAATATCTAACCTAGGAGATAAAAAACAAAACCATTTAAATTCTTGCCTGGAATGGGTTGTTGACCCACAGTGCTGTACTTGACTCTTTTAAGTGTATTTTTTTTTTCTTTCAGCTGAAAGAAGTAGAAACACATTAAAGTTTCAGAAAAATGTTTACTGTGCAAAAATAAAATATTCTTATCCATCTGCTTCTCACGCTTGCTGCTCTTTTCAGCGTGACTGCAGGAAAAAGGCAATTGAAATATTAGATCCTGCTTGAATTAAAGAATGACAAGAGGAAAACCATTACTTCATTAAGAAGGAAACAAACTCAGAAAAATGTACCTTACGAAGAAGTTTCTTTGAAAGTAAATGTAATTCTGAAAAAAATGTTAGTTTGGAGTTATGTCAGGCACATCACTATCTATAAGCAAAGAAGCAAAAAAACAACTTCATTCTGAGGGTTTTTTTTAAAAAGACAGAAAAAAATTATTCTTCTTCTGGATGTAGGTGGGGCAGGGAGAACAAGATTTGGGGTGAATCTGTGTGGCTGTACTGCATCCTGCACAACCCTTCTGGCCCATGGCCCTTTAGAAAGAGGAATGGGGTTTATTTACCAAACAGGGCTGATTCACTGCAATATTCTGATTTCCATGGACTCACCTCATAGCCCAGCAGCCTTCCATTGCTCATCTTCCAGGGAATGGCTGCCCAGGACACCTGGATGGCCGAGGAGGACAGGCTGGTGGCAGACACCCCCGAGGGGGCTGTGCTGGGCTCTGCGTGGGGACATCAGCGAGGGAGAGGTGACTTTGGGAATGAACCCGATTCCTCATCCCAACCCACCTCCCTCCCCTGAGCTGCTGCTGGGGTCCCTGGTGGAACAGCTGCTGGAAGGGTTTGGGATGGCTCTGTTGGAACCCTGGAGGCTGAGAATTTCAGGCTTTCTGTGCTAAAAGGCACTGACCCTCCAGCAAGCATTGCATTGACCTGAGGGCGTGGAACAGGCTTCCAAAATTGGGGTTGTGGGTGTGGAGTTTGAATAAAAGTGTGTGATATCACAGAGAAAAACTTAAGAGTTTAAGATTTTAATATCTAGTAATATATGTAAAGCAATATGGAGGATTTAGGGTGTAGGCTAAGTTCTTCCTCTTTCACCTTCTTCTTCATGGTTTTGGGTGTTTTTTTCTAACTGGGTGAAAGGCATTGTGGACCTTGGGTGGTCAGTTATTGGGTTAAAAGTATAAATAATAGAGGTGTCATCTCATTACTGGATAGTTTATGCTTAAGAAGGCCTTGGAAGGAGTTGGAGCCATCCATTTTCCACTTTGTTTGTTAGAACTCACAACTCATGAGGCTGCACTACAGATAAGAATTAATAAACACTGAGCTTGAACACCAAAACTGCATTTTCCCTGCATGTTCCCGTGCACTAACCCCGGCTCTAACAGGAAGAACAGAAGATAAAACCCCACAGGCTGCGGGCTGTACCTTCCTCAGCCGAGAACACCGTGGTGACAGCGCTGAAGGGCCCCTCTCCTTTGTTGTTGTAGACCCCCACCTTGACCTCGTAGGGCGAGAAGGGCAGGATGCTCTCGTTCCTGAAGACGTACCGGGGCGTGTCGGGGGACGTCACCACGGTCTGGATCCACGTCGTGGTGCCCGAGGGGCGGAAGGCAACCACGTACCCAAACCCTTCCCCGTTCTGCAGCTCCTCAGGCACGGGCTGGGACAGAACAGCACGGACCTGTGAGGCCTCTGGGGATGCTGGGCAGGAAGGAACTCATGGATATGGCTCATGGATGTGATGCTGGCACTGTGCTTGGCATCAAACCCTCGGCCAATTAACTCTAGTGCAATGTGGGAAATGGATTTGAAGAGAAATCTCAAAGCAAATAGACTATTGGAGAAATAGAACTAAGAAAGGTGCACTGCAGTAGGACCCATGAGGGGTAATTTTAGATGATTGGCTTTAAGGCATTAACAGCATTGTGTGGCAAAAGCTGATACACCAAGAAACATTTATAATGTATTGTAATTAGGAAACAGTTTAGTTTCTGATTCTTATGGAGTGGATTGTAACATCTGTACTGTCTCACCCTTTGCATGAGACTGAAAATGGAATAAAAGTTTTTAAGATCTCTCTCGGTTGCCCCATCTCTGGGTCTGAAGCACAGCACAGCACAGCAAAATGTGCTCCCTTCAATCTATTTTAAGGTTTGCATTTCGAGAAGAGAAAAACTTTCATGTATGATCCCTGGTTTTCACTAAGTACTCTGCTTCAAGACACTCTTCAGTAAATACAACTTTTCTTTCATCAATCCACAGTTCATAAAAAATGAATAATTGCTTGGTCAGCTATTAGAGAATCCAATACCAGCTTCATACAGCGGCTTAAACCTTCTCCTGATGTGATCATGATTAGACAACCACACAGAGTAGTCAAGGCCAGGAAGAGAATATTAACAGTTCTTTAAATCATTAAAAACTGGATACATAATATAAAATGCATCAGTTAGTGTATCCAGATTTAACAGCGGGAAAGCAAGAACTGCAAATCTGCACTGCAAAGCCCAATTCTTTGGCTTAACCATTCCCTTTTCCCTCTTGCCCTGCCCTCCTGCCTCCTTTTCAGCATTAACATTTGTTTGAGAAGGGAAGCAATCCCAGCCAAACTGAACTCCCTGGGGATTTCCACCCAGCACAGGGAGAGGTGCAGTGAGAGAACAAGGCCAGTGTGCAGGGCTCCCATCACACGGGGCACAGCCCACAGGAGGGGCTGCTGCAGCCAGGGAAATTCAGAGAGAGCACGGAGAAAAGAAAGAAAGAAGTGCTGTGAAGAGCTGCTTCTCCCCAGCAAACTTACATCCCACGTTATGACCAGCTCAGATCTGCTGCCTCCGCCCCCACTGACCTCAGACGGGGGAATTTCGGGAACTGTGGGAAGGAAAGGCAGAGACGTCTGCACAGAGCAGAGACAAGAGAACACACCACAGCACCCTCACACTCTGAGTTTAGCCCACATTCGTACTCCTCCTGGGGTAGGAGGGGCAGTACGGGAACACCCCAGCCCTGACCCACATTCATCCCTCCCTGGGCCAGGCTGGGGATTCCCTGAGCACCAGGAGAACCTCAGTAGCTCACAGGTTACACCACACCTGCTGTGTCCAGGAACTCCTAAAAACTGGAGACAAGCCTCATTTCTCTGGGGTGAACTCAAGAGAATGGCCTGGGATGGAAGAGACCCCTGGGGAAGANCACAGCACCCTCACACTCTGAGTTTAGCCCACATTCGTACTCCTCCTGGGGTAGGAGGGGCAGTACGGGAACACCCCAGCCCTGANGTTACACCACACCTGCTGTGTCCAGGAACTCCTAAAAACTGGAGACAAGCCTCATTTCTCTGGAATGAACTCAGAGAATGGCCTGGGATGGAAGAGACCCCTGGGGAAGAGACCCCAAAGATCATCTTGTTCCAGGACACCTTCCAGTACACCATGTTGCTCAGAATACCTTGAACACTTTCAGGGATTTTATGCAGATAAATTGGGAAATGGTTNCAGTAGATCGTGCTGCTCAGAATTCCATGTCCTTGAACACTTCCAGGGATCTCATGAAGATGAACTGGGAAACGGCCTCATTCCAAGTGAACTGGTGTTATAACTAATGTGTTCTTCTGAGCCACGTGCTTGTTACATGGAAGGGTTTCACTGACCAAACGCCAGGAATGAAAAATCCCCGTCAAAATTAACCTCTTTCCATCCCTTAACACCTTCAGACTCTGCAGCACTGCCTGAACTGGCAGATTTTGGCATTGTAAACGCACTTTAAATGGATTTAGATGTTTTGTTTTTGTCATGTTCAGCAAGGCAACACAAACTGTCCCACAGCTAAATGAAAAACTGCAAACAAAGCTGTGACAGGCTTTTATACCCAACAGCAATCCCAAGCTTGTTTGCAAAGAGCCAAAGATATGAACGCTCCATTTCTTTGTTAATATTCAAGATTCTTGAATTAAAAACAAATAGAAGGACCCACTAACCTGCCTCTTCAGTTCTTACTTTTTCTGAGGGCAAACTAGGCTCTCCGCCTCCTATTTTGTTAGTGGCAACTACACGAAATTCATATTCAACCCAAGGATTTAAATCCACTACTGTGCTTGTGAAGGTTTTCCCGTCGATCACATCTGGAACTGGGAGAGAGAAAGGGAAAAGGAAACTCAGGAACACGGTGCCATATGCAAAATGTAACCAAAAGTACGTGTTCTATTATCATCTGTTGAAACCAGTTGGGAAGGTGGGTTTTTTTCTCTTTTATGACCTATTCCTCATAACTCCAGGAGGAGGGTGTGGGTGTCTTCTGTTAATGGGCAGCTGTTAAACCAGGTGTGGCAGGGTTTGCTCTTTATCCCTTCCAGGACCCATCCTCCCTGCAGGGGATCTCTGCTGTTCATGGGCCATCGAGGCTCAGCCATGGCTGAGACAATTCCATCATCCATGGGGAGATGCTGCACCCAGGGGAGGAGCCCAGCATTCCTACCTGGATAAACCTGGGNGCATCATCTCTGCTCCAGCAGAACCACATCTGTCCCTCCAGGAGGACTGGATTGGGCTGCTCCCAACACCCTGACCAACAGAGTGTCAGGTTGTGTTCTGACCCTGTCACCATTTTTTGCTTTTTTTTCGTACTACTACATTTTTATTTTTAATATTCCTAGTAAAGAACTGTTATTCCTATTCCCATACCTTTGCCTGAAACCCCCTTTATTTCAAGATTATAATAATTCAGAGGCAGGGGGTTTACATTCTCCATTCCAAGGGAAGGTTTTCCCTGGCAGCCACCTGTCTTTCCAAACCAAGACACAGAGACATTCCCTGGGCTGGGAATTGTGCTCACCTGTGGTGGCTCGCTGCCAGCCCACGGAGAAGGGAGTCCTGGCCTGGATGGTGTAGGTGGTGACAGGGCTGTGGTTGTCTGTGCCCTCCTGCCAGGAGATCTGGGCAGTGGTGTCCGTGATCTCGTCCACCTTCACGTGCTCAGGGGGCCCAGGAGAGCCTGGAATCAGATGGGGAACCAGGCAGAGGTTGGTGAAGCCCTGAAGCAGCCTGGGAATCACTTCCAGCAGGATGGATTCCCCTTCTTTCTTCCTCAGGGAGGAGGAAAACACTCCAGACTGGAGTAAGAACCACTCATAATTCTGGTTTTACATTCACTAAACTGAACTCTGATAATTTCAGCCTGAAATACTCTCAAAGGCAGAACAGATGACTGGTTTTGTTTGCTTTTTTTTTTTTAACCAAGAACCTTTGTTCAGCACATCCCTCTGTCTTTCCAATGTCTTTTCCTGCAGTCCTAAATGTCCTCTTTAATCTACAGATACATCTCTGTAGTCTGGAAATTTTTTTTACCTACAAGTTCTTTACTGTACAAGGTGCTGGAACAATTTTTCAGCACATCTGACCAGCACCCCAAGCAGCAATTCAGTCAAACTTCCTGCTGCCTTCTGGAAAAATCCTCATTGTAGGCATTTCCTGGCCAAAATGCTGGGGTTTGTCTCACCTGCACCAGCAAAGGGGGTTGAAATGAGTAACAGTGCATTAACAATGAGAAAATATCTGACATATTTTAAAATACATTGAGTAAGTGTTGATCACACAATGTGCTTTTCTAGATCAAAGCTTTTACCTTGCAATAAATATAGCTGTAACATCAGCAAAGAAAGCCACAATTCTGGCTCAACTGTGAGCATTCCAGCTCGGAATGAAAAGGAATAATCCTGCATTATAGGCTTTAAACCTTAGGACAAAGCCCCTCCTGGGCTCTGGCAGAATTGCCCATTTCACAGGAAGGATTCTCAAGTTCCCAACACTTCAGTCTGCAGAGGCAGCAACTCCAACAGCCTCAGAGCTGCCAGTGAGCTCCCTCTTGGCAGTGACCTGAAGCACTGGCAGTGAAAAAAGACATGCAGCCACTATTACAACCCCCAGCTCCCTAATTTCTCTGGGAAAAACCAGGCTTCACCCAAAACCTGAGCTGTAATCCTCCCTAGCTGCACATCAGAACGACATCACTCAACTCACAGCCATGCATCACACTACTCAAACCAACAGATTGGTTCTGTGACCTCACAGATCAGTTATTTCTACAGCCTAAAATGTAAAATAAGGTAGAAAAGGTGCCCCTGGGGCTGGGATTGGGCTGTACCTCTCACGATGAGGTCGGCAGCAGAGGCCACGCTGTCCACCTCCGTCTTCACCATGCACACGTACTTCCCACTGTGCTTCAGCTGGATGTTCCTGATCATCAAATCCCCTGAGGCACTCTGGGGGAACACACAACACCCATCAGGGCAAATACACCTCCCCTGCAGCCTCAGGTTTTCTTTGTGAAGGGAAAAGAAATCCACCTAAAACGTGGAGTTGCTCAGAAGCTGCATTGCAGGGAAGGAAATCAGTGCCCGTCAGCAGCTCCATGCTTGTGGTCTGGGAGTGTTTTCCCAAAAAAACAAGTGGTAATGTCCCTTTTTTGGGAGAAATTAGCTCCAGCATGGGGAGCTCATGAGAAGGCATCTCCTGCCTGAAATCCCCAGTAATCCCAGTGCCCATTTGTCTAAAAAAAAAAAAAAAAACAACAAAAAAACGAGAGATAAATGTGTTTTCTGTGGGCATTACCAATTTGATTCCTAGACAAAATTCACAGAGTTTTCATCTAGAACTTGTAAGTCAACCTTGACAGATTTTTAAGGAGTTCAAATGTGTAAAAGACAAATTTGAATTCGGTCTATTCTCCAGGTTATTGTGAGCACTTTCACTTAAAGGTTGCATACTCTAGGCTGAATTTCCCATTTTCCAAGCACTTTCCCAAAAAAACATGAGGTAATGTCCCTTTTTCAGGAGAAATGAGCTCCAACATGAAGAGCTCATACTGGGAAGGCATCTCCTGCCTGGAATCCCCAGGAACCTCAGTGATCATTTGCCTCAAAGCCCAAAAAAGAGAAAAATGTGTTTTCTGTGGCCATTACCAGTTTGATTCCTAGACAGAATTCACAGAGTTTTTATCTAGAACTTGTAAGTCAAGTCATGAGAGATTTTTTAATGACTTCAAATGTGTAAAAGACAAAGCTGAAATTGGTCCATTCTCCAGGTTATTGTGAGCACTTTCACTCAAAAGCTGCATAAAAATTTCCCATTTTACAAGCCCAAGTTCTATTCTTTGCTATTCACTCAGTATTTACTCTTTAGTCTTTTTTTCCCTGTTGTTCTCTCTCAGATCACAGCGTGTGGTTATTTCCTGGATCATGGGAAAACAGAAATAAAACTTGAATGAAACTGTAACTTCCTATCACATTAGAGCTCTTCGTGCACTGTTTGTTTTCTACATCACTGAACACAGAACTTGATATTAAATCTTTGCTAGGCAGTGTTCTTTAAAAAAAAAAAAAAATCTCTTCTTTGTGTCAGCTGAATTACTGCCTTAACTCAGTTCCAGTTGAATTTTCCAGGTGAAAAACGCCTCAGCCAGATTTTAATTTTTAAATTTTAATTTTCTGGAGAAGCAGCATTTCCTTCAAGGACAGAACCCCAGTTTGTGGGCATTTTCAGCTACTTTGGCCACTGATTCACGGGCAAACAGTAGTTTAGGAGAAAGGCAAAGACATGAAGTTTATTTTAGTCTTGGAATGAACCACGAACCTTTCAAAACATTTGGTTATTTTTCTTTGTTTCAGCACTACAATGTCTCAGTTCTTTACTCAACACGAGCCGAAGCCAATTCTGCCTGATTCCCTTCCATGTGTGTGCCTGGTCTGCTGTGAAAGCACAGATGGAAGCTGTTTGCAGGACAATTCAGCACTGATTGCTTACAATAAATTAAAAGTTGAGTCAAAAGCAATCTAAAATCCATCTCCTTGATTGGAAGGGGATATTCAGGGAATGCCCAACACCGGGAGCGAACGCAAGCAAATCACGTCCCACACAGGCTGATTTCAGCAAACTCAATTTGAGACACCTCAACAGAGGGCAGGGGGGCTTCAAACAGAGCAGATAAACCCCAGGAAAATGTTAATAGTGCATTTCAGTGATTTGTGGGGGTTTGGGAGGAGCCTCCAGGGGCTGGGGAGGCAGCAGGAGCTCCCCTGCAGCAGGGACCCCTTTCCATGGGGGATGCCACCCCTGCCTGGGACACCCAGGACAAGCCCAGGTGACAGTGACATCGCCTTCCTCCCGTCCCAACTGCCTGGAATGCACACACAGAGCATTCCCTGCAGCAGGAGCAGCTGCTGGAATCCCTCAGGCCTGTCCTGTCTGCAGAACCACCCCAGCCCTGCTGGTGATCCCCAGGTTTGGGGCAAGACTGATCAGAATTTGGCTTGGTCTGCCATGCTCTTTAATAAATCACCTGGCTAACAAAAAAAAAAACTAAAAAAGCAGCAAGACAGCCTCACATCCCAGAGCTTTCCAACCATCTGGAAGATCAGGTGGTGCTCCCAGAACATCCCAATCACTACAAGATGTCAGAGACCTCAGGGCCTCCCAGATGTGAGTACATGGAAATGTATCCATGAAAAAAATAAATATTTTCCAACCAAGAAAGCTGAGGTTATTTTTTGCAATGCTATTTTCATTTAATAAATACACACTGTACCTACTGGAAGGCTTAGAACATATTTAGGATTATTTTACTCATTATGACCTGCATGTAACTCTAGATTGAATTATTCCACTGACCTTAACGTGATACAAAGCCCATAAAATATTTTCATGGATCTCTTGGTAACCTGTGAAGTTTTCTACTGACAAGCCCAAATTCTTCTTTACACCAACAACAGCTTAAAAACCCAAAAGCCCTGAATGTCTATAATCCAAAAAATCCCTCATGACCAATTTCTTTGTGCCATGTTCCTTTGTCTGCCATTGCTGTGTTTGATGCGATCCTGAGGAAAATCAGGCAGAAACGGAGGTAAGAACTTAAAAACTCCAGGTCTAAAACACAGGGCAGCAAAGCTGGGCCAAGGGAGGATTTCTTTTCAACACAGAAGGGAAATGTCAAAAAATAAACTTCTGAATTTTTAGCATGAGGAAGAAGGAGTTTGAGGAGGGNGAAGAGAAGAGAAGAGAAGAGAAGAGAAGAGAAGAGAAGAGAAGAGAAGAGAAGAGAAGAGAAGAGAAGAGAAGAGAAGAGAAGAGAAGAGAAGAGAAGAGAAGAGAAGAGAAGAGAAGAGAAGAGAAGAGAAGAGAAGAGAAGAGAAGAGAAGAGAAGAGAAGAGAAGAGAAGAGAAGAGAAGAGAAGAGAAGAGAAGAGAAGAGAAGAGAAGAGGTTTTCAGCTGACCCCTCCAACCCTCTCGAAGTGCGAGGCGTCCCTCTGGAAGTCGGTGCGGCTGCCGTTGAAGTACCAGGTGAAGCTGATGTCCAGCAGGGGATCGTGCTGCACCTGGCACGGCAGCACCACGCTCTCCCCCACGGTCACATCCATGTTGGAAGGGGCCAGCGTGATCCTGGTGGGCTCTGCAGGGAGCACAGACAGTGGTTATTGGATTTTTCTGTGCTGCTGAGCTTTGCCTGCCACTGATCCACATCCCTCGTTCCTCACATGGGATCGGTGACAGATCCAAAGGTGCAGCTGGACTGGGAATGCTGCCTGGAGCTTTGTGTCCTTGCATTTCCCAGCAGGAGCTGCTGGGCACTGGAAAGGTGGATTTGAGCCTGCTGGGGGCTGCAAAGGTGGATTTGAGCCTGCTGGGTGCTGCTAAGGTGGATTTGAGTCTGCTGGGGACTGGAAAGGTATATTTGAGTCTGCTGGGTGCTAGAAAGGTAAATTTAAACCTGCTGAGTGCTAGAAAGGTGGATTTGAGTCTGCTGGGTGCTGCTAAGGTGCATTTGAGTCTGCTGGGCACTGGAAAGGTATATTTGAGTCTGCTGGGTGCTAGAAAGGTGAATTTAAACCTGCTGAGTGCTGCAAAGGTGGATTTGAGCCTGCTGGGTGCTGCTAAGGTGGATTTGAGCCTGCTGGGTGCTGCTAAGGTGGATTTGAGCCTGCTGGGTGCTGCTAAGGTGGATTTGAGCCTGCTGGGTGCTGCTAAGGTGGATTTGAGCCTGCTGGGTGCTGCTAAGGTGGATTTGAGCCTGCTGGGTGCTGCTAAGGTGGATTTGAGCCTGCTGGGTGCTGCTAAGGTGGATTTGAGCCTGCTGGGTGCTGCTAAGGTGGATTTGAGCCTGCTGGGTGCTGCTAAGGTGGATTTGAGCCTGCTGGGTGCTGCTAAGGTGGATTTGAGCCTGCTGGGTGCTGCTAAGGTGGATTTGAGCCTGCTGGGTGCTGCTAAGGTGGATTTGAGCCTGCTGGGTGCAGCCAACCCACTCCAGCAAGGTGAACCCACAGGCAGGAATTGCCATCCCACAGCTGGGTGCCTCTCAGCAAACCCCACTGTGCCTTGAAGCAGCAGCAGCCACTGGGCAGAGAAGAGGTGGGAGTAAGGGAAGAACTTAATAAAAAGCCCAGAAACTGGAGGAAATCCACTTAAGGAAGAACACAGTGGATATTTGGGTCCATGCATCACCCAGAACATAAATAGTGTCATTAAAGGCAGCTGTTTGTTATTCCAGAATCACATTAACGGAGAAAAATTTCAGCTCCTGTAAATATTTTTAAAATAAAATTTAATTCTAGGAATTCTCTGGATATAATTCTATTATTTGTATATAAAGGGGCATGAATCATTTAGGAGCCCAGGCTGGAAACACGAAGCTGTTAATTCACTGAACAAAATAATTCTGTTTGGACCTATGAGATATACAGGATATGTAATGCAGTGGGATATGAGATAATTCTGAATTTGGGGAATCTTTCAGCTATTAAAATCTTTGAAAAAGAACATTATGAGAGAAGATATTTTTCAGATAAACTTCACAAACTCCTGGCTCTTTTCATCCAGTATCTCAACCAGCAGCCAGGAATGGATGACTTGGAGGAAGGATCCCTCTCAACAACACTTCTGTATAAAATTTGCTTTTGAAAGACCGTGTTCTACTGCCCATGGAGCCCCTGAATGCTCCCCTGCAGCTGGAGTTTCCACCACATCTTTTTCCACAAGCAAACAGCATTTAAACCTCTTTTGGGCAGAACAGATTTTCGACTGGAATATAAAATTACCACGAAGATTTTTTTTTTTGATTGACATGTTTTTTTCATAACAAATTAAAAACCCCCACGAACTTAAAAGCATAATTGCACTATTTAGTGTTTGGAGAAGTGAGAGGAGGGAGGAAAGCGTTCAGAACTCCCTCACATCTGAGAAATATCTTTGTCAAAGACAGAAAACTCCTTCAGTGTCTTTTCAGCTAATGAAAGAGCTGTAACAGCTATCCTTTTATCTTTATGCATTAAATAAATAATTTCTCACACTCTTTACATTCCACCACATCATTCCTGAGTCTGCAATCCCAGCTCACCCACCTGTAACCACCAAGCTGGTGGAGCCCCTGGCTGTTCCAAACTGGTTTGTGGCCAGGCAGGTGTAGCTGCCAGCATCCCCCTTGGTCACGTTGGCTATCCTCAGTCCTCCATCCTTTAACAGTGTGATCCTAAAAAAATAAATTACCAGGAGATTTTAAAAGCGGCAGAATCTGTAGGCAAAAATGTTTCAATACTCTACTGTTATCTCGGATATGTTAAAATTTATCGACAATTAAGAAGAAAATGAGCTCTGTGCCAGCTGAAACCAGGACAATTACCAGCCTGGGGTGTGAAAATGCTGTGACCATCCACTGACAACACACAACAAATCTGAACCCAACCACTTATTTGGACATATCATTCTGGACACCAGCAGAACCCATTTTTTAAGAGATGTGGGCACATGTATGTGTGTGAAAGAGTGAAATCCCACATGAGCTCCATCTTTTTCAGCTGCACCGACTGAAATTGGAATAATTTTCAGCTCTTTTGTTGTTTACCTCAAGCAATCTTGCACAGCAACTTTGAAATAACTGTGATTACCATGACAACTCCACAAGGATTGTTCATCAACCTCCTTTGTGGAAGGACTTGCAGGGCAGAAAATTCCCTTCACCCCACACGAGTGGGAGCATGGAAAAGCAGGAAGGTGCTTATAAAAGATGGGCACAGAAGAAAACCCACAGCACTGACAGGGACAGAGGAGCAGGAGTGTCCCCAGAGCAGAGGTGACACCCCAGACAGCAGCACTGGAGGGATGTAAGGCTGATTTGCCTCCTTCTTTCCCTATTTCTTGTCCTCCCATCTGTTCCATCCACAGCTGCAGGGACTTCTACCCTAAGACAACCTGCAGCAGCCAAATAACTGAACATAAACAAAAATATCCACAGTAATTAACAAAAGGGGCCCATTTTCCTGATGTGCCCAAGTCAAAAGAGCTGCAGAGCTTTTCTCTCACATCCCACCAAGCCACCTGAGAGGCACCAAGCTGGGGCACTGCACCTTGGCTGGAGGGTGGTTTGGAAATGCCCTGAGCTACAGGATGAACAGAGCAGCAAATAAAACATAAAATGATGTCAGGAGATCCCTGTCACACGTGCCAGGTGAGTCCTGCTGGGTTGGGATCAGCTTGGGATAAACTCTGCACAACCCCAATCCCAGGTTGGGGTGAGGGGTGGCTCAGTCTCTTCTCCCAGGTGACAAAGACCAGAGGAACCAGGCTTAGATTGGATTTTGGAGGAAATTCCTCCAGGAAAGGGTCATCAAGGGTTCAGTGATCTTATCCTGCATGCTAAACTCTGATCCAAACCCACATTCCCTAAATGCCAAGCACAGCAGTGGGAATCCAGCAGGGCTCTGGAATTCCTCTGCCTCACTCCCCTGACAGCAAACCCACCCCATCCTCAAAGCCTCACGGAGGCTGTTTGGAACCCCTGGCAGCAGGAATTTGCCACATCTGCACTGCTCTGTACAAGGAAACAGAATTTTTGGAATTACAGGACAGAAACACGCACAACTTTTAAACGCCCCCCCCTTTTTTTTTTTTTTTTTTCCCTTAATTAGTTCAAATTGCATTTTGTATTGCCTTAAAAAGGGTGTTCCAGCTCCCAGCGCTGCAGCTGAGCTACTCTTCCTCTGGGCATAGGTGCTGCAATAATGAAATTAGCAGATGCAAATTACGAGAGATAGCAAGTCACCCTGTTAGAACAACAGACAAAAACACCTCATTGGGGTGAGAAAGGGAGCTATAAATAGGCACTTTAATCCATTTATAACCACAAAGCAGCCTGAGGTACCTCAGCTGATGTGGTGGCATTTGAGGTGGTTTTTGTTTCTTTTTTTCAAGGGAGGATGTGCCTCACCAACGACTTCCCCGAGGTTCATTAACTTGTTTTGCAAAAATTCCTAAGTCATATTTGGCTGCACTTCATGTTAGATGGAACATTTAAAAATTAATTAAGCTGCGCCATATGGTTTATAGGTATTTTAAATGTGTTAAAGACATGAGTGATACGTTTTATAGGTAATTAGGATGACATCAAAAAAGGGTGTTAAAATATATCAATTATGGTTACAAGCAAGAGCTGTTGCACTTTCTAGCTGAGGCTTCATCACTTTGATGCGATTTCCAACAGAAAAAAAGACAAAAGTAAAGAAACCCCGAGTGTTGACAAAGCCTAAGATCAAACAAAGGAAAAAGCAGGATCAGGGAATAAACCTGAAAATGTCTATTGTTTAATTAAAATGAATCACTTTTAGAGTGCTCTGAGCTACCTGCAAGCCTAGCTTGCCTGAAATAATTAAACAGGAAGCTTATTAAACCCCAGATATAATTAAGAATCTTTTTTTTCCCTAGAATTTAAAAACAAAAAGCAAACAATACAGCACCAAAAAAAAATCAATTTGAGAAAAATACTATAGTCGAACTAAAATCTTTACTGGTAAATTAGAAAAAGAGCAATGCTCCACTTTTTTCCAATCACAAAACAGTAAATGCAGCTCAGAGCCTGTGGAAACCCTAAACCCCGAAATTAGCTCTTTTAGTTTATTTAGAATTATTCAGTATTCACACACGGTGCTGGAACACTGCCAGGGAGAGACCCAGACCTGTGACACACAAAAATACCAACCCAGCCTTTGGCATTCCCTGCATCCACAGCTGCTTTTCCAAAACATTTTGCTGGGGGCCAGCGATTTTCTGTGGAAATTCCATTTTCTGCACCCTTCTGATGAATTCACCCTGGTGAATGGCACAAAACCTTTAACCCTTTAAAAGGGGCCATGGGGGGAGTGATGGTCCTAAATCCACCTCAATTCCAGCTGGAGATGGATTTAGGACCTGTCTGGTCATCAGATCAAAGCATCATTGACAAACTCATCATCTCTCACTAATTCCTGAGCAGAATTGAGGGAAAATTGATGTTTGGGGAGATTCTTTTTCTCTACAGTCAAATAAAACCCCCTTAACTCACACCCACACCCTGACACTGAGGCCAACAGGGTGGGGAGAAGGATTAAACAACTCCAGGACTTTGGGGTTCCTCATTTGAGAGAAATTTTACCTCTTTATATACTTATTTAAAAATTATACTTCTTTATATATTGATATTTGGAGAGGTAAGACAGAATGTGCCTCAGGATCCTGAAACTTGGTGTCATTAATGCAACTGTTAATGACCGCCAAGCTCTCCATCCTCCCCAGGCAATGCTTTATTACTGAGCTATCAGACATCACCAAACTCAGGAATCACTGCCTGAGTCATTTGTCAGATTATTGAGGAAAAAAACCAAAAAAACCAATAAAAAACAAAACCCCAACTATTTTAGATCCTTATTGATATGGTAATAAACACAAACACGTTCCTTTCCAGTTCGTAACACTTCGGTGCAAAAGGAGCCGCGCAAAATTGGGTCAAAACTGTCTTTTAATGTATCCATCAAATTCCAACTCAATTAAAGCAGATTAATTAAGAGGCAAGTCAGCAAAAAAAAAAAAAAAAATCCTCTGCAAGTACTGGTAAGTGAATGCGTTACTTTTCACATCACAGCATTTCCAACTGTAACATCAAATGACTAAAAATATTTAATTCAAATTGCAGGGAAGCTAAAATCATTAACTAATACTTCTAAGTACAGTGCAGTTTTTTATCAGGAATTATTTCCTTCCTCCCCCAATTTGCCGTCACTTGGCCACAATGAAAGCTGCTAAAAGTGGAGTTTTCCTGAGGGAATTGCACTGGGAAGTCTTTCAGTGAAGCTTTTGCAGCATCTTCTCATCTTTTTCTGGTCTTGGTAAATTTAGAAAGATCTTGGAACAAAGGTGTGTTTGTTTAAAGGTGAAATGCTGCTCTGCATTTTCACAAAATCCTGGTTTTTAACCCTCTTCCAGTCAGGAATTTGAGGCAGGAGTTCAGGACCCACCACAGCCCAGAGGCAGTGACTGTCAAGTACAAACTGAAAATTAAAAGTCATGAACATCCATAAAACATCAGGGAAATCTCGGAAGGGGTTATGTCTGGGTTGCAGCTATTTTAGTTTTTATTCTGGTTTGGGTGAGTTAAACCAGCATCAGGAGCATTTAACCTTGGTGAAACATCCAATCCTCCTTTCCTGGAGGATAAAAAGACAACAAAACTTCATCCATCTGGAGGTGGAGCTGTCTCAGGCACCCAATAAATTTAATTCCCACTTTCTGTCTTTCCTTCTGCATGTTATCCTATGCTTTTGCTTCTCTCTGCACTCCACTGCTCTTTAATGTTTAGCTCTCTTTATTAAAGATAGTCTAGAAAAAAAAAATAAAATGAATCACGTATTTTGCAAAATTAACAAGAAACAAGATTGCTTCCTTCAATGCTGAGCGATTTCTCAGCCCAGAGCTCATGAATCCATTCTGAATTATGTTTTCTCCCCTCCACAAGACACACTATATTCAGCTCATTTAATTAAAATTTACTGAGTCATTATCCAAATCTCCTGCATACGGAAAAAGCAGCACCATTTAAAAATAAATTAAGAATACGAGCAACAGCACCATCAAAATGAAACTCTCTCAGGCTTTACTAAAGCATTGTGGTCAGTTCCTCAGTGAAATCTGAGTTCTCTGATGCCAAGAAATTCAAGTATTTGTGCTTTATCTTCATTATTCAAATAGGAGTTTTCTTAGAAAGACATTAAGAAATGTAATTAAAATTAAAACTCCTCCTGCCTCCCCACCTCCTCTCCCAGGTGTTGTCCATGCTGGACCTCTCTTGTGGCAGGAACTCATCCCTCCTGTTTGCTGCAATTAAAAAAAGAGGAAACCTCCCCCACCAGACTTCTCCACTGGAAAGGGAGTTAGTTCATGGCTGAACAAATGTGCTGCTAATTTGAAACCCTTTCCTGAACTGCAGGAATTGAGGAGCTGCATGGAATTCCCGAATTTCACAGCAGACAGGGGTGAACTCCAGGGTTTTCTGCAAAGAGCCACACTCTGCTCTTCTCTGAAGGCAAGTTTTACTTCACTCAGATTAATTCAGGATTACTGCCTTGCTATTGTGCTTCCTCTGGAAGCCATTTGCAGTCTGTTGTCAAAAATACACACTCGGGGGCATATTTTGGAATTACCTGCACTTGGCAGAAGTCACAGCTGTAATTCACATTCATAATCCTAAGCAGGCAGCATCACATTGAGCTCATTTTTGGAAACTGAGTTTTGATCTCTTCAGCCTGGTACCATCACCCCAAATGAAACTGGTACCATCCAACTTTTCATGGAAATGGAACAGGGACAAAAGCTGGAATTTTCCTACATGGGCAAAATCAGGAGCTGGGCATTTTTTTCGCACGTGCTTTACAAAAACAATCATAAAAAAAAAAACCGACTGAGATCTAGCAAAAGGCAACAAGTTTCACATAAATTTTAGAGGTCACAGTTTAATTTAATACATTAGTATTGTTTAGTTAAAGGCTGGAAGTATTCAATAACCAAGTATTTGCTGTTTTGAAAGGGATTTTGCTCCTCTGCTTGCAGGCAGGCAGCCAGGGAGGCTGTGGCACCACGTCCAGCTCTGCAACAACAGATGCCCCAACTTGTGCCAAATTGTCACATTTGACAACACTTAACACCAGAACACGTGAAAACTCCTGTGGCCCCTGTGAACAAAAGGGCAAAGATGATTGCCCAGAGCTTCTGGGTACAAGGAGACAGTTCCAGGATGGAACTAACAAAGGTCTCCACTGCAGGCTCTGCAGCTTCTATCCATCTGGGAGCAACTTTTGAGTTTAGAAATTACAAAAAAAAAAAAAAAAAAAAAAAAAAAAAAAAAAAAAAAAAAAAAAAAAAAAAAAAAAAAAAAAAAAAGCACAACGTGGTGTTTTACAGGAGTAAGACCAGAAGAATTTTGTCTAATTTGGAAGCAGGTTCCTGATGCCAGGGTCAGCTTTGTACCAATCAACACATTCCTTACATCACACCCCATGGCAATCCTCCCTCCAAACCCATGTTTGGTTTCCTCAGTCTCATGTCTGGCCTTCTGGGCACTCTCTGTCCATGAATTATGTGATTCCAGAGTGTTCCAGGAGGAGCAGGCACAGCCAGCCCGTCCCCAGTGCTCCCAGCAAACCCTGTGACCCTCCAGAGCTGCTCCTGGGACAGACTGAAAGGCTGACCTGGGGCCAGAGCAAACTCCCAAAACCCAATTCTGGCTCCTCTGGGCGTGCACAGCCTGCCCTGAGCACTGAGTGTGCTCACTGACCACAACCCTGCTAAATCAGAGCTGAACTATCTTCACCACACCTTTCCTCCAAGGAGCTTCTTTCTGCCCCAGTTCACTCCTCCAACTCCCAGCCTGTGTAAATACTGAAATGCAGAACTGGAAACTCAGCAATGCCCAGAGTGGGAGAGATGCAACCCCAAACCCAGAGAGGTACAGCCCTGCCCTGGTCTTTTTATACAATTTAAGCAGCACACGTGTGCAGTTTCAGTTTATGACTAATTCAATAATGCTTTAATGGGGATTGCTGGAAAAAAATCATTGACATGTTGTTGGGAATCAAGAGCTGGGGGCATGGGTGAATCACAAACTCTCCCCTGGGAATCACAATCCCCAAACAATCCACAGCCATGTAAACAGTGATGGCATCTCTTATCCCTGGTAGGATCATGGCTGCTTGAAAAGAACCTGGAAGTGCATTTTCCTTTTCTTTTCATGTTTTCATCTGCTGTTCTTGACCTCCCAATTAACTTTTCTTTCTTTTCTCAGCTGTATCATCCCCATGGCTGTAACACACCTCAGCTGCTCCTCTGCCACCATTTTCAGAGCATTTTGCTGAAGCCTTTTAGTGCTTTTGTACAGGCTTTGCATTCCCAGTTTTTTATCAGACCCAACTCTACATGAACCTGTAAAACAAAATCTGACCCTTGACTTTAGAGAAAGCACCACACTTGCACTCTCAGTGCTCTCACACCATCACAACCAAAAAAAAGGCAAAAAAACCCTCAGGCCAGCCAGACCCAGAATTCAGAGAGTCTTTAAAAGTGTTTGGATCCACAAGTGACACTAGTGCAGAAAATGACACACAAAAGCTTCTTGTAAGATTAAAACAAATAAACCAACGTGATACCTTTCATTTTCGTGTAGCTGCTCACCTCCCTTCTTCCAGGAACATTTAGCCTTAGGGAAAGCTTTGGGTTTGCACTCAAAATCAACTGTGCTGCCTCTCTGAACCTGGATCAGTCTCCTCATTGGACTCTTGGAAAAATCTGGAGCAGAAGCTAAAACAGAAGGGGTAGCAGTAGTGAAATAAAGCACTTTTAATGATATTAATGATACTTAACACTTACATGAACACTTCTCAGATTCTTAACATAATTAACACCACTAATTAGTTCAGACACATCTTCTATTGGGCAATTAGGCATTTTCTCCTCCTTTTTTGTAGCTCATCCTGCTACCAGAGGTCTCAGCTGTGCAGGTGAGCACCCAACAGGGAAGATCACAGTGATGGAAGCTGAATGAACCCAGTGAGTGTCCAGCACCTGCCCAACTGGGTGCTCTGCTGAAGGCAGCAGATTGATCTCATCAATCTAATCAATCTCACACCAGGAGTCCCACTGAAGCTCAGGGAACTGGGAGGTTCCCAGTTTCATGTGCCAATCCATGTCAGATGACAAAAGTGACAGTGCAGCTCACTCTGAGTGAAATTTCCATGAGCAGTTTGGAAAAGGCTCGTGGCCTCTCCCTGCAGTAACACTTGGAAAGGAAATTCAGGGTTTGAGGAGAGCAAGGCTGAAGGAGGGTGTGTCCATCAACACCCCAAAGGAAATAACCTGTGTCCCCAAAGAGGTTTTTAATCCCAGGTGTCCCTGAGCCCTGCACAGAGCAGCTGATGGAGCCAGCATCACCTCCACACCACCCCAGAGGTTTTAATCCTCCTGCCCAAGCCCAAACCCCCATCCCTGCTCTTCCCCTCGTGAATAATTTATCCTGTTTTAAATGAATGATTGGCCTGAAAATCCTCTGGTAGCAGATGACTCAACTCCTCAGCTCTGCAGATAAAGACATCAGGTTGACAAAGAAAAAAAAAAAAAAAAGTTTTATTTCAGTGACAGCTGCTGAGTGAGTTAAATCTGAGGGGGTGTGGAGAAGGATAATGAGGTTTGTGTTTTAGTGAAAAAAAGGAACATCTTACCTACAACCCTGAGCTCTGCACTCGAAGAGATGACACCATGTTTATTTTCAGCTATGCACTGGTATCTGCCAGAATCTGTCAGATTTAGATTTGATATTGTAAGTGCACCATTTTCAATTTGGATCCTTCCCTGAATATTAAGAAAAATATCTTTATTGATGACATATTTCCTGCGAAAAATTTAAAATAAGTAAGGAACAGAAACAGGACAGCATAAATACAATGCAGAGGGTAAATGCAAAAGCACAACCATGAGAACAGTTCTAAAAGAAGTGACACGACTGCATCGTGGTACAGCAATGGTGATCAGATATGGAGATCAATGCAGTGCATGAAGTAATTCTTCACACTTGCCCAGTTGCAATCTCAAATGCCCTTTAATTCCTCCAGAAATACAGACAGAAAGGGTTCTTTCTGTCCCCAGCCCCCTCAGACAGACCAGAGAATCCCAACTGTGCAGATGGCACTGGCATTTCACACTATTTAGAGGTTTCACATGTGCCACTCGCTAATGAGCTCTCTCTAACGCTGTGCAGGAAAAAAATTCCATCAGCCATGAAAGCAAAGGCACAAACTGCAGTGCCTTGGAGCCAGCACAGCCACTCCAGGATCTGGGTCTTCTCACCTTGCTTATTCTTGGAAAGCTCAATTACAGCAGCAAGTGACTAATCTGAGTGGCAGAACTGGTGAGAAAAGGAACCAGAGAGAAAGACAAAACCAAAGGAGCATCGACTCTGGGGAAAGCCAGACACAGAAAGGGACAAACCCCCCAACTACCTGCCCAAAAGTGTTTTCTAAGGGCTGGGTTTTGGATAATTACTCCGTCCCTGCCTCTTGCCAAGGGCAGCTGGCCCAAGCACAGGGTGAGTCCAGGACAGCTCAGCTCCTGCCCTGCCAGGTCCTGTCCCAGCTGGGTGTGAGGGGCTCATCCAGACAGAGAAAAAACAACCCCAAAGAGGAAAAAGCCTGAGTCTCCATGTCCTGGTCTCCTCTGCAGCATCCCAAGCTGCTGCTCTTAGAAAAGCTTTGTTCATGGAGCAGGGGAGAGCTGAGTGGAACAACTCTAAGAGATGTTTGTGAAGGAGGAATTCCCTGGAATCCCAGCATGAGGGATCATTGCAGTCAAGGAGGAGAAGACTCCTGATCCCTGCACACAGGGAACTGCTCTGGTGTCTCCTCAGGGCTGGTTCTCCAGGAGTCCCTTCACCATTCCCAGAGGAAGTGACACCTCTGCCCTGGCCTCATGCCAAAAGGCTGCACAGCGACACTCCAAGCTGGAGAAATGGGGAGGCTGAACGATTCCAAGGTATTTTTGTACTTCCTGAGGTGAAAAAAGCCCATTACCTCAGTGACTCTGTGACACAGCAACAATGCTCTCAAATCACCCAGGGGAGATTTTGTGCTCCCTCATTTAACCTGTCCACAAAACACCACCGCTCCTTTTAGCCAGCCAGGATGTAAGAAATGTTTTCCAGTGCTCTGCTCCTTTTTCAGAACCATCCAGTGAATTCACCTGAGCAATTTTCTTCCCCAAAAGCCAGCACTGAGCACAAGGAATGGCCAAGGGCAAAAGTGTCTGTCTGGAGTTCATATTCCTGACAACCTGAGCAGGGCTGTTTTCCAACAAAGCAGTGAGATTTAAAATCGATAAATAACGGGTATCAGATCCTGTTCTGCATTTCTGACCTTTCACCTGCTAAGTTCAATCTATTTACCCTGTCACCAAATGCATTCCTTTCAATTACTTTACTATGACAACTGCATTAAAGCAAATATTTATATTACACTGCTGTTTGTATTCCATTCTTTGCAACAAGTAGTGGCAAATCCACGCATCTTCAGGAGTTTTGTCAAGAAGTTGGAAAATATTTTCTTACTACCTTTAATGACATGACAGCTGCAAATATAGTAAAATAATTCAAGCCCTCCATCTCTTCTAGTTCTTTATTTAGAACATTATTAAACTTCCTTCTCCAGTCATTCCTCACACGTTTCTTCCTGTGGTTCTATTGTTTTTTGAATCTGCTTTTAGCTGGAATATTTTTGTACAACACAATCTGTCTTTGCAGCTTTTGAGGCTTCATCAGGATGCTCTCAAAAAACACAAACCCGCTATCAGAGATTTCTCTTGACTAATACCAGGAACTTTTGGATCCTCCTGTTTGCATGGACATTGGTAATTTCACACTTTTTCCAAGCAGAATGTTACCTCTACTGCCAGCTGCTCCCCATTCTTCAGCCACCTGTAGGATGGTTTGGGCTTCCCACTTGCTCTGCAGTCCCAGTACAAGGTGTCCTCCACAGCAACCTCCACATCCTTTATGGTCTGGATCCAGTGAGGCTTTGCTGCAGATAAAATACACAACAAAGTAAAATACACAGCAAAGACCCTGCCAGGTTATTGCTCCAGAGCAGAATCCAAGGGTTACTGGGCACAGAACTCATCCATTTTCTGCACAGACTGATCTGTACCAACAGAGCTCCCCACTGGTCCTGATAAAACAAATAACTTCTTATTCCTCTTCCACATTTTTTATTATGAGCACTAAACCAGAAGAAAATTGAGAGTGCAGATCACTAAAGCTGGACTAGTGAAACCAATATTAAAATCACTAATGATTAAACAACATCATTTTGCAATCGAGGCAAATGTAAGAGAAAGACATTAATGGCGAGACTGAAATTAAATAAGTGATGAGGCTAAATCATCAAATTAATGCTGAAGAGAATCCTTTAAGTACTAAAAAAAAAAATAATGGTATGCCAGCCTTAGTGCTAAATACCATTTAAATTGTTTCCTAATGCAAGGCAGCACTTAACTGGATGAAAACACGGATATATGAGATTGTTTTTGAAAGCAGAAGTCTTGGCACAGAATTTGGGTAAGGCAAACCAGTAGAATCAAGTCCATAAAAATCACTATTTTTAAGCCAAAATCTGATTCAGTAATACCATACATCCCTCAGAATTACCCAAAATACAGTTAAAACTGTAAAGATATTTAAAACAACTGTAACAGATTTCACAGGAAGGAGAAAGCTCACTTGGCAAAAAAACATCAATGCATGAAAGACAATAGCCTTTCTTTTATTTTTATTCCTTTAGTGCTATTTCCCACATCAGTTCAACATTGTTTTATTGATAATTTGTGAATTTTCTTTGAATTTATTTAAGTTACCAGGAAGTTTATAATCTCAGCCTATGCTATTTCTCCAAGAAAAGAGAAATTCTGGACATTGCCTATGGAAAAAAAAAAAACAGATGAAAGAGGAGGATGAAACTTGGCTGCAAACTCTTAGCTATGGGCAAAGAATTTTCCAGAGTCAATTTGCTTAAGTCACTAATTCAGGAAAATCTCACACCACCCTCATATGAAAACAACTGGGAGAAAACAACTCCCTGGTGATGGTGGAGGAAAATGTTATTAAATCCATGAGTTTAGGAAGCACAGAAGGTCAGGTTAATTCCCACTGAACTTCCCACTACAATGGAGCTCCAGCAGCAATTAACTCAGGCCAGGGTAATTAATGATTTGCCCGTGGGCACAGCTGAGAGCCGAACCTTTCCACTGCCACGGGCACAGCACCAGCCAAGCCAGGTCTGGATGAGGGCTGGCATTAATTTCATTTTAAAGATTCCTTGTTTCCTAGCATGGAAATTTCCTCTCAACCCCAGGTTCTGCAATGCAGTGAAAACACCTCGACAGGACCATGTACAGCACCAGGCTTTTATGATAATGATTATTGATCTATTTATGATTTATGTGTCCAGATTTAGGGTTAACTTCTTGAAAAATAACTTCCTAAAATGTATTCACTGAGATTTTAACTACTAATAAATACTGGAATTCAACCAATATTTGCTGACAGTGAAACCCTCTGAATATTTTTTTTTTCCCCACATCCCCATGAGGATCAACACCTTCCACTGATTTGGGGATAATTTATTTTTTGCACCTTCTTTATAAGGCCAGGTGCAAAGGACAGGACAACCTGATCTTTGCGTCACTTGGATTTACAATTTCACTGGTATTAAGTGGGGTTACATCTTCAAAGTTCACGTCACAACACCAGAGTTCAAGGCAGCCATTGCTTCATCTCACATTGTCACTGGGAGTATTTGTCCCACACGTGCCAAGGGAATGAAAGCTCAGGGCTCCAGGTAATGAGCTCTCTGCACTTTGCACATCTAAATATTTATGCAGCATTCAGCAGTGTTGAATTACTGATGGATCCATACACGTGGAAGATTTAACATCTGCTGCCTATCTCCGCTTTAAAGGAGGTTAAATATAATCCATTTTCAAGTCTAAAGATCTTGAGTTCAATTCTACCAACAAAAAACCCCAAACCATTGTGTGTCTAATCTTGTTTTAGGACTCTGTGTCAGGCAGTCTCCACTGGAGGGTTCCCAAGTTCCCACATGACACAATAAAGCAGAAATGCACAGAACAGCTTCCCAAGCCACAGGGTGAGAAATTCCTGGTGCTTGTCCATCCACAAGAGAGTGCTGATGGAGGCTTCAGTGATTTCCTGGAGGAAGGCTCCAGTTCTCTTCTAATTCCTGATGGAGGAGTTGAGCAGGAAGACAAGAACCACTTTCAATCTGTCTCTGAAAGAGAACAATTCCACCAACCAGCTCAGGATTGAAAAGGCAGCTCAACAGGGGCAATTCCAGCTGGGAATACTCTCCCTCCTGGCCAGGATAAAGGTGTTTTAAGTGCAGAAAGGAGGTCAGGTATCAGTAGCTCTGGTCTGCTCTGACACCCTCTCAAAACAGGAGCAGGACTTGCCCAGCCCAGCACTGCCCCTCTTTGCTGAGCTCTGCCTGAGGACACCTGAAGGACTCTGAATAAACTGCAAATTCCTCTCAAGATTTAGTCATTGTCAGGCAAATTTTACTGCCCAAAATATCTGATTCCACCATCACTGCCACACCTGTGCTCCTGAAGGAAGGCTTGGTAACAAAGCCTCGTTTTCTCCTGGAACTGCTGCAGAGTTATTGTGAAACCTGGATCTTCCTGAGGACAGAGGAAGGAATCACTTCTTCCCAAATCAAAGAACAGGCAAGCAGGCAGCACATCCTTGCTGAGATTAAAA
>VWYP01007710.1:0-12415 GCA_013400435.1 Pycnonotus jocosus | reverse complement strand
GATCTGAATTTCTGATGGTTTATGCTAGGCAGATTTAGGGAAAAAGTTTGGAGGCTCATGTGGTTCTGAGAGCTGCACCATTTCTTCACATGGACAATGATATAGTCAGCTAAGTTTGGGAAGATGAACCAACAATGAAGAATGAGCATCTTCATTCAGAAGTAATAAAACAAACTAAAAAAGAAAAGCATGCTATGCATTGCAGAAATTGCTTACACGGCTTTAACAGGCACAGTATTGTCTGCTGAGTCATGTGGAGCTCCATTTCAAGATTCATTAACCTCAGAGCTTACATATATCTAGTTCAACAAGCTAATCTAAGTGGGTGAAATCCCTCTATAAGCATTAAGCTCCTGATTTAACATTTCTGCTCATGGCACAGGTGCATGCTCACACATCCAGAACACCCTGGCTGCTTTAAATAGCCTATCTTTCAATCAGAAGTAAAGAAAATCTGTCTCTGTCATTTGGTTGTATTGTAGAAGCTAAAGAAAAGTACTTCTGTCAGCATTAAGGGTGTCACACTTTTGAATGTGTTGGAGATTATCCTCTTGTATTGCTTCTACACATTGTTGCAGAAGAAAAGTAGCTTTAGCTGAGGCTTAAGCAAAATGCTTTCAATTCCCTCAGAGTATATGTTTAGCTAGACTTTAAAAAAAATGACATTCTGACTCTTTGCACTTCACACATAACACTGAAAGTGAGGCATATGTATCTTAAAATGAAATGCAAACATTAGAGTTAAAAATAAAAGTAAGTTATAATTTCCTAATAGGCTGTTTATAAACAGAAAAGAAATGGACAGTAATAAATATTTAAAATTATGTAGTTAGCAATAAACAGGTGAGGAAAAAGTCTGTACTTTGCACTATTTCTTGCAGTTGCATTAGCTCTTAAGTCTTACTGTCTTTTGTGAAAATGTTGTTTTTATTTATATGCAGATATGGGTGTCTTAGAACATGTGTCCAACTCAAAGAGTACGTTGACTGGATAAATATTATGTTAGAGAGCTAAGTCTAGTGAAGCAATTCCAATTTGCTGTTATCTGGATGACCATTGCTTACACCAGTGTAGGTCATTTCTGAGGATGAAGAACTTGTTTGAATTTTTTTACCACCACTGATAATGATACCAATAATGAGGCAAACATTTAAAATGGCAAACAAAGCAAGAGTTTATAAACTGAAACTAGGCAGATAGAGATGGATAATGACTATTCCTAAATTTTCTGAGGATAAAGTTTGAGAAGTTTGACTTATGGTGTGTTAACAGTGAGAAACTTGACTCTTGCCTGGCCTCAAACAGAAGGTGCCATTCACAGTGTCCGAGTAGTCTGTGCTGAAATGTCATGAACTGGTACTGTGATCCAGATATCCAAATTTTGCACAACAGATCTTGAATCTGCTTGGAATCGTGCTTACCAATGGGATATTTAAAGTATTTGCTATGGCTTTGTAATGCAAAAAGTCTATTGCTACCTTACAATTTTTTTCATTCAATTTTGCTAAAGATTCTCTTTCTGGGAGACTGTAGAAAAACTAGGAGAGCATTAATGAGTTGTCAACATTTAAAACATCGTGGTGAGTTTATAATCCTGGCTGCCAGACCCTGTCCTGACCCACCCTGACAAGTCCCTGGCATTCTTAGTCACAGGGAACCACAGACCCTGCAGTGCCTTGGCACTGGGAAGCATAGGGTAAGCCTTTGCTAGCACAGGTGCATCCTTGACTAGGAAGGAAATAGTGTGGAGTTCAAGCTGCTCACGAGGAGTGCAGCTTCTGTATCAGGATATCATCTGTTCAGCAGATTTAAGTGGTTGTTCAGTAGCTTCAGCAATGCCAAGCCCTTTGATTTTAAATTTTGACTTCTTTTTTGCAACATTGGTAGTTCAGTAAGGCGGGTTCCAATCTTCTGTTGAGACTGACCGGCATTTAATCTGAGGATGAGAAATCTCAAAGTGTGCTTTTGATTACATAACCGTAACTGAGGACACCCCCATAATCACATGCAAATATTGGCTAATCACGGACTCAGGAAAATGAATCATAACTTGCACTGTAGTATTGTGGGCTGGTTTTGTGTATGTGTGTTTTAGGCTTCACATTACTTTGTACCAGGAATTTACACCTTTTATTAGCATTATTGGATTTTGACACTATTTAAAAGAAAATGCCTGCAGGATGTGAATAACAGGGCTGAGGAAGAGTGAATCCTTATTATATTCCTCTGAGGCTTTGTATCAAGAAAGATTTTGCTGAGTGTGAGGAAAAGTAATTTCACGTAGTAATGCTGGCACCTAGCCCAGTTTCTTTATGGAGGTAAGATAAATGAAAATCAAGGTAGAGATATATTTATTTGATCATATAGCTTTTTTCCCCCTGCTTTCCCCCCCCTCTATATCAGCTTCTAAATAAAGTTATTAAAGATAATTCCAGCCTCTTTACCAAACCAGATTTTATTTGAAGGAAAAGTGGTCTGTCCTCCTGGGAGCAATTTGCTACTCTAAAATGGCTTTCTCTGAAGTGTTTATTGAAATGGAGAAATTATTCCCCATATTCTCTCCATTTGGAATGGAAAGCTACTCTAATACAGCCAATGATTCAAGGAAATGAAGAGTGCAGAGCAAAAGATTTTTTGATGAAAGCGTGGGAGAGACAGACTCAGGAAGCAGACAGTAAAATCTTTTGAGGAAATGGGAACATGAAATGCAAGTGTGTGAAGAGATGGTGATGACCACATTTTTCATTGGCAGAATAATGATGACAATTTGAAAGTTATTTAGGCAAATGCCATGCCACACTTTAGGCACTTTTATGTGGACATTTTTTGCATCAATTTCTTGGAAAGAGTATCAGGTTCCTCAGCATCTTGAGAAGCATAATAGTAGGGGAGTGAGACTTAACTGGGTTAAGTCCTGAGACTCTGCTGGGTAAGTTCAGGAGAATTTATAAGCTACATATTATTAATGGAATATTTTGAGATCTCTGACACTTTTCACGTATCTTCTTTGTTAAGGAAAATACTCAATCCTATGTGAGATTCCATTAACTTTCAGTTTTCCAGCTTTGAAGTTAGGACTATGACTAGGTGAGCAAGGTCTCCTGGAACTGCTGGTGTGCAGGATAGCAGTGGAGGCTGTACCCTAAGACTATGCTCTACTCGGTATCTTTTCTATCCATAGTATTTGTTCTCTGGTAAATGATAATTGCCTGCTTATAGAGTACTTCACATAAGAAAGAACTGTAGGGTCAGGAACATTATAATCTTGGGGATTTCTTTGTATTACCTTTCTTCAAGACTTAACTGAGAGCAACAAAAGATAGGTTTTGGAGGTCTCTATTAAAGAACACTGTTTTGCACTGCTGCTTCGCATCCCAGGAAAGCTGAAACATTGTGAGACACTGGTGAGATAATATCCCTTCATCTCCACCTCCAAAAGGAAAATCAAATAACTTGATTGACATCTACTTTTTCCTTTATTTTTTTTTCTTTTCTTCCAAATACATTTAGCAAGAACATAAAGAATCTAGTGAATATTCTGTTTCCAAAGTATATCTGAAATTCTTCTCTATGGCTCATCTGCAAGGCAAGCACTCACTCAAACTTTGTGTCTGTCATGCCCCATGTCCTGTGACTGGCTTTACCTTTTATCCAAGGTATCAGTTGCACCGAGAGAGAGAGAGCTGGTCACTTGTGCTCATCTTGCTTCTGCTCTTTAAGCTCTGTTTGTCACCATCTGGCTGTGGCCAAGCCCAGCTACCTGCTTGGACAGCCTTCACAGCTCTGCTCTTCAGTATGTCCTGTTTTTGTAACACCTGCTGTAATGAACAAGATCGAATAATATGCCCATAATGAAGAAAATCCTACCTGAAAGAAGCACCAGTTCCTCCAAACTATGTCTCTTAAACAGGCTGCTTTTCAGTTTAATCTTTTATCTTCCGTGTCTGCAACATATATTGTAGATTAGGGCAAATATTAATCCTAGGCATATTTAGACACACTTAATTGGCTCAGATGTTCATGTAGCTTTATAAGTATAAAGGTTAGTGACAATTCCTCCAAACTCTGTAAACAAAGCTCTAATTGCATGTCTCAGATCTGCTCATTAGTCTTATTCCTTTACCTTGTGTGAGATTATGACCAGCTCACTTAATTTTCTTTCCTGTGACTCTGTATAGGACTTCTTTTTCTCTCCTAGGCCTCTGTTAACAGGCTTATAAATGACATTTTTGAATGTTTTTCAGGAAAACAAATAAGGTTGTTTCTAACTTTTAAGAAGACTGGTGATGTGGCAATGGATGTTTATAGAAGACGATCACCACTTTTAGAACAGGATCACAGTTCTATTGGTGGAAAATGTTGAAAAAGAGAAACAAAAATAAGGAGATAGGCAAGGGCTTGCTTTTAGAAGTAGGTTAATGAACATAAAAATATTTTAGAAATAAGGCAGAAAAAAACAACATCAGACATTGGCTTTTGTCCTTATGGAAATAAAATAAATTCTTTGCAATTTTGAAGAACAAAAATGGCTTATCAATTGCTTTGGTGTTGTTTTTTTGTTTGTTTGTTTTCTTTTTTTCCTGAATTAGAACTTGAGTATTGCTACTTTAACTGATTTTTTGAGCAGGAAATATTACTGAAATGTAGGGGTCACATTAGCTTTATGTTTTGCCTAATGCAAAGTATAGTGTAAGGAACATGTAAGACAATTTTCAATATTGTACTACTGTTGGCACTATGCTAGTGATATTTAAGAGATAATAGGTCTGTTTTTTCATGTTGAAGTTCATGGAATTTTTATATCTGGTTAAGGTTACTGCTTTCTTGATTATTTCATTGATTAAAGGATTATCTGGACAATAAATTGTATTAGGAATTACTTCAGGTGTAGGAAAACAAGCATTGTTAAACTTGAAGGGGAAAGATACTTCTGCAGGAATGCAAAATTAGCTTCTTTTTTATTAATTAAAAAAATAACAGTTTTTGAGATGTCTAAGAATAGTAAGGGAAAGAATAGTAAGGGAATGAGTGTGGAAAACTTTGTTGATATGGGTAAGAAGCTAGAAGTCATAATAAAAGTTATCATTAAAGACCCCAATGCTTTAGTTTTAGACAGTTTTTAATGGAATTTAGACTGCATCAGTTGTTGTTATATGTGACTGCAACATCAGTAACATGCAGTTATATATTTTGACTAAAATGCAAATTGTTAATAAGGTTATTATTATATAATAACCTGAGCAAAATCAGGAAAATTTAAGTAACTCCAAGTGTGTTTATGTGTCCAAGTGTCAAGGCTCAGTGAAAGTTGGCTGAAGACAGCCGCGTCCTCATGCCCTCTCTTTCAGTCGGTATCTTGTTGTTCACTGTCAAAGTGACAAATGAAAACATTTCATGGCAGCAACTGTCAAAAGCCCTCCTGTGAGCCCTGCATTTTCTTTCTCTTTCTCAGTCAAGAGCTGCCATGAAATATGACTTCGTATCAGTAAGCTACAACTTCATGATCAAATAGGCTAGCTGTTAGTCACCGGCTGGTGGCCATTTAGGTGGTGAATAATAGGCTTTACTTACCCATTTTTCACTGAAAGAGGAAATAAGTCTCTCTTTATAGGGTACCTCATATTACAAACATGGAATATTTATCTGTGACATAAGAGCCTATTCAAACAGTGCGGTGTCAAACTTGCTATAAATGAATGTGCTGGATGATACATAAAAAGGTGCTTGGCCTGTATCCTGCTGGCTGTGAAGGTTCCAGCAACTTTGTCTTTCCTGGCACCCATTCATTACTTAGAAAAGCAATGAATGCACATTTGTTACTATATGTGGTACTGTTCTCAATAATTAGCAACTGCGGTCCATCCAAGTGTTTTTCCTCTATTTCTTTCACCTAATCCTCCATCTTTTCTTACCTGCCTGTAGAGGACCTCCATTTAATGAAAAAGATGTTAATGCATTTCTGGTCATAACTAAACAGTGCTGTTGGGTTGGAAGTATAAATTTGAAGTGGGGCATAAAATTCTTCAGGGAATGAAAGATGTGTGTCCAGCATCAGTGAGAGCATTAGTACTTAAAAGAAATCACTGATGAAACTTCCTGGGAAGTAAATTGGTAGGATTTCTAGAATAGGAAATAAGAAATTAGTATATAAACAACATAAAGAAGAAAAAAAAAGACACCTGTAAGTTGTGCAACTTTTTTTTTTTGTAGTATCACTTTTCTCTCCTAGTGAAAACCCAGTGAAAATCCATGTATGTTGTATTTTATTAATGGCAACCAAAGTGAGTAAATTATTCTAATGAATGAATGAATAATTTGGTATCAGCTGATGTTAGGACATTATTGATCATCTACTCTCCAGGCTAAGAAGTTTTGAGGCAGAATTCACTCCATCAACTTTGTCCCTCTCCTCTCCCTTTCTAGTTCCTGTTCCTAGTCCTGCAAATGTTGAACATTCAGGGGGTGACAAAAATGGCTAAGGAACTGGACCATATCTTTTATGAAGACAAGCTGAGGTTTTGCCTGTTCAAATTCAAGAAAAGATGAGTGAGAGTCATGTAAGTATTTGAAGGGATGATGTCAAGAGGATGCAGCTGCGTTTTTAGTGGTGCTGAACAATAACAAAAAGATAATGGGCAGCAAGTGATTCACAGAAGGTTCCATCTGAACATGAGGAAGAACTTCCTTACTGTGCAGGTGACTGTGCACTGGAGCAGATTGCCCACAAAGGTTGTGGAGTCTCCCGTACAGGAGATATTCAAGAACCATCTGGATGCAATCCTGTGCTCTGTGCTCTGGGATGACCCTGCTTAAGCAGGGAGGTTGGACCAGATGACCCACTGTGGATCCTTCCATTCTGTGCTTCTGTGATTCTGCGACTATGACAGCAATGTCTTTTAAGTTCTAGAAATGTAATTATAAAAGAGAGAGTGGATCTTTTGATAATAATGCAAAATAAATCTACTAGTAGTTCTCTGCTCTTCAAATTAATGTTTGGGGTTTTAAATTTTATTTACTTGCAGGTTTATTTGCATTATGTCATACTTGCCACAAGCTGATTTCTGGAAAATGGACCCAACATAATATCATATCTAACTGATTCAATTTTGGCTCAAGTCTTGGGAATTTTAAATCACTATTTACATGGCTTTGGTATTTCCTTTCAACAGTAGCAGTAGGAACTTATTTGTACTTGTATCATCCCATAAAAGGTTCACCATTTGTTTCATATCCATATCTGTCTTGTCAATGGAAAGGGAATATTCTAGCCAAAGTATCAAACCAAAATCTTATAGCAGGATAATTTTATTCAATTTTCAAAACTTCTTTTCTTATATACTGCATATAAATATTATCTTCTTTCTTACTATCTTCTATTAATCTCAAATGAAAGGGTGCTCATGAATCTCGTACAGTACAGCAAGCTAGTTTTAGCTGCTTTGGGTAAATTCAAAATCTGCAGGTTTCAGACTCTAATCCCTGTGAAAAATAAACACAATATAAATTACCTTTGTCCCTGGTCATGCCATAATTTCAACAGGTATAATTTCTACAAACCTTTGCCATTCAGAATATACTAGTCATATGATACTGTGCTAAAGAAATCTCTAATTAACAGCACAGACCCAAAACCAATCAGCAAAGCCAGAATGGCAGCAGGCAAGCCAGCATCAGCTGGAGTTCTGCTGTACATCCTCAGTCTCTATGATGGGGATGGTTACTTCAAACTTGACTAAATCATCAGACCTCAGCTGTCAAGAGCCTCAGTGCCTTCATGGACACTCACCACAAACCCTAGAGACAAAAGGCCTTGCATATTTATGCAAACTGGTAAAGACAGTGGTTAGTCATGCTTCCAGGTTGAGTCCAGATAAGTGAAAAGTCTGGGGGATAAATCATGGTGATACTGCAGCATATAAAACTGTTCAGTGTTCATTCAGGCTAGGAATGGGATTTTTGGAATGAGAAATACCATGCTGACCTTGGTGTTAGAGTGAAGTTAGAAAAGCTTGAAACAGGCCATGGAGCTGTGTGAACTGTTTCTAAACCCCCTTTTCTTCATGTGTTAAAGAGAGAGACTGACTCACAGCTCTTGTTTTCCTTCTCAGTGGTCTAAAGAGAGGGATCTTTGCTTCAGTGAAAAAAGATGCTTGATACCTTTCTCCCACATTTAAAGTGAGCAACAGCCACAAAGCAAGAGAAGAAAGGGGGAGGCATACAAATCAATCTTCACAACTGATAGTCAAAATTAAACATTCAGTACAGTCGGGCATTTCTTTGCTTCAAGCTGTAGTCCAGTTTGTGTGTCTCAAACACTGCATGTTTAAATTCATATATATGACTGCATACAATTTGCAGAACACATCAAAGTTTTATATGATACTGTTGTCTGGACTGATGTGGCACGGAACTTTAACAAAGAGCTTTCACTTACCAGAAACCTTGGGAAGAAGGGAAGAGTCTCACATCTTTCTTATATATGGAGCTTCTCAGACCTTTTGAGTATTGAGACTGGTGCCTGTATTTGGTCATGTTCTTAACTCATTATTCATTATTTTATGGATTAATTGCAAGCACCTCATTACAAGTTCAACTGTAACCTTCTTCAGATAAGTGAATATGAGGCATATTCTTAAGGAGTTACATCATTACACCATGGTTAAGTTTGTTATGCTTTTAACCTGCCTTGCTGATGTGCCTCACAAAGCATCAGTCTTGAAATTTTTATTATTGCTTGTCTTTAGGCCTTATCATCACTGAAGATAAAATGCATTATATGAATATGAACATGAATATGAAATGAAGCCACTTATTTGCATGGTCTGGGTCTATGTAGCATACTCAGTGATGCAGATTTAGAAATTTCTGTTCTTATTGGTTTTTGCATAAGATATTGAAAGTAGCATATTGTGCCATGAAGTGCATTAAACAAATTTTGGTCTTCAGGGTAAATACATATGCAGGAGTTTCTCAAATTCTTTATGTGTAACATTAGGATATGCATTAATTATGAATCCATTGTAAATCTTTCTAGCATATGCTATTTGCAGCATGGCCTAGTGCTTATTCATAATAATTTTTTTATTAGCTTGGAAAAACAAATTATAACTTCCTACCTCAAAAGTCTTGACCATTTAAATTAATTCCTTTGATTTTTGGTCAAATTCCCAATATTTAGTTTCAAGGATTGAAATGCCAATGTCTGAAAGCAAAACACTTTAAAAATGGCTTTGCCAGACATTCAAATTTTTGTAGAGACAGAGATGAAAAGTATTATTCATCTCTGTGGGTAGTCAACTTTTATGCTATAAACAAGATGTAGAGATAGTATGCTAATCTTGTCAGCTACACTTTAGAAATGCAGTTTTACCTGGTAAGGAAATTTCAAAGTTTAACTTAAAAAATATTGTAATAGAATATCTTACTTAATCTCCAGTGGGATATTTTTCATAGTGATTTTATAATCATTGCAATATTTAACCAATATGATGAACTACAAAAGAAATATTCTAAGGTTACTAAAAGCAGAAACAAATTCCAAATACTATTCTGCTATTTCTGAAATACAGAATGTACTGTTGCATAAAGAAAGAAGGATAAATAAAGAAGGATAAGGCTACATTTGGCAGAAAGGCTGTTACGTATATGCACTGAAGAGTACACCCTATTTAGAGATATCATGAGCATCTTCAGGTGCTACTATTGTAAAACTCTGTATCATCATCAGCTTTTAAGTTTTGATTCTCAATCAGCCCCATCACTGCTGAAAAAGATCTATACAGACTCTGTCCCTTATGCAATGATTTATGCTAGCTTTATCTTCAGTCAGCCAACTTCAAAATTTGAACTCCAACAACAAATTCTCATCTTCACCTTCCTTTGATGGAAAGGAGACTATCAATAAATCGAACTAAAGTAGCCACATTCACAAACTAGATTCTACTCTATTAAAGATGTGTGAGGTTGAGGGCACATTTAGTTAGACTTAAACTAATAAAAGGAGTGGGTAGGTAAATAAAGTGCTGAAAACAGTTTTATTTTCCATGGTAACAGCAAAATACAGCTTCTGAGAATATAACACTGGGAGAAGAACGAAACATAGAAAAGAGAAAAACTGAACAGTCAGGGTGAAGGTAGTGGTATTGTAATAACTCCTTGACATTTTTATTAGTCTTGTCAGCTTGAATCAAGGAATTATAATTTTATAATTCTAAAGTATTAATTTTTTTTAAAAAAGTCTTTTTGTTTGAACTTTGCAAAGATTTGTAGGAATGGCAGTATAGTTTAAAAAATCACAGAGAGTTTTCATCTATCATTACTTCACAGTATACAGTGGCAGGACACACTTTTTGACAAATACGCAAAATCTTTGTCTAAGAACCACTCAAATTCTCAAATCTGATGATGTCGTCACATAGTATCTTATATTGGGTAAAGAATCAGCAAAATCAAGAAGTGTTTTTTCTTCTCACTTTTTTTTTTTGTCTCAATTACAGCTAGAATATCTTTAGAAATGTTTTAATAAATGTAAGTAGTATTAAAGTTCCCACGGAGTGGGACAACTGTTAGGTTTCACTAAAGTTTGTTGGCACAAGCAAAGTGCTGAGATTGAAGAGGAGGAACTTACCTGCGACTCAGGAGGCCCTAGTAAGTTATGTCTCCTCTCTTATCTATTTTCTTGTCCCACTAATTTACAGTTGGCTGAAGTCACAATGGAAACACCATTTTCCCTCATCCCTGTCACCTTCAGATTCATGGATATTCTGCCGGTGTTCATCCCCCCCAACTCCACCAGACTTTTCACATAGTTTTAGCACTTTTTGTTTTTTATAGAAGCTTTGTATCTGTTATTTTGGCTTTAGCAATGCATTGTTGAGAGGCCAGGAAACCTAAGATTTGTCTGACACAGACAGAAATTTTAGTGTGTGTTTTTAAAGTTTATCAGGATGTGCAAGTTTGTCAAAACTGCAAGCAACTGAAGACAGACACCTTAATAATACCATATTTCAGTTGTGACCAAAACATTATGAGTTTCTGCACTGTATTTCATCTGTAGTCTATGTAAAAACATAGTTAACTATATGGCTCAAACTCACCAACTGGCAACTCTAAGTTAGTTCCCAGTGCTTCCTTAAAAGCTTTATTTTACCTAAGAAGTAGACTTCTATTGTCGTAGATGTGGAAGGGAGACTTTCCACAGATAAATTAGTCTTTATCACCAAAGAGATCAGAGATCAATGAGCAAACACATGATTAGGGCATTTCTGTCATACTGAAGATGCTGGACATTTCATGCTGGACATGATTTTAGTTTCACTGTCTGCAGCACATTTTTTCTTCACCTGTGACACAGTAAATGACCAAGTACCTTCTTATAAATTATTAAATCAATGACCTACAATGAGATAAACCTAAAAGCATATTTGTTAGGAAGGGTCATCCAGCCTGTTATGAGGAGCTGACTGGAAATAATGACTTCCTTAGTTATAGCCATTTTGACTTTTCATTTTTTCTCTTCATAACTACAGTTGCAAATAAGTAAAATTTTAGACAAAGAACATTCAGGTGCTAATCTCTCTTATGATAATGCCAATATTTTTAGGAAATTCAACACTGATAATTTTCTGCTGCTGATTTAGTTCTAACAGTGCAAGATTTAGGGGGGTGAAAGAGTAGCCTGAGGCATCCTAGAGAAGAAGCTACTGTCCTTTCCTAAGTATTGTTATCATGTCAACCTTAAGACTGCTTTGTAATACTGTGTCCACCAATAACAAATCACTTAGAATCTTTTCCTGGAATTGTCTGTGAGGCAGGGAGCTACCAGGTGCCTTTGAAAGAGTTATTTCCCGAATGCCTTCATTCTGTACCCAGTTATCTGAAAATCAGAGTTGGAGGTGTTTTCCACAGTGCTCTGGCAACCTAGAGACACAGGTTCTGTTAAGACTGAAGGACACATGTTCACATTTCCATGCAGAAACACTTTTGGTTCTGGTCCTACATCTGTGTCTCTGGTCAGTTTTATCTGGGGTTTTTTTATTGTTATGCTACTGCTGACTGAAAAAAATAATGTTGCTCCCCTGTTTCCTAAATGTAACAGGTCATAAGCCTTTTTATTTTTATTACTGTAATTATTTGTGTTTAAAATAATTCTATAATGATAGCTGACTCTGTGTCTGATGTCTGATGTATTTTAAAAAAGTTAAAAGATTAATTGATAAAATGAATTTCAATGGCTAACAGTAGTTTGAAATTAAAAATTATGAGAAATTGTGACATATTTATAGTAATATCTTCTTATAATTGGTACATTTATGGATGATGCCTCTGTTATGAGTGCTGAAGTGTATTTCAGGTGAATTTATTACCTTTTTCTTGAGCATCCAGTATTGTAAGTTAATTTCATTTCATAGAAAAA
>VWYP01007699.1:0-12181 GCA_013400435.1 Pycnonotus jocosus | reverse complement strand
TGACATTCTGTGGTGTGGAATACTCCTTTGATCAGTCTTGGCTATGCTCCCTCCCGGTTTCTTTTGTGTAGCTCCTCACTGGCAGAACATGAGACAAGTAAAAAGTCCTTAGAATAAACACAACTTAGCAATACCCCAAAATATCAGTGTGTTATCAACACTATTCTCATTCCCAATCCAAAACACAGCACTGTAACAGCTACTGAGAAGAAATTAACTCTACCCTAGCTGAACCCAGGACAGACACTCTGCTCTTTTTAAGAGTTTATTTTAACTGTATCCAAGGCAAAAAAAAAGGAGGAAATGTTTCACTACATTATTTATTATGAATAAAAATGAATGGATTTTTCCTTCTCACTAACTGGTGCAAACATCTTCCATGCACCAGCATTTGTCAAAAGGAAACACACAAAATGACCAGTTACAACTGAATATTATTGCTTTAATTTTTTTTTTATGGTAAGCAGGTCATATTTTGAGACTTTTCTCTTTTTGAACCTCAAAACTATTTCTCAAACACAAACATCTTTTAAAAATGAATAATACTTTCTTTATCTCAAACAGTTTAAGCTAAATATTATTTTTGTGCAATAAACAATCATGTTTATAGCTGCCAAAATATCACTGACAATAACAATACACAGGCAAATGTAATTCTATGTGTACGTTAACTGAGGTGAAAGAAACTAATGTGAACAGGACATAAACTGTGTTCTCTCATAGGGGAAAGAATGTAACCTTCATTTGAGGCTCTCTTTTTTAGGAATACAGTGTCCAGTACCAGTATCTGGAAGTCTTTAAATGAAGACTCTGCATCTTTATAAGAGATAGATTCTAGCTCAAACCTAAGTTATGACTATACCCAAAAACTCTGGGCAGGGTCCTTTGCATCTAAGACTATAGTATTCAAATTGACCTTCTGGCCTGAAATAAAGAATTCATGAATTTACTAATCCATGTGTTACTTCCATCATTACCAAAATGATAGTGCTGAAGAAAACAATGGCACAAATATCTTTTCAAGTACAGAAATATAAACCAAATTATTGGATATTTATAATCCAACTGAAAAGAAATCCACTCAAAAAATCCATTCAAATCATTGACGGAAAGAAAATAACCCAAAATCAAAGCTTTTATCAAAAAGCAATTACATTATTAAAAGTACCTGTATTTTATTTTAATAGTTAGGAAGAAGTAATACATATAAGTAAACTTTGGGAAAAAGAAAGCAAAGATTTTAAAGGAAATAAATGATGTCATTTCACAGTGTTTTTCCTGAAAATATTGTATGCTACTAAAGAGGGACCAATAATGCAACAAAATATCCTCACCATTATTTTAAGCCCAAATTTTCTTGTTTTGATGGACATTTCATCTATTCCACAACACACAAAGGACACACTCTGCCCAATGACTGGGAAAACTTAAGAGGCAGTAACTCATCATGAAAAAAAGCCAAAAACCCAGGGCAAACCCAGAAAAAATGTATCTGGTTTAAACTAACATTTTCATTATCTATCTTATTTAGCCAATATTTAATTCCATTTATCATATTAAATCAATAAATAATATCCCATATCACAGTAATTCATACAACAAAATTTTTCCAGGGGCTATAGAACAAAATAATTTGGCAGTAAAGCATTTACAAATTAGGAAGAGGAAATTATCATGGAAAATGGATAAGTTTTTTTCTAATGCAGTCTGAAGAATATCACAAAATAGCAATCAAAACTGTAACAAAAAATAGTTAGAAGTTTGAGATATTCTCTGCTTCAAAGCCTTGCAGTAAAACTAGCCATATAATTTTTCAAAGATTTTTGGCGAGTCTTCCTCAAACTACTAAAGACAGTTTAATATTTTTTATGATTTTCATTCTGTAGCTATTCTTTTAGTCAAGAGATATAAAAAAATTGAAAACATTCAACTGGGTTATATATTGACAATGATGAACAAAATCTATTCCTGATGATCTTAAAACAAAAAAAATATATCATATACTAGTTCATACCTGTTGATAATGTGNAATCATATACTAGTTCATACCTGTTGATAATGTGGGCTCTCCTATTTCTTTCATTGTTTTTTTTCCGCCAGCAAAGGGACTGAGCAGAGCATTACCTGTGCTCCTGCCCTATCAGCTGCTTGACCCAATGCACTGAGGTCCCTTTTAATTGCACTGACACTCCTCTTTTCAATCTCATCACTGCCAACCTGGAGTATCAGCAGTGGGTAATAATCAGAGGGCTGAATCAGCCCAGAAGGTCTCTCAGTAATATCCCATACCCAGGCCCCAGTGAGGCAACAGACCTCCCTGTGGGATGGGTCTGGTCAACATATGGGGCTCTCTGTTCTCAGAAGGGAGTCACCCACTACCACCACCCTTCTCTTCTCTTTAATGTTAGAGGTGGTGATCTGTCTGACAGATGAAGCATAGTTGGGAGGCTCACTGGGCAGATAATTTTCTTCTACATCACCTGGCTGACCCTCTGGATCCAGGGCCTCATATCTATTCTGAAGTGGCACCCGGCTAGGTGATGGGGGTCAAGATGAAATTTTGATTCTAAAACAAATCCAGATACAGATCTTAATATTGTGCCTACTTTTAAATAAAATAGGTCATAATTTCATGAGGTTATGGTTTTAACTATTAATGTTTAAATGCTGAATTATATGCAGACATGCTTGAATAGTGTGCTTACACAGTACTGCATATTTTTATATGTATATGGACTAAGAAACATTAAGGACAGTTTCTTGCTTAGTTAAATTACTAGCAGTTCTATATATTCCCATCAAAGAAGAAATTATTTTGTTTCATATAGCTCTAAATAAAAAAAAATAAGCAAGTCTAACATGATATATATGACTAATGAAATCAAAAACACTGTGGAAATATTAAGTTTGCTGCCTGACAGTTATGTTGACACTGCAATCAATTACACATTAGGAAATTCATAGATGTAATCTCCTAATTACGGGCATCTGATAGGCACCACCAAAGATAATTCTTTATAAATTAGCTGGATTCCTGACTGCTAGAAACAGCTTTACGATGGGAGCAACCCTACAAGTCACTACCTTATTCAGAATCGATGTCTTTAATTTAAAGACGTCAATATGCTTATTGCAATAGGTCACTGTAAAGCAAGGGGTTTTTTTAAATTGAACCATTTTTAAATGGAATATACTTCTCAAGTCTTAATTTCTCTGTACACAACAGCTTTTAATTGTTGGGAGTTATTTACTGCAAAGCTGGAAAGGGGAAAAATATGGCTGATTTCGTATTTTCCAACTTAATGCACTGCAATGACATTGTGTATGGTCCTTCATAGCAGGAGTTTTAGAAGCTTGCCCTGCTTAATTTGTTTGCTATTCAGAAGGGAAAGTATTTGCAGCAGATGTATCCGTCTCACTGTACTCTGCCTTAAAAAGGCGGAGTTCTCTCTCCAAAGATTGTACAACCCCACGGGAGTATACCTCCTAGGGTTTCTAACCAAAAAACAGTTACATACCTGATATAAATAATCCTCAAATACAAAATAGTAGTCATCATTACTTGCTGTCAGCTTTACATCCTGTAATAAAAAATACAAGTTTGAAGCCAAAAGACCTCTCTTCAGACTCCCATGGAGGCTAAACTTAACATGGTGATAGAAGACACTGTTTCACTTTCATTCAAAGAACTATAATTAAGCTCAGAATCCACATTTTAAAATTTAAAAATGCTATATTAACTGGATGATTAAGCATTCAGAGTTGAAACTTGAAATGGAAACAGTCATACCCTGTTGGTTCTTTCTCGCAAATCCAGTTCCTCCTTCAAATGAAGATACCATTCCTTTATGCCTTAACAGTTCGATTTAAATGTCTTACATGAGAGACAACACAGGCACAAGGAATAAATTCACACTAATTACTTTTACAGTCCTCAAAACCATCTAGTATTTTCTTTGTTAAAATACCAACAACAAAATACCAGTGTGTTGAGCACATAAATCACTCACTGTTTGGTGAATTACTTACTTTGTAAATCAGGCTGTCCACTAAAAGATCGTGTTGAATCACATTTGACTTAAGCTGTTCATAATACAGGACGTCCTAAAATTAAGAATATTACCATCATCTGTCTGAGACATGACCTGAATTTATATTTAAAGTGAAAAAATTAATTTTCAGCAATTGAAAAAATGCATGTATTCAACTGAAAAAAAACACTGCACATTTATGAAGCTTCATGGTTTGTTCTAGTTTAAGCCCTAAGAATTGAGATTTGAGACACTATAAAATTACTTCATCATCATATATGTAATAAAATGAGAATGAAGGGACTAGCTCAAACCAAAGATCCATATCTTCCAACCTTTGGTTCTCCCTACACCTAAAATCTTTTCAATGCTCAAAATCATTACGTTTTATTTCTTTGTTACCCTCTATTTTCATGCACCTCTCCATCAATAGGTTCTGTCTTATATTTAAGCATTACTCAGTTGCTGCAAATATTTGACATTAAACTAGCATAACCTATAAACCTGTTTAAATTTGTGCAAAGATAAATGATAAATATATATGAAATAACTGGTGAAGAGTACAAAAAACTAGGACCTGTTTTTAAACTCCAAGTATTTCCTGAATGTCTGTAGAACATACAGGTGGAACAATGGGGAAGAATCAGAACAAACTTCTCTGCTTTTACTTATTCTATCCCTTATTTCTTAGGAAGGGATTGCAAAGGAAAAATAAAATTAAATATTGCACAGTCATCCTGTAACTCCCAAATCCCTAAATATCTCTCTGCCATTACACCTACAACTGAATAACAATTTCTGAATGATTTGAACTAATTGATAAATTACATCACCCATCCCAAAGATCCTTCCCACTTCACAAAACTATTTTCACTTTGAGGTATCTCTATGGACATAACACAAATATTTGTATATTCCAAACCTATAGCTAAGTAAAGCATTACTGATTTTTACATGCTGGAATTTTCAGAATTAAGATTTTCTACCTATTAACTCAAAAAAAAACTAGAGGGGAAAATTCAGAAAATGAACAAATTTCTCTCCTAGGCACTGTTTCAGCAGCATGCAGAGAATAAATAATCGTGTAACACTATGAACGGAAGGAAAAAAAAATTAAACAGATTCTCAGTAAGTGTGTGCCTTCCATTTTGTGCAATGAGACTGTCATCCCACAGGAAATAACTGTGATTCTGTGATTCAAGACTAAATGATTAAAATATATATACAGCAAACTAGACTGTTTACACATACAATACTAACTGTGACACTGTTCACCTTCAAATGTTTGCCTTTGCAACCTTAAAAAGGCTCTTTTAACATACTTCCTCTAAAGCGTAGCATTACAAATGAAAACTGAGAAACAATCCATTGTCAGGCAATGTGTTTATACATTTCTAAATAATCCTGCATACTGAGCTCACAGTTTATCATTTTTTTATGATTACAATGCAGATTGTTAGTAACATCCCTTGCTTGGCCGTAAATTACCTTTATATAGAAGCTGAGCTTTCCTGAATAAAATTTTCCAAACAACAATATTGGATGCTAGCACACACAGTGCTGCCCATACCAAACCCTCATAATGTTTCACATTAAAGAAAGGAAATTCACAGTTCGTGTGATTTAGAGATTCATACAGCTATAAATGTAATAGAGCCTAAATTGCAAATCAGAAATATTACAGCAAGGAATGTCTGCAAACAGACAATTCAACTCTAGCAGAGAAACTATTCACAAGAGGTAAAGAAGCAAGGTAAGGTAAGATAAATCCCTAAAGTCTACATGAAATTCAGCAGATCATAAAACAGCTACACGTATATAGAAACTGCTTTGCTATACTTTATGAAAAATAAAGCCATATATTCAGTCTATGCAAGAACATCTCAGGGTGTCAGCATTTTGGCAGTAGTCACAGCTTACTTCAGTGTAAGAAACATTTGTAAATGCAATGCTTAAACTGAACCATGGCTATTCAGCTTATAACATAGCTGTGGTAACCCATGTGCTATTCTACCTGATCCGTGGACAGCCTGCTAGGTCTCACTCAGAAAATCGATCTTTTAAACACATTTCTATTTTTAGTACTCCAAGTCCATAAAACAACTTTTAGAACCCAGGAAAAAAAATGCTATGCAAAAATAGTCTTAAAAAAGAAGACAGAGGATCATGACAGCTGTTACATTAGAAGAACAGTTTCAGTTTTGCATGACAGATAAACATTCACATGCACTTACCTCACAGCTTAAATTATTTTCTCCAACATAGTGTATCTTGTCCCAGCTTGATAATTTCTGTTTTTTATGGGGACTGAGGGCGCATTTTGTATTTCACTGTTTTTCAATCCTTTATTTCAACAATCTCAAAGTAATAGATTAATTTCCCAGTCTCCATCACTTTATCTGCCCTTACCACTTTGTCTCAAAGTTATCATTACCATTTTCTAGCCACTTGCCCACATCTTTTTGAAGTTCCTTCAGCATCATCACAAAGTATTGTCTCACCACTAATTCCCTGCACACTCTCTACTAAGTTCAGTCTCAAGGCTCTGGATACTGCAGAATGTCTCCAGAAGGAAAATTTCTACTGTACTCAGTTTCAGAATAATGTATGTGTACATAGGTTATTTTTCTTTTTCATCTATAGTTGACAAAGCATGTAAGCATGTAATCATCACAAGGTAAATTATTAGGTGCATACAAAAGCCTCACATCAAAGTTTCCCCAATTATGCAAAGACCTTAAAGAGAGATTTAACTTTCTAAGGTATATTAAATATAATAACTATGGCGTGGGTTCAGATACTGCAAAAAACTTCATTGTTGAGTACTTGCATCAAATATAAGGTACAATGAAAAACTGTTGCTATACAAGGGAACACGGAAACAACCCACATCTTACTAGCTTCCCTCTAAGTCTTTCTGATTGTACATATGCAGAGTATATGCCATAATACACAAAGCAATTTATAAGATATGTAAATGCATATGATGACAGGGTCAAACAACCAGGAAAATGATATAACACATCTTTTTATAAAACTTAGCAAAGCAATGAGAGGTTTAGTCTTCCCAGATCTTTATTCTTGAGCCCTTTTAAAACATCAGCATTATTCAGGAAATTCTCAGGAGGCAGTCAGATTAACTGAATAATTTTTTCTACAACATTTTGCTCATACAACTATTAAAAATTAGAAAGAGTGGCAAAGACTTCACCACAGCACAGAGCTTTTAAAATCACAGAATGTTTATCAATTTCTGTGACAACTTAGTAGACCATTTCTATTTTGGAAAAAATATCACTAGAAGACATGTGCTTGCATATTTGTGTTCTCGCCTTTTGTGTTCACCTTTTGTGTTACTCTCCCTTCGCCACTTACCTCTGGCTGATTAGAAATGTTAAGAATGAGAGCCCACAGATCAGCTCTGAGTGCTGTTGGACATCCCTGACGAACATACTGCTGAGCTGCAGCACTATCTTGCTCTGCTAAAACTGTGAGAAACAGAGCAGGTAAAGAGTTGATGTAGTGTAAGACTTCTATCAAATACCTTCCTTTTTAACTTTAAAAACTGGCTTGTAAGCATTAGCTAATAGGAAAACACTGAAAAGATCTGATTTCCACAGTGCAATTTTAAGTAATTCCTCGGGAAACAAGGCAATTGGTATTAATCAGCAAGGCTGTACTACTTTCAATCATAAAATAGCACTTAGTATGTACACATGACTATATCAAGGCTAGCTGCAGCTGCTAAGCTGGCATCATGCAGAACAAGCACATTCATAGCCACAAAATACTACTGGTTTAATAATGAGTGGTATCTCAAATAGGAGATTTCCACTCATTATGGCTTTTTTTTTGTCTCCCTTCTTTTCAGTTAACTATATGTGTATCTCCACAGATAACTGTGGGGCCAGAATTTTCCATTCCAGAGTGTACAGTCATGTTCTCTCATTATTGGTATATTTACTCTAGAGGATAAAGACCTTGAAAGACGTTGGTTTGCCTTCATATTGACATAAAACAAATACTCTGCTGCTGACAGATCTGCTTATTTGTGTCACTGTTGTAAAGCTTTAGGCTACTCTGTCACAAGGGCCTCATGCTGAATACAGTACTGTATATACCATAAAGCAGATTATCTTGTTCTCTACTTAAATCTATAAACTTGAAATATATGCATCTTCAGCTACTGTAATCTGGTAAAAATGTTCCTCACCAAGGGTATGCGATTAACTGTACCCTCTTACTCAAAATGTCTTTCACAAAAGAGAGAGAGTTGGGAGAAATTTCTGTTATTATCTATTACATAGGCGTTTGACTGCTACTCGGAAGCTCCCAGATCCATATCCTCGAGTTTTTCTGAAGTGTCTATGAAACAGCTTGCTTTTCTATATCTCACTGAATTTAATATTCACAATACCTGCTCTGATATGACTTAGAAGGAAAAGGTTTGGAATTAAATATCTAATTGATTTTTCTATCCTTCCCTTTTTGCTAAAATACTGAATAGACCAGCTTGCCAAATTTTTGTTTAACTTGCAGAGCTCTAACACAGACAATTCTATGATCTTTTCTTCCTGCATGAAGAGGGCAAAAAACCCCATTCCTACATTCTCCAAGAAATTTCAGAAACACTGTGATTCATCTTGGCATCTCTGAGTATTTACCTTATTTTTTCTTACTGACATCCAAAATATTAAAAAGTAGTTTTGGTATATACAAGATGGGTTTTACTAAACACAACAAAATAAAATCCTCAGACTTGGCAATACATCTAATGTAAAAGCAAAATCAATACCTCAGTGGCAAACAAAGTCGTAACTAACACCTGTTACAGCATGCAGCAGGATTCCCACTGAATGAAAAGGGATTTCAGTTTATGGAAGGCAATTAACCTACATATTTACAAAATTATTTGTCTTTGAAAACAGGAAAAGCTAAGGCATTCTTTAGAATAGAGCTGCTTGGTATTGACAAGAGCTGATGAATATGAACAACAGCATGGAGTTGAATGAATGACTCAAGAAGTCCAGAAAATATAGTTTATTTGGAAGAATGGGAAAAGAACGGAGAGGTGGACAGTACCTAATGAGTTGCTCTTGGATTAGAAAATTGACAGTGCAGGACAGAAAGATGACAACAAAACAAGTAAGTAAGAAAGAAAGATCATTGTTTTGTTACTGCAACAAAAATCAAGATGGAGCACTTTTGAGACAGTATCCTATTTTCTCCTTTGGTGCTAATGTTTAGCAGGAATCAGAAGAGACAGTAATGAGTAAATATGGGTGGATTTCAACCATTCCTTGTATGTTTCTTCTATAACTAAACTTAAACTATCATATTATTATTTCTTTTAACTTTCCCTTCCTTTTGTAGGTTATTTCTTAACCTACAAATACAATCTTGGAACTTTTCAGAAAAAGCAGTATAGAGAGACAAGTGAGTGAATAATTCCATAGTGGCTATGTACTGCAATATTCTGCAGTTGCAACTGATTATTAAAAAGACTATTCTGACACAAAAGCATAGATCCCATTACAGTAATGAGAACTTTGTGTGCAGAGAAGGGACTCCACAGAATTTTGATTTTTAAACTGCAATTCAGTAGTAGAATAGGTTAAGTTGTCACCAAAAAGATGTCTATGTTCTTCCTATTCTGTTTTTATTGAAATTTCTGTGGAGCTTTTTATCTGGTAGCTACTGGTAGACTGCAAATGTTTGCTTTTCTGTCCCTGTCTAAATGACAACAGTATCAGTGATTATCTATCTAAATTACAATGGTATTACTGATAATGCTTTGTGCTAGTCTAAGTTCTTAAAATTCTAAGAGGTATTACATGCAAATACAAATTTACTAAATGCATTCTTAACTACTCACAATTTATTACAGATAAAAACAGATCCATACCTTTCTGCCCAACACGTACATGTTCATTTTCAAAGAACTCTAGAAAATAAAGACACAGAAAAGCATGGCAAAAAATAAATTAAAAAGACACTCCAGTTGATAATGTATTTTGTATTTTTACCACACATCATTACATTCAGTTGCTATTTACTGCTAAGATCACTAAAAGTTAACATGCATCAAAGTTCTTTTTCAAAAACTAATTTTGTGTTTCAAAAACACAAATATCAAAGCAGCACTATACTGCATGACTTTCAATTAGGCAAGTTTCCATTTAAAAAGAAAAATCTTCTGATACTACAGTGATTTTCATTTTCATGTGGAAAGACCATTTTAAAACCTCTTCCTACAGCAACAGATGCATCCATGGAAAACCAATAGAGATTATACACTATTTAGGTTACTGAATATCAATATATGTGTATGTCCTGTAATATTTTCTTGACAATAGTTATTTTAAATATGTTTGTATGTATATATGTGTATATATATGCCTATCCATTTGCTGGATTTACATTTACTGATAATTTCTGTACTTCTGGAAACAGGTAATGTGGTTTTCTAGATCCTGAGGTGTTCAAACATATTGAAATTAATGTATTCTCTACTTAAGGTGATGACTTTAAATCTCCAAATCTGACTCTTCATATATGCAATGTTTTCTATTATTAGCTATATTGTACTATGAAAATCACTACAATCATAGTTACAGAACAAATATTTATGGTTTACTATGGGAAAGATACACTTTTTTTTTTGATAATTTCAGGGATTCTACTCATTAGTGTTCTGTTTGAATGACTGGAGCATGGCATTAGCTTACCAGGAGGCACTTGTGCTGAATCATCAATACCTAGCTGTCCTACATTTAAGCCTAGTTCGCTAAAGTCTTCTTTCTGAAAAGGAACAGAACCATAACAAAGTAATGAATATGTTTAATTCTCTAAATCACTTGAGATTTCTTCTGAAAGGCTTAATGTGAGTATTTTCTGGACCAAATCAAGTTCTTCTAAATGCACACATTTGAAACAGAATCTCACATCACTTCTTACTCTAGTTTTAGTTATAAGCCCCAGTTTGCATATCAAGTATGAGCTAGACATGGATGTCGTGAAGTGGTGAATGAAAGATCAGGTTAAGGATCCACCTCTTTTCCAATGCAGGTGAAAGTTTTTCTACTACCATAAAATCTGCAAGAGCCTCATCAGTGAAGCATTTAGAAAAACTCTCCTATATAATACACTAGTACTCCAACATTTATTTCATTTACAACCTGACAGTAAAGGGATTTAAAATTATATTGAGAAGAAAGTGAAGAGCAAACTCATTGTCAGGCTACTGATCTTGTAGAGCATCTGCAGATTTGAGATGTGCTACAAATTTGAAGTTTCTCATACAGAAGAAAAATGATCAAGTGAATAACATGTGCAGAAGTGTATTTTTGGCACAAATCAAACCTGTGTGGCATAAAATTAAGACTTTCCTGCTGGCAGAAAAATTAATGTTTATGTCTTATTTTTCATTAAAAATAGTTTTTTTTTCATAGAACTTCCTTAAGTTCTGTATTTTAACTACATATTTAGATTGATTTTCACTTCCAAAAGGAGAAATTTATGATGACAGTCATATTCCTTTTTATTCGTTAGAATAATTTTCATTAGCAAGAAAAAATAACTCTTACAGAAACCTCTTACAAGAAAAAAAATACTTACCAATTCTGGAATATCTTTAACTTTTAAGGGAACTTGAATTAGCCCCAGATGATTTCTGAAACTAGGCTGCTCTCCATTTTCGTAATTTGGGTTTCGAAGATTCATCAGTACCTTAAAAATTGTAGCTGTGTCATCTCTTGCTTACATTCAGAACTCTTCTCAACATCATCAGCATTACAAACACTACACTCAGAACTAAATCATTTCCCACAACTTATATATATAGACACAAACTATCAAATTATATCTCAACATTTTCAAAATCAAAAAGTATTGACATTTTTAAGAAAGGCTACTTTGAAAAGTCAGCTCAACAAAAAAGCAGAAATAATTTTTAATATACAGAATTAAGTGCTGGCTACACAATAATTTCTTGACTAAAATTTACTTCCTCATTTAGGCTGTGCCAACAATATATTTCTGATGGCTACAGTATCCAGGATATTCTTCAGTATTACTTTTCTCAGAAAGAATTTTTATCCATCTTCTTACACTGGCAATCTTCCTATAAAAGTGCTACATAATTTATCATT
>VWYP01007650.1:6947-19430 GCA_013400435.1 Pycnonotus jocosus | reverse complement strand
CCTCCCCATTTGCTTCCTGCTAATGCCATTTTGCAGATTTTTGCACATACTTTAGTAATGAATCAAAGATGTTATTACTTACAGAAAGAAATAATAGCAGCCAGAGCATTAAAGGAAAGAATTAAAGCTTTACAAGTCTCAAATTAATCTTTCTCAGTTTTTCTCTTGCATGCTCATCTGACTGCTTGAAAACTAGTCTTTAGAACTAAATTTTTAGCAACTGTTTTTTAGAAATTTCACAGAAATTCATACAAAACAAGTTAACTTTCTATAACCATGATAAAGTAGGAATAATTACACTGTAAGTGACTCTTATGATAAGTTTCAAGATGCCTGGAATAGGAATCTGGGTTACAACTTCACTGAGCATTGATGTAAGACATCAGTACACTGCTTTATTCCAGATAAAGTAAATTACTCTCATCCTGCCAAAGTCAGAGTGATCCTGCTCATGGCCAGGAGTTTGTTCTGAGCTTGTCTGAACTTTGTCAGTGATATGTTTTCTCTGCTTAAACTAGAAGGCTGGTTAAGCTTTTTAATACATTCTGTACTTACTGACTTGCCTTTGCCTTCTCTTCATTTTAATGGATTTTTTTTAAGATTGACTTTTATATGACTGGAATACTAACTGAACCTCTTTTGGATATCAGTGAATTGAAATTTATATGAAACAGTATGTCCTCCATCTTAACTAACTACCTTGAGCAAGTCATTGCTGCTGTTTTTAAAAGTACATGGCCAACAAGTCATGGTAGCAGAATAGTATGGGGATCAGTTCATTGCGAAAATTTACTTGTAAAGCTTATTTGGAAAACTTCCAGAGAACCATAGAGCATATTCTGTCAGAACTGAGGAGAAGAGCATTGTTTTCCATATTCTTTGTGTGGATTTTTGGCACTAATGTAACCTGGGATGCAGAAGCCACCTCATGCCAAGCTCCTGCAAGGTTATCAGATTACATCAACAGCATATTGGGAAGTAGGTATTCAACCTTACCAGTCTTGCTCTGGGTCACAGAAATAGGCTTTAAATAATTCATATGAAAAATCCTTTTTAGAGATATGTGGGAGGGCAAAAATTATTTTCAGCAACCTATTATTGGAGACTTCTTTTTTTTTATTTGTGGGCCAAATACTGTAGTATTTAAGAGGCAAAATGAAGGGAATCTGCTTTGCTTTTAGTGGAAATTAACATTGGTTTTCTCCAGGCATTCAATCACTTAACTCAGTTGTCTTTTTATATTATTCAAATGTGATACACATTAGTTAAACATAAGTGGTTGAAGAATCTTGTTGCAGAATGCCTCTTGAGAGAGAAGTATGTTATAAACATTTCTACTAATGGAATATTTATGTTAATGTAAATTAACTCCATAAGGGTGGCAAACCCTTTGAAAGGTGAATGTGATGTTCCTGCTGCACAGCGATGCTTTTATTATTTTGTTACTTGTACAGCACAAGGAGTGGTGTACAAGCATCCGCTCTAGCCGTCAAGGAATTTTCAAATGCAGATTTGTTGACCCTCAAGAATGAAATCCTGTCACACAATGAAAATATTATGCAGAATTGTGTGATGCTGTAGACAGAAAGGATGTTTAGCAGAAATAATTGAAAGAACTGTGATCTGAGAAAAAAATGCAAAATGAACTGAATCTGTAGGAGAGTAAAGCAAAACAAAGAGCTACAGCTAGTAGGTAGGAGATTTACTGAGTTTGATGGAGATAGTGATCATTCTGAAGTGATCAGTTGCCAAGAGTATGAAGGACCTAAGAATGACAAGAAAGACTACAGTCATTGTCATCTCTATTACCTGTAACTCAAGATATTAACATTTCCTTAGAGGTATGAGGTCTGACAAAAGCAGAAGGAATGCAGGAAACTGGTAGGAGACCTTGCCTGGAAAGCATTTCCATTGTTATAGCTGAATTCAAGACTCAAACACTTTCCAGGGAGTGGAAGCAATAGTTTTGTAACCCCCTCTGGATAACGTGTCTGCAGTGTCTCAGTTTTTGTATTTTCATATGTATATATAAATAAACATACGTGCATATGGACGTGCTGCACACCTAAATCCTGCTGTGAGTGGCAGGGGTTGGGCACAACAGCTTTAGGGATGGTGGAATGGAAGAAACGGTTGCACTATCCTTTGGAAGATAGTGCAGCAGGCGAGAGAGCCATGGTGGTTTTAATAGCCTCGAGCACTCTCCCTCTGCTCTTATGCATAAGAAGAAACAGAAGCCCTGGAGGTTAGGGAAGGGCAGAGTCCAGTGAAGTTGAGCCCAGGGTCTCTGAGCATGTGAGGATTTATCCAGTTGCCTATTTTGAAGTTCCCTAGCAAATGTAAGAACAACCTGCTAAAATCCTTAGATTCTTCAGAGATTTGTTGGCTTGTTTGGTTTTGCTGTATGCAAATTTGTTATTAAAATTATTTATATTGCACAAAGTGCTCTATCAACTGTGTTCTATTAATTCAGGAATGGCAGTGATAAGATCTAGTTCTTTCCAAAGAATTTGCTATGCCACATCTCCCAAATGGGATCAGATTACAAAGACAGTTCAGCTCCCAGTTTGGCTCTTCAGTGAAGTGGTTAGATTTTTGACAGCACTCAGCATCCAGTGAGTCTGGTGTTCATTTTCAGGAATGGGAGCTGGTGAGCTCTTCTGAAAATGTAACCTTTTGTACTTAAATATTTGTGTGTTTTTTCTCCCAATCCCATTTTCCATCAAGTTATGTGATATTTTTTCATTGTTATTTTCAGAGTTTGTTTCCTTGCTTAATAAACAAAACTAAACAGTTCTGCAAGAGTCCCACTGCATTTCTGTGCAATGGGATTTTCATATTTTTGTGATCATTTGTTCATATTTTTGTGATTTTCATTATATTTAAACCCCAAGTGTTCATAAATAAGTACACAAAAGAAACCACAAATACCATGATGAATTATACAGTAGTGATAACTCCAAGTACAAATACTAAATTTAAAATGTAAGTTGTTATTTGTATAGCCAGTTAACATGAATGAGTGATGAATCACAGTAAATCCACAAACACATGCTGAACTGGGATTTTTGCACATGTAAATCCATTTGCCTTAACGCCTTGTTCCTTGGATAAATATGGCAGTTTTATGTGACTTTCATCTTTCCAAGAACTACAGATGACTTTCTTGCAATGGAAATCAGTATGGTGGCCTAACTCACATTCAGGAAGAATCTGGAAGAGAGGATTATTTAAAGATCCTCACAGTTTCAGGTATTATGGAAGTTGTTAGCGTCCAATTCCTGATCAATACCTGTGAATACTTTAAAAAGTGTATTTCATATGGCCAGATTGGTATACTAGTGGTGCCAAATATGTCCAAGATATCTCTAAATCATTGTCACCAGTGTCATCTTACTTATCAAATGGTCCCTGTTGTTGTCTTTCCACACAATTTTCACCCTGACAGCTCTGCTTCCACTCTTCATGGTGCACACCATGCCTCTGGCTTTGATGCTGCACATCTCTCAGGTTCTCTCCACACATTGATGATGAGAATTGTGAGATTCTCATTCCTGCACTTCCCAAAGACCTGTTTTCTATACTGTGCCAAAAAAGGCACTCATTTCTGCATTAAATGTTCTCAGCAAGAAAAATCACTCATGCTTTCTCTTGTTCCATTCTCCTTCATCATGTCAGCTGACTTTCATCACATTACCTTTGCCCTCCCTCTGTGTGTCAAGTTGACTTCTTCAGTTTGGATGTGCTCCTGAATAAGTAGCAATTATTTTCCTTGCCACTGTAGCATGTCTGGCATGTTCTGGTCTCTTAGTTTTGATATAGGTAGTGATTAATAGTTGCAACAATTCATGAACTGCTACTGGTCTGTGTGGGCTGTCTTAGTGGTCTCTATTTAAGTCTTACAAATCACTGCCTAGGCAATAAGCATGGTCATCCTGCAAACAAAGTGAAGGTGAGCAATGAGCTGTGACTTCTTTTCTCTAAATTATTTTTTAAGTGTTACCTCATCTTCCCATGCCACCCCCTCATGTATTCACATACTCATTGCCTTCTTGGGCTGACTCTGAGCTCAATGTGCCAGGGACTCTTTATGCTAGTATTTACTGCTACACACTATTAGCACAGTGTTCTGTAGCTTGTGTCCTTGCAGCTTTCCTGATGGTGATGTTAATATATTGCTATGCAGGATATAATAATTGCAAAGGTGGCATGAGATGGAGAGGCATGGAAGCACCATGCTGATCTCTGTTGCCTGGGACTGGTCGCTGGTGTAATCAACAGAGGGGGTGGGTGGGATATAGGTGGGACAAGGGTCTTCAGTTGTCCCTTTCGCAGCTGAGCTTCTGTCTGTTTCACATATGTTGGATTTCATTCCTCAGGATAGGCTGGCTGTCTGGCCCCATTTACAAACACTTAGATCAGTTTCAGCACATGAAAAAAGCAAAGGTCTGGTTGCATGGATCTGGGGGAGAGGCAGCAGTGCATAGCTCCAGCAGAAAGTTAACCTTTCCTTCCACTCTTCTGCCTTTCCCCCTCCTCCTGCTGAACCCTGCAGAGAGATTAGTGATCAGACTGTAAATTCCCAAAGTACTGAAAGTAGTAAACCTCCCATCCCCTCCCTAAGAGGACTTGTATGCTGACAACAGCCTCATTCAATCTGACACCTGTTTCACTTTGAAACAGGCCCCTATAAATAGAGTAAATGTAACCCTAGGTGGCATTGCAAAATATTATGGAAAACATGGCTTACAACCCTGAGAAAAAGGGAGAGTAGAGAGAGAGTGGGGGTGGGCAAAAAGACACTATCTACCATAAAAACCTGGCAGCTTCGTGTAAGTGCTGTTGCTTTTAATTTAAATGCTCATTTCTTATTCTATTTTCAGATCCTCTCTGGGATTTTAGGAATGTTGAGACGTGCTGGTTATAAAGCCCTAAGTACAGAATGGTCACGGATGGCTGGAATGAGGCATGTTCTAATGGAAACAAATCACTTGTCAGTAAGCAGCCTTCAAACTTTTGAACAAAAGCTCAAAAGGGTCAGGGAAAAGACATGTTTGTTGATTTAAAATGGCTGGATGCAGGTCATCAGGAAGGCATAGGCTTCAATATTGTTGAGGTAACTCTTCAGTTCTCTGAGTTTTAAACAAGGTTAAATACTTTGATGGCAACCACAAATGGAATGAGGAACTTAAATTAAACAGAAAGCTCACACATTATAAAGTGAAGTGTGCATAATACCAAAATGTCAAGCATGTACACCACTGCAAAACAGCCACAAAATGCAGCTCACCTGTGGGAGCTACATTTAGGTATTATAGATATGACTGATATGAAGAAGACTGCTGCACCTACTCAGATTTAGAAGGGTAACCAGTATTCCTGTAGATGTGTGTGATTCATTGATATTTTAGTTAGTGAAAATAGTGAAGCTTAGCTTTATAGTGATTTGATGATAAATCCAAATCCTGATTCTGTTTATTCACCTTTCCGTAGGTTTTAATGCTTAAGTGCAGTTCTTCAGTGCAGTAGTTAATTTTTTATATTTGCTTGCAAAACTCATAATGAGGTTCATGACCCCTAGAACAACTATAATAAGGGATCAGCTCTTCTTTTTCCTGTGTATTATTTTGTGTTGCTCTGTGAAATGAAAAATGTTGATGTATAATAAATTGTATAAGGTGGATGAATTACAGTCTTTGTGGAACATCATGTTGAATCTCCTAATTCTACTGTAGCTTGGTTTCATAAGAAAATTATACTTATGCAATCTTTCTTTGTGATTAGTCTGTCTGTCTTCTATTTGCCCTCACAAACAGCTTCTGAACTTGTTCAGTCTTCAGCTAGATTTGAAGAGTGTTTGCAATAATTATGTTTTAACTAGATTTGTGGAAACCGTTCTCTGTGTAGAAGAAGAGAGGCAGACATAGTACCTCTGCAGAGGGGAAGGCAGGTAAAGAAATTGTTAGCAGTCAACATGGGGCTCCTCGGAACAGTACAGTTTTGTGCATAAAGGAATGCAGTGGAGACTGATGAGGCAGGCTTGGGTATGGGTGACCGGGAAAAGAAATCTGAAGGGACAAAGGTTTGACCTCCATTAGTAACCAGGTTTCATTTCAGGGTTCATGGAATAATTTCATTTTCAGATGGAAAACAACAGCAGGAGAAAAGGGTGTGTTATAAAATGGTATCTGTAAGCTTCAAAGTGCAGGGCAGTCTTTTGGTGTTTCTGAGGTTTACTCTACTAAGTAAATATTATACTGATTTCAAAGGGAAGAAACTGAGACACTTTCTTTGCAGAGTTTTGACTTGCACAAAGGCACCAAATGAATTAGCAGCAACCAGGTGCAGCATACAGACTTTTAGATAGCTTAGAATAGTTTAATAGTTTAGGTTGGAAAAGACCGTTGAGATCATCAAGCCCTATATACCCCTAACACAGCTAAGCCCACCAGTAGATCGTGCCCCTAAACACCACATCTACACATCTTTTAAACTAGGGATGGTGGTGATTTAACCACTTCCTGGACAGCCAGTTGCAACTTTTATAGCCCTTCTGCTGGTGATATTTTTTCCCATATCCAGTCCCTCCCCAAACTGAGGTGCAACTTGAAGCTATTTCCTCTCGTCCTGCCACTTATAATCTGTGAAAGAGACTGATCCCCACCTTGCCACAACTTCCTTTTAGGCAGATGTAGACAGCANACAGACTTTTAGATAGCTTAGAATAGTTTAATAGTTTAGGTTGGAAAAGACCGTTGAGATCATCAAGCCCTATATACCCCTAACACAGCTAAGCCCACCAGTAGATCGTGCCCCTAAACACCACATCTACACATCTTTTAAACTAGGGATGGTGGTGATTTAACCACTTCCTGGACAGCCAGTTGCAACTTTTATAGCCCTTCTGCTGGTGATATTTTTTCCCATATCCAGTCCCTCCCCAAACTGAGGTGCAACTTGAAGCTATTTCCTCTCGTCCTGCCACTTATAATCTGTGAAAGAGACTGATCCCCACCTTGCCACAACTTCCTTTTAGGCAGATGTAGACAGCATAAACTCTCCACTGAGCCTCCTTTTCCCCAGGCTAAACAACCAAGCTTCCTTCAGCCACTCCTCATAAGACTTGTGCTCCAGATCCTTCTCGACAATCTTCAGCATCTCAATGTCCTTCTTGTTGTGAGTGGTCTAAAACTGAACACAGGATTCAAGGTGTGGCCTCATCAGTGCTGACTACAAGAGGACAGTCACTGCCCTGATCCTGGCCAATGTGACCAGCAGTTTACACAGATCTTCACCCACTGTATGTCCTAGCCATGCCAAACATTCTCCTTCCTCAAGGCCCTGGAGCTCATTACTGCTCCCCATTCCTTTTTATATGTTGCTCTTTGTGTCCTTTAAATCTTCATCTGTTAGTATTGAAGGAAGAGAGCCTTGTCTGTTCAAGCCCAGGAATCTCTTGCCATCCACAAAGGCTGTTGTATGTGTTGCCATGAGAAGGAAAATATCTTCCAAATGCCACTGGTTGTTTTGTTTTTGCCAGAAATGAGGCCATGCTGCTGAGGAAGGATTGCAAAATAGCCAGCAGAGAGCTCCAGGTGGTATGGACCAAAGCAGCCAGGTACCTGAGCTGGCTGGCTTTGTTTGAAGTCGACTTGGGGCTGTCCATAGTATCCTGCTCTGCTCACCTGCCTTAGATATGGCAGCTGATAGTTAGTGTTTTTTCATACTGCCTTCTTTTGTGATCTAACATTATGTGAAGGACACTCAGAGACCATGGGGAGGAGTAACTGTGGGAGGTGCCCTATGTTTTCTCTTCAGATGCTCCCCTGCCTGGATGAAAACTTATCAACAGGTTGGGATTCTCAGGATTGGTGCAGGTGGGTTTGCAAACACCTTATATTTGCATTGGAAATGGCATAACCCTTATGTACAGAGCACTGCTTCAGTCCTGCTGCACCACTGAAGCTCTGTTTTGAAGCCTGATGATCCATTGTAGCCTGTTCTGGGTCTTGGGGTAGAGAAGGCAGGAGGCAAGGACTGAGATTTGCTTCCAGTACCGTGGTTAGTTTGTATACAGGAGTGCAGCAGCACTGGGAAAATGCTAAAGGTTGGGGTGGGAGGAAAGGCAGAGTACTACTGCAAATGCTGCTGTGTCTCCCAGTAGGACAAGCAGATTTCTCTTTGTCCAAATAAGCATCAGACAGGAAAAAACACTTTTAGAAAACTTAAGCCTTGATACTACACACATTTCTGGGAAAGAGCTATGCCTGCTGCTCATGTGAATCGAATTTAATGTACTTGTGCACACACACACATAGAGGTTTTGGGTTTTATCGTATGACTGTCAAAAATAACACTGAAACATGTAAGTTAAGCATGCTGTTATAACACAATGGCACTTCATTACTGTAGAGGGCAGCTCAGGTTTCCTTCTGAGCATATTACCAGCAGGCAGTAATGGAGGAGTACAGAGGGCAAATGAAAAGTACAGTGCAACCTCATGGCATTTTATCTTAAATGTCAGGCGTGATCAATCTTCCCTGGTGAGGTCTCCAGTGTATGGATTTAGCATCTTCAGGAATTATTTCTCATGGTGTTCAATTCAACATAAATGCGGTAATATCAAATTGTCTGCTCCTGGAGGGATTTTATCCAAACTACAGCAGTTGGCCATATAAATAACTTCTCTTCAATCAGCAAAGTCTCTCTTTCTTCTGTAACTCTTACTATCTTATTTTCATAACTTGCTACTTCTCTGACTTTCAATTAACACTTCATTTACGTTCTTTACTTAGACACTGTAGGTGTAGCCTTTTGAAATTCTTCCCTAATGTGGTTTTAGTGTAGTCACTTAAATTAGGGGCATGGTAATGACTAACCTCTGCTCCTGTACCTCTGTTGCTATGTTGCATAATTCCTTTTCAGAAGTTCTGAATTAATGCAGGTCAGTTGATAATTTTGGGCTACATGGCAATATGGTGCCTAGAAAAAAATCCATTTGTAATCTGAAAAATCTTATGAGAGTGTTGCATAACTTGAGGAATATATTAGCTCATTAACTAGAAGTCTGTAGTGTGAGAATGTATAAACATGATTATTATCCCTAAAAACCCCCAACTAAACTGTGTTTTTTAAGTAGTGTTCTCACAATACAGCATCATAGCAGCTCCAGGTAGTGGTAGATGTTGCAAGGAAACACTTGTGCTCTGGAGTCCTGTCACCTGTCATCCTGCATGCTGGCACAGCACAACCTCTGCTCTGAGTTTCCTTGCTAAATGTGCCATTTGTGGTGCTGCTGTTGAAATTCTTGCTGTGCCATTTGCTCCATTCTGGCCCATTCTAGCCTGTATGCCATCCAGCAGCTGTCAACAGGCAAAAAAGAAAATTTAAATCACATGAGGCTACTAGCAAGTGAGGTTTTTTAAGGAAGTTGATGGAAGAAAACACAGCAACTAATATCTATGAATTGTGAGTGCATTTTCTGTTTAGAGTATAAGGGGGATTTCTGCACTGATAACAAGTTACTATTTTTTTTAGCTCATTATGTAATGACAATTCAAGATGAGATCATGATATCAAGACCACAGCAGTTACCAGAGACTGTCCTGAAGCATTGAGTTGCTGACATGGTGGAAAGGTTTGTTATGAAATTGTTTTTAAAAATAATTCTGGAATTCTACCCTTCTCTTTGCTTATTTTAAGATTCACGTTCAATGTCTTGAATGTCTACATCCTGAATTATGCTGCTAGTAGATCCCCCAGCTGGTCTGTCCAGTAACTGTTGGCTAGTAGTATCATGTTTCTGTGTTAAAACTTTAAAAATAATGTAATGACAGCTATGTTTAGTGACATCATTTTAGTACATATATGACTTGACTCTCCCTTGCACTCTGCCATACAACAGCTGTGTTGTACCCATATATGTCACATCACTTCAGGCACAGTCAAATTGTTAAAAAGAGGGAATTTTACTGTCACTGATTACTGCATCTCCCTCAGCTGTATAGGCTCTAGATTCACTACCCAGATGCTTGAGCCTTCTTTAATCTTCATAAACCTTTGAAGAAAAAGAATTAAAAGTTTCCTAAAAGGATGAATGTACTGATTATTTTTACTAATATTATTCCTTTTAGAGTGGAAACCAGAAATTTGGAGACAGAGGATTTCTTCTTAAAATACTGTAATGCCTTTATTGTCACTTAAGTGATCCAGGGTGGTATTAATAGGTTTATTCTATTAAGGAAGAGTAATGTTTTCAAAATTATTGTTGAAAGATACTGATCTTCCCACTAGAAACCTTTTGCACAGAGAACCTCTATCGTTCAGGGACAATTATTTCTGGAAAACCTTGTATCACCTGTCTTCCCTAACTACCTGCTTTGCTATTTTCATGCTGCTGTGATTTGGTATCACTTTGCATGCTAGTAATTCTTTTTATAGTAAGATGGAATGCAACATAGCTACTGGTCAGAATTTGCTCTTAGCTGCATTGCTGACAATTCAGGGTAAGTTGGCCAGTATCACTGACAGATGCAGAGCTGTGAACATAATTTTTTGGCCTTTTTCTATCAATAAGAGATTTCTTTTTGTCCATCTAAGAATATATTCTTTTAATTTTCCTATGTAGAGATATAATGTTTCTCTTGGCCAACATCTGATTATTTTTCCATCAATTAAGAAAAGCTCTCATTGCAGATAACAATGTGATCTCCTTATGTGGGTAGAAGGATACTCTCTTAAAAATTAATATTGAGTGTGATACCTCATGTGTCTCTAATGGCATGTAGTGCATTATGTTTGTATTTCACAGGACAGCTAGTTCAGAGGATGCTGTTGAAAGTTTTACACTATCTTTACCATTGGAGAGGTAGGAGAACTACTTTGCCCACTCTTGTTCCAGTTCAGGTATAAAGCTGTCATATTGTAGCCTTGAAGTCTGTGTAGCAAAGATGTCTGAGCAATGTCCACTCATAGTCATGCATGGATTTAACTGTCCCTGCTACCTCTCCTTTTGTGGTTCAGGTGCAGAGTGATTTGGTAGGTAAACCTGGCAGTTCTGTCAGTTTCACCCTGGAGAGGGTGATTTTTTAAAATCTGACTTACATGGCAGGCATACTTAAAACATCTGTCCTGAAGTCTCTGGTAGCAGGTGACAAAACAGGTATTAATAGAGAGAGGAGGTGATAATGCAACCTGTGTGATCAATCCTGTGGTCTGTGTCCTCAGAGGGATGAGCAGCAGCCAGGCTTCTAGGAAAGCTGTGTGGTCTGCTACAGCTGGCTGCTGGCTACTATTCCCATCTTGTTATAGAATTCATTCTGGTTAATAATAAATTCAGTTAAAAACTATTTAAGTAAAACAGCCTGACGTGGCTTGTCAGATATAGTATTGTGTCAGGAAGCCAAAAGATGCATTTGCTCCCATTTTTATGTTGTGTTTTGTAACACTAGGCAAATAGCCCATGCCTACACTCAATACAAATCCATTGCCAGTCCTGCTTGCTAGGCAGACAAGTTGCTTTGGGAAGAGGCTGTACTTCAGGGTGTGCTTCTACAATGTCCAGATAGGGCATGGCCAAGACAGGAATCTCTAGTGCATATGAGCATCTGTACCATGTGTCACTATTACACTGCACGTGTATGATGACTCCCCTGCTCTCTGTAACCTGCAGTAGGTTTGGGAGGTGGCTCAGTAAAACCAGTTTTCATAGAAGAAACCAGGTGAGAAGAGAGAAGTGAAGAGAGAGTGAAGAGAGAAGTGAAGTTAGACAGACAAGAAGATTGATGCTGTTGCCTAAGTTAAGAGGATGAAATATGATGAGATGTGGGATGTGGGGCAGAGCCTGGTTTGAGAGCAAAGGCACAATGTTTGCAACTGACTTAACATATGGCAGCAAATCTATGAAGTGGCTCAAATAAGGGTCCCAAACGTTTTGGCTGTCCTACATACCCATGGCAGGTTCAAGCACAGTCTGGGCTGAGCTTCCAGGGCTTAGGGATCATCATGTGTGGGGGCTTTTCACTCTCCCCAGTTTGTGACTGACATGAACACAAAAGTGATTTCCTCTGAATTTCTTGCTGAAATTGAACACTCCATGCCTTGTTCCCAAGCCTCATGGGAGAAAATTGGAAAGCAGGTAATGAATCTGTTTGTCCTCTTGTTTACTGAGTTGTAAATGTAAAGAAATTCAGCTGCAACTAGAGATGGAATATTGCAAAAATTGTGTTAGTGAGAAGAAAATAAGGCCAATATGCTTTTCAGTTTAAGCATTAAGAAAAGCTGGGCAACTCCATGGGGGCATTTGCTCAGTTGCTTTTAGAAATGCAAAGAAGATTCAGGAGAGGAGTGAAGAAACTACTCGAATAGCATTAGTACTTTATTTCATAGTTACCTTGTTCTCTTGTTGATCCTTCACTAAAAGTAAAATTTTGGGAACTGATGGAGTTCAGAAAGTGACAAGGAAAATCATTAATGGGATGCAGT
>VWYP01007604.1:0-16389 GCA_013400435.1 Pycnonotus jocosus | reverse complement strand
ATTATAGTTTATTGTTCTAAAGTGGAACAATAAATAGGGGAAAGATATTAAGACTAGAGATCTGTCAAAACTGGTCGTTGAAGATGGGCATTTCTTTTATGGCAAAGTAACCCACCAGCGGATCAAGGGAAGGCAGTTGACGTAATCCTTTTGGATTTCAGTAAAGCTTTCAATACCATCTCTCACAGGATTTTCTGGACAGAATGTCCAGCACACAGCTGGATAAATACATCATGCAGTGTGTGAGGAACGGGCTCACAGGTCATGTGCAAAGGGTTACAGTAAATGGGGTGACATCAGATGGGAGACCTGTCACTGGTGGTGTTCCTCAGGCATCCATTTTAGGCACAGTTCAGCAACTCCTCAGCAACTTCATTAATGACTTGGACACAGGACTGGAAGGGATATGGAGCAGGTTCACAAATGATACAAAACTGGGAGGAGCTGTTGACTCCTTCAAAGGCAGGGGCACCCTGCAGAGAGACCTTGGTAAATTAGAGGATTGGGTAATCACCAGCCAAATGAAGATTAACAAGTCAAACTCCTGGATTCTGCACCTGGGGTGGGGCAACCCTGGATGTACAGACAGACTGAGTAATGAAATGCTATGGAGCAGTGCTGTGAAATGGGACCTGGGGGTCCTGGTTGATGGCGAGTTGAGCCATCAGTGCCCTGGCAGCCAGCAGGGACAACCCTGTCCTGGGGGGCACCAGGACAGCATGACCAGCTGGGCAAGGGAGGGGATTGTCCTGCTCTGCTCTGCACTGGGGCAGCTTCGTCTTGAGTGCTGGGGGCAGTTTTGGTCATGGCAATATACCCCCCCCCCCCATCTATCTACTGAAGGTAGTCCAAATGTGGGCCATGAGGATAATAGAGAGCCTTCAGGGGAAGCTGTATGAGGAGCAACTGAGATTGCTTGGTCTGTTCAGCCTGGAGAAGAGGAAGCTGAGGGGAAACCTCATTGTGGTCTCAACTTCCTTGTGAGGGGAAGAGGAGGGGCAGCCACTGATCTCTGTGGTGCTCAATGACAGGACCCAAGGGAATGGCCTGATGCTGTGTCAGGGGATGTTTAGGATGGCTATTAGAAAAATTTTTTCCACCCAGAGGGTGTGTGGGCACTGGACAGGTTCCCCAGTGAGGTGGTCACAGCACCAAACCTGACAGAGTTCAAGAAGAATTTGAACAACACTCTTGGACACATGGTATGACTTTTGGAAATAGTGCTCTGCAGGGCCAGGAGTTGGACCCAATAATCCTTGTGGATCCCTTTCAGCTCAGAATATTCTGTGATTCTGTGTTTCAGTACTTCTGTGATTCTATGTGGACTATTCAAAAATATGAACACTGTGCCATGGAAAAGAAGAACAAAGACCTGAATAAGTATTCATTAAACCCTTCAGTATTCAGATATGGATATGCTGTGATTTGCCTGCTTCTAATCAAATTACATTTGATTTTGGATGAAGCCTTTATCTTTTTCTTTCTTAACTTCAGTTGACTAGTGGGATTCAGTCTGGCAAAGTCCCGAGTGTTTATTTTATTAAGTCCTTGAAGGCTGATGCCTTAATATAAATTTTGTAGGAAAACAATGCCACCTTGCTCAGTTATATTTAACTTTATCAAAGAATTGCAAAATTATTGGATCAACAATTTTATCTGTCTTTTTTATAAAGACAAGGCTGGGGATAATTCCTATACAATGGAAAATTCATATTTCTTTCTTAATTAATCCAAAGGGATTGTATTGGTATAGTATTGAAATACACTAATGGCATGTTAGATGACTTGATATTCTCTACATATTAATATTGCAAAAAAGGAAAATGTAAATTCAAGGCTGGTCTAAGAAAATAAAGTCAAATAAATAGATAGAAAGTTTAGCTGATCTACTGGGTAAGATAAAAGATACTTTTTAATTTTCACAAGGCATATAACCAGGGGAAAGGTGGAATAATTTTCAAGCAATGGAAAATAGATGTTGTTTAAATAGGAGTTAAATGTCATAGAAATATACTTACATCAGGTCTTTAAAATAACTTTTTGTTGTTTTTTTGAAAATTATGATGATTATAGTATGATGATTATACCATGCTCTTTTTGACCAAAAGTACTGAAAACCATGTTTATATCATTCCTGCTAAATATTTTAGCCCAGTTTTACTTAATGTATAAATATGCCTGATGCCTGCAGCCCGTCTCTTGGCACAGGCATGTGTATGTAACGTAGGTTAGACAAATACAATCTTCAGGAAATCACTAATCAAATCTGTTTCAGTCCTATCTTCACTGCTGCATGTGGTACTCAGTGAGACTTAAGAACATTTGCAGTATCTGATATTTTATCTTAGTCTTAGCAGGATGAAACCCAAAACTTACTGTTACCTACCAGAATGATTGGCACAGTAGAGGAGCCACCTGGACTAAGCTGGAAAGGAATTCAAAGGTGAAAGAGTAGTTGAGAGAATTCACATGGTTGGCTCACGTTTGCAGGGTTTGGTGTCTGGCACAGTGTAAAGAGGTCTCTTTCTTCTGAGAAAATTAATGTTTTTCAGAGGGTGTGCAAAGGAGCAGCATTCAGGCATGCTTTTCTGAAAAGGCACATTCCTCCTGAATGTGTGAGGTCTCTGCTCTGCTTTCTCCACCTGAGGAGACTTAAACCACTGTCCTTCTCTGCAGAACATCTGATGTTATTTGAAACTGGAGCAACTGGAATAACTTACTGCCTTCCTGCTGAAGCAGAGACGCACTACAAAGACTTCTCTGGGCTCAGAGGAGAGTCAGAGTAAGCCTAGTTTAAAGCAGTAGGGAAACCTGAAACCTCATGACTGCTTCACAGGTTTATTGTATTTTATACAATGATATTTCCTTGTAAGTTCACAGTTAATAGACACTGAAAAGCTCTGGATACCACAGACAGGGCTGACACTGCTTCATTCCTTTCCCCCTTTCTTTCTCCGCTATCCCACCTTTTAAATCTGAAATTTCCCATTTTACGGCCTTGTTTAACAAGCTTTTAATTCTGTCAGACTTCAAGTACATGGACTGAATTTCTTCACACAGTCATTTTTTTGTGTCAGGGAAAGGCATTTACCTCTTCCTGTGCAAGCACTTACAAAATTTGCTTTCAAATTACTATGGTTTGTATACAATCTGCAGTGGGTTTAGTAGCTGGTATCTCTGAAGAGCCATTCCTCAGTCTGGAATCATCACTATCCTGGATGCCTCTTGAACATCAGACATGGGCCAGCTTTGAAGAGAGACCAAACATCCTTCAATCCAAGGGCTGTGCTGCAGTGGAACCTCACATCAGGACAGAAAACAGGCACAGAGAAGGCAGAGAGAAACTGCCTGACCACAGGTCAGAGAAGACCAAAGATACACTGCTGTGAAGTTCTTTGGAACAGAAATAGGCACAAAATTTGTCAGTAAAAAAACAGGGAAAAAACCAGGAGACATCACTCCCACGGTCTAGGGCGGCCCATGCAGGGAAGAAGGATGTGCTATAGCTGTGTGCCTGGGGGTGTAGGGAGATATTAACACAAAAAAATTCCTGACTAGAGTTAGGAACAGCAATAAAGGGAAGGCTGGGATGGGCTAGAAAAAATGTGTCACAGGTGGGGAGTGCAAAAGATTTTACTTCTGTTTGAAGCAGAAAACCAACTCATGGTCCTGGAGGTGGCCCTGGTGAGAAAAAAAATCTGGCTTCATGCAAGAAAATGCTTGAAGGAGGAGGGCCATCCAAATGGGCAGGGAATGAGAAATGCCAGAAATACATCAAAGAGTGGGACCTGGGGAATTAAGTCTTGTGTTCACCCATGTCCTTCAGGAAGGAGTGAGGCAAGTCAGGCGAGACTGGGAACAGATATTTCCACTCTCCTTTGGTGCCATGGCTAGAAACAGCCAATGGTTTATTTCTACCTCCTTTGCTCTCTCCTCCTCTCTTCTCCCAGCACACTAAGTCATGTATCAGACTCCCTTTAGGTTTTCTAGATTTTGTATTGCCTGTAAAGTGTTGTTATTTCCTGCTTGAACAGGGTCTTATATTTTTTGTAAGCCCAGTACTGCCAAAGATGGAAATTCTCACTCCCAGGATGCCAAGATTATGTCAGTATGATGCTTTCAAAACAAACTCCTTTTCAGGGTGAAATATAGCTTCTTTTCGTATTTATATCAGTTACCTGTTCCCTCATGAATTACTTCTTCTTCATCCTAAGCCTTACTATTTGAATTTTGCCAACTCAGGAGAAGGTCCCATCAAAAGAATGTGTCATCCTCAGTTTTACAAAATGATCATGAGAAAGTCAATGGAGAAGAAAGAAAGGATAATATCTAGCAGAAAACTGACAGGAGGATCATGACAAAAATGACAAACAGAGTTTTCAATGTGCTGACTGAGACACAGGCTAGGCAGCACTGCTGAGGATCACAGATGTCAAATCTTTCTCACTCAGCTCATTTTTTATGGTGTGTAGACTTGTTAAACCTACATGAGACAAAAGAACCTAAATTTGTCTGTCTGTTGCAAATATCATCACACATTACAGTTTTAAAGCTTACTGTGCTTTGTACACTGAAAACATTTTGTAAAACTCAGCAAGACAGTAAATTTTAAAATTAATTTCTTCAACTATAGCATAAAATTTGGGGAACAATGTGGAAGAGTCCACATAAATGTGTTCCTATGTGGCAATAGATGTATTCTTGTTGCTTTGCCTATATAATTGTCAGTTGCAGCCCAAAGTATGAAATAGTGATTATTTTTGCCCCCACACACAAAAGACCCCAAAAGTATTTTAATTGGTTTCAATGAATCACAGAATTATACTATCATAGAATCTCCAAGACGAAGGGATTTCATTTAACATCTGGCCCAACTTTTGCTGGCAAAAGCACAGTATAGGCAGGACGACTCAGCACCCTGTCACGCTGAATCTTAAAAGTGACCAACTTTGGGGAATCCGCTTCCCAAAATGGAAAGATTATTCAAATGACTGTTCTCACTGTGAAAATTTTTCTTATGTTGAAACAAAATCTCCTCAGGAGGAACTTGTACCTATAACCTATTGCCTTTTGCATATGACTTGTTGAAGAGAACAAGTCCCCGTCTTCTCTGTAGACACTCTTTACATGCTGGAACATGATAAGGTGTCCTTTAAGCTTCTTTTCTCCAAGCCAGACAAACTCAGTTCTCTCATCAGTTCCTCACATGGGCAGGCTTCCCAGTCCTTTATTTATCTTTGTCGCCCTTTACAGCATCTTCTCCACCCTGTCCACAACTTTCTTGTATAGCAGGGATCAAAACTGAACCCAGCATTCAAAGTATGGCCTGAACAGCTCTGTGTAGAATGCAATAGTGATTTCTTTATCGCTGTTGGTGACACCCCAGTTGATCAAAATTTTTGTTGGCTTTCTTTGCTGCAGCAATGAACTGTTCACTCGCATTGAGCTGCTTGTCCACCAGGACCCCCAGGCCCCTTTCCATAGAGCTGTTCCCTTGCCAGGCAGATCCCCAGCCTGTGCTGCTCTCCTGGATTATGTTTTTCCATGTGCAGGACCTTATATTTGTCCTTATTGAACTTCATAAGGTTCTTGTTAGCCTAATTTGTCATTCTGTCCAGGTCTTCCTGCAGGGGTGGCTCTCCCTTCCAGAGTGTCCACTGCCTCACACAGTTTGCCTCACAAACTTCATCCAGGTACACTTGATCCCATAATCCAAACCACTGATGAAGGTATTCAACAGCACTGGGCCTGTTATGGCTCCCTGGCAGACTCCACTTGTGGTGGTTGCCAATGTGAAAAGGAGCAATTTACCACCACCCTCCAGTTGTGGCTGGTCAGCCAATTCCCCACTCACCACATGGCTCACACATCCACACCATCACATCTACATTTCTGTAGGAGGAGGCTGTGGGAAACCATATCAAAAGCCTTGGACATATCCAGGTAGACAACATTCACCACTGGCCCCACATCAAGCAAGCCGGTTCATTCGTTGTAAGAGGCAATCAGGTTTGTCAATCATAATTTGTCCTTGGTCAATCTTTGCTGCCTTCTCCTAATCATGGGCTTCATTTGACAGCTGGGCCTATAATTTCCTTGTGGATAGGGGTGATACTAGCCTTCTTCCAGTCTTTTGGGATGTCTCCCTGATCCTCATGACCTTTCAGTCAAAATATAACATTAGTTTAAATGACTGCTGACAGTGAATTATTCTCAAATCTGATTACTTTGAATATGAAAATTTTGTTTTGTTTTTTTTTCACAACCCCCTACAATTTCATTTAAAGTAAATGTTTTGGGACAATAGTCTTGACATTTGATCAATTTTAACATTAATGTCACAGCAAGAAAACTTTAAAAATGGGAACAACCATTCTTGAAAATACTCTAAGTGATTAATGGGGTGAATGATGTGACCAGACAAATTTCAAAGGAAAAAATAATATCACTGCTGTAAATAAAGTGCCCTGAACATTGTATTTCAATTTCCAATTGAAATATGTTTATGCCTCATCATAGTTTTGGTATAGTAATGGAACACCAACATCAACAAATGCTCAGCAAGTCAACTCATTATCCTTGTAATATATTACTGCTCAGTAGTCAAAATACTTTATAAAGTGCACTTTTACATTCCTTTATATTTTTCAAATGTCTTTGCATCAGACTTTCTTTAATTAAGTAATGTTTGAAGTTGCTCCTAGCCTCCGGGACTTGAGTCAACAACTTGCCTCCAGTTAAGGNCAACTCCCCTCCTATTAAAAAACAAAAAAAAAAAAAAAAAAAAAAAAAGGTAAATTATTCTAGTTCTAATTTCTTTTTCTGAACCCTAGAGATATAGTTTTTTTCTTGTTGGAATGCCTAAGAAATCCCATGTTACCACAACAAAGAGATGGAAACTTACTTCTTTTTCTCTATAAATATGACACAGGCATAGATTTTTTATTTTTTTACTCAGCCTCACACCCTATCACAATTCAGACAAGGGTAATCCCAGTGCTTTAGAATCCTGCTTTGAAGTACACCATAGGATTATGTGAAGCAGAGTTCAAGACATACTGGCCATTCTTGAAATGTGTCACTGAATGACTGTTTAATGTTCTGGCTTTGTAGCATTTATTTTGCATTGGTTTTCTATCTGTCTATAGCAGGTGCATATATCAAGAAATTGAATTATGCAAGCAAGAATTTGTTACTTTTTAATCAATATTTCAAAATTTTCTACTGTTACCTCATAAGATGACATTTATCTTAAGTTATTTTAAAAATGCACAGCTGTGTTCAGACCTTAACAGATTCTGTAGCAACTGGACAAGATGAGGTGAATTTTACTTAGGAGTTGCCAGACTTCTCTTATGGCAGCAGAGGGAATCCTAGTGACTAGATTAGTTTTATGTAGACCAGCATTTTTGGATAGCTGAAGTTTGCTGAACAAACTCATATATCTTTTCTTACACATCATTCACTTAGTTCTTTTGTAATTTTAATAAAAATACACTTTTATCCTGAGCCAATCCAATTAATCTGAGCCCTATTGAGTTAATGCAAATGTCCCTTAAGTTCTGAAATTTAGGCTAGTCATGGCTTATGCTGTTTTGTTCTCTTTTTATTTAGTTTAGTTTTTGTAAAATAAGTGTGGGCATTTCTTTTGCTACACTGCAAACTAATGTTAATTATATGTGAAACTATATCCAAATGAAAAGATTTTAACATTTCCTATTGGAAGATCACAGACACAAAATCCCTAAATCACTGCTCCCAAGGCAGAGTTCAGTACTTCTGTGCTTTGCAGCTCAACAACTTAGCTGGCAGTTAAACTCATTGTAAGTCCTACATTGTCCCTTTGTACTTCTTTTTTTCTTGTATCTCAATAGGTTTTTATATGATTTTGTGGGTGGACACTTTTATCAGCTGAACTTTTTTAGTGACAAATTCTATTTTCATTCAACTTCATTGCCAAGAGATACTTCTAGGATGTATATGTAATAATTTGAGGAGTTTGCCCCTGGTGAGGCAATCTATATATTTCTGTGTTGTGATGTAATTTAGTTTTATTATATTAAGCTTCTGTTGCATGATGATGATTGGAAGTAAATTTATGTGAAACATAAAAGAATTTTAGAATTCAAGACTCATAATCAAGGTCTTCCTATATATAACTGTGCATTTTCTGCTTGCAAAGTCTGGGTTTTAACTGAGGAAGAAATCACGAGGCACCCAGATTTGCATGGTAAAGTATTGCGTCCCAGAAAATTTTTGCCTTGAAAGAATTCTGAAATAAAAACATTAAAATTTGTTGCTTTATAACACCAGCCTTCTTTCAGGTTCATAGAGCCACCTCACAACGAGTCTGGTATTTATTTAAGATTCTAATAATCACTTAAAAAACATTAAAAGAATTTTTCATTATTCTTGTTGGTTTGGTATTGTTTAAATATTTAATTAAATTAAATGGCTTCAATAATTTATTCACTATTATTCATGCTTATCTTTGCTAACTTTGGAAATGCTATCTCTAGATCAAAACAGGAGTGAAGACTCAGGAATCTTATACAGAAAGTAATTAAAATGTGGTGCTCGGAATTCCTCTACTCCATAAAAATAAATTTAATGGAGTTCAGTATTTCCTCTGAAGAAAAGGCAATACTTAGATGCAAAAAATCATATTGGATTAACTGATAAAGTACATTGTCATTATGAATGGATTTGAATTAATTACTCCTGGATGTATTTGAGTGGAAAACACCAAATTACTCTGATGACTCTGAAAGTATGGAAATGTCATGAAAAGAGAAGGCTTCCTAAGAAATTTTAGTACTACTTCTGATAATTGATAAGATCATTCATGAGATCATTTATTACATTACCACATTTTTTAAAAAGAAACTGGGTTTTTTATAGGAGGCTGAAGACATCATCTCAGGTCTAAGTACATGGCTTTTTGAATGTTGCACTTAACAATACTTATATCTTTACTATCACCTCTATTCTCTACTCCTTCCTTTCCTTGGAATAAAAGGTGACTCGTGGGCAAATTACTTAAGTGAGCATTACACATTCTGCTTTGTAACAGAAAATTGTGTTGAATGGGATTAATTGAAATATGAAAATAACTGATCTCAGGTTCGGTGTCTTGAGTTGCATTTTAAAAATAAAAATTTGTCAGAGACATAGCTGTTACCTAAGAAGAAAACTTTGAAGTATTTCAGCACTTTTTAGCTAATTTTTAGAGAAACTTAGAAGCCTATGTTCTGTAGAATCATCCTCTGTAGGACCATTCTCCTAAGAAAATGATTTTAATATTTCATAGACACCACTGTGCCCCACCCTTGTTTAAAGTTTTACACATTTCATCAGCCTGCTGTATTATATGTATTTTGTCCCAAAGGTCTGTATCATGGGCTTTCTAACATGATCTAGGAGGAAAAAAACGTGAAGGGAAGAAGGTTTTGTTTATATGTGACTACTTTTTTGGTCTTGCATTAAGGTCTAATCTACTTATCATTATGCCAATTTAAATGATATTATTGTGTATAAGAATGACTTACTGCCAGGACAGAGATATCCTTATCCTTTTGTATCCAATCTCTCTTCAGCAGATGCACATGAAAGTGCATGAAATGAAGGAATTGTTTCTGACTTCATAAATGTTTAAGTTAGGAACTGACCTTCCTGATTCTCTGATTCTAACCTTCTTTAGAGCAAGAGTAATAAAATTTCATCCACTAACACCTTCCTTAGAGCCATCCATAGTCTTGATAGCAACTGTTAGCAGATGTCTGGATGTTCAGACAAGTAAAGAAGCTCCCTGGGCTGTCATTAAATTTGCATAATTTAATTTTCATCTATCTATCTATATAAGAAATAATGCACCATTTCAGCAGCTCCTGTACAGTATGCAGTTAAGATATACTTATGTAATTTTTACAACTGGCATATCAAGCAAATTTCTAGCTGGTTCAAAGTCAAGAATAAAAAGGTGCTGTTATTTCTTTTGAGGAAAAAACTCCCTGAAGATTTTGTTGTGAAGATTACAAGAAACTTAAGTGAGCATATAGGGGCAGATCAGAGAACTATGAAAAGTTTGACTTAAGCAATGCTGCAAAATGTTTCCCTAAAACGAAGCTAAACCTCACCAAAAGACCTAAATATTAGATTTGTAGGCCAGTGTAATTGTAGCAAAACTGCCAAAACCATTGCTTTAGGTGTGGTAGATAGAGGAACATTTCATTTTATTTAAGTCCTTCGATTTTGATATGTGATATAACCAAGTGTGAAAAATGTAGTTTGGTTAATTTTATTGTCCTCAGGTTCACAAAAGCTTTGGTTGTGCCACCTTCCTCCAGTGTCACATTCTCTCCTCTCAGATTGTGTTCGATGTGAACACAAGAATATACTGCAGAAAGACTCTATTGCGTTTAAATGTTGTTTTCCATACAGAAACTGGAACATAAGTTACCTGATACCCAAAAGCCATGGATTTGTAGATTAAGTACTGGTTAAGCAGGGTGCATGATAAATGAGAAATACAGATGTAAAAGGTGATGTATTTTATTACCAATTCTTGCCCTTTACTTTTTATTCCCTCAGATATTTCCTAAGTGCTTAGGCACAGAAAGAAATATTTAATTTTATCAAGACTAATTCGTAACAGTTAAGTCAATGAATGTGATAGAGATAAATGTTCTAAACCCTCTATTTTTTTCTTGATAATTTTCTTAAAGTAGCTGACAAGAGAAATACTTTGGTACTTGTATTCAGCTGATACAAGTTGCATCTTCTATTCTGTTTCATGTCTCAAACAGCACAGAAAATCAATACTCCAAATGCACACTATGATAAATTTTATGGCTTAGACAGTAAAACCAGCAAAAATTCTGAAAACATCTGTTAGATAATGCACTGCAAAGCACATAATTATTTGAATTAGGTAGGAGAAAGAGGGATAAGAGTTCTTAGGTAAATTCAAAGAGAACGTTTTCTTGTGGGAGTTGAAATTTTTTATAACATCTGAAGTCCTTGCTTCTGTGTATTTTATTGTATTTGTCAAGTTTGTGAATTCATTAGGTCAGATAATACTGACCTGCTCACAAATAATTTCCTTAATGAAATTATTTTAAAAGGAGAGAAGTAAATCTCTTGTTTCTGTAAAGCTATGATGTTTCAAACAAGTTGAAAACCTGAAAAATCCTTTCAACAAACTTGCGAATAACCTTCTGATATAGCATAATTTTGGGTAAGACATAAATAAATTTTCAAATATAATAATAGTCCAGTAATTTTTACATCCTCTTTTTATGTATGATTCACAATGTCAAATATTTAATAATTATTCATGAGAATACAAATGCACAATGAATAAGCTGATTGATCTTTACTACTTGGTAGAAAGAGAAATCCTAAATTAATATGCAATCTGTTCAGGTTTTCTTTCTCCTTGCTTCTGCTTTAATGATATGAAGGCAGTATCATTTTGTCATCTCAGGAATGAACTGGTAATGGAACCAGCATTCTCTTTGGATTTTTTCAGGATGTGTCTAAAGCAGAATATTTGTTACAGATATCACTGTATTTTATAAAAGCATGCTGGTTATCATGAGAGATCACAAGATGTTTTGGGTCATGAGCCTAAAGGCTTCTGCCAGTGCCTGAAGAATTTTTTGAATGTGTCATGGGCACGAGCACTGCTCAGCAGCAGTCAAAATGCCCGTGTGTTACCAACACTCTCCAGCCACAAACCCAAACCACAGAACCACACAAGACACCCTTTAGAAAATTATCTCCATCTGAGCCAGACCCAGTATAGTATATTTTTGTTTTAATATTACTATGAGGTGAGAACTTTCTTTTATTTTTGGTCTTCTTATGAAAGAAGAAAGGCTTCTGGAAGTAGGAAGCCATGATTTTTGGAACTGAGCTTCTTCAACATTCAGACTGTGTTTTTTTTTTACTTTGTATCAGTCTTATATTAATGGCCAAAAGATATTAAATTACCTCTTTATATGTGCAAGTAGGATATTGAACTTCAGTTCTCAATCCTATGCTGGAAAAAGAATGAAACTTTGGACAGATTATCATTAGAGAAAGGGTTGAAAATGCTGAGAGAAGAGTCCTGCATGACTAAACTGCATAGCGTATCTGCAGATTCTCATCTGTTTCCATGCAGCATCAACCAGCCAGCTTGATTAACTTTCTGTTCCCTAACTATCCTCACCCTGAAGAGAGTCATAGGAGTGTGTCAGATGTTTCACTGTTTCTTTTCTACTCAGAAACTTCCAGTGAGTAGATTGTTACATAGAAAAAATTTTCAAGGATATTGGAGTCAGGACTTGTTTATTTTTTTACATCTACTATTATTCCATATACATTTTTGTAAAGGTTTTGGCTCTTCTAATGTGATAATAACCATTGTAAAGAAATACCATATTTTTTCTATAGTAATCTGGATGGTAAGGTGCACAAAGATGGTGGTTATAATTGATCTGCATCTGTAGTTACTACATTAATTCCATCTGACTGATTCACTTTTTGTTTGGTAATATAAAGTAAAAAATAAACATTCTTTATAAACAATAAACCATGCTTTAAAAACCTTCAGATATGTTCTTTCATTATTATTTTTCACTAAAAATGTACAGTGTAAGCAAGTACAGCAATAAGAGTCATGTAAGTAGTTTGCATTGACACCAAAGCATAGATAAATGTAATTCTAACCAGAAAATTTCTAAAAACTGTTCATGAGGTTACAATAATTGATAGTTTAATATAAAAAAATCCCAACATATGTGGTTCAGAGCCTGATTATATCTTATTTCATTTCTTAATTGCGTGAAAGATTAGTATAGCATTTAGTTGTAGAAGGTATTTATTAAGTTGAAAGAGACGGAGTCTTCCGGAAATAAGTTTTTCTTTTTCTTACCAGAGAAGGCTTAAATAGTACATTTGCTTTCCCCAGACAACAAGTCTCCCAGGAATGACCCAAATCTTTTCCTTCAGAATCTTATAAAACCTGTTCTTTTTCAGACAGAAAGGTCCCTGTTAAGGTATTGTTTCTCCAGCAGCAGAATCCAGAGAGATTATAGAAGCGTGTGTGCATCCTGGCAAAGAATTTCTCAGGTATTTTATAGAGCCAAGAGACATTATTCCCAGCAAGCATTGTCAATAATGGATTTTTTTGCTGCTTTGGGGATAACTCAATAGAGAGTTAGTTGCAGATTTTTGGAGTTTTCACCAATTTATTATTTCTGTTACTGGTTCAAATGAGACTATTCTGCCTTTCTGTTCCTGATCCAAATATAGTAGGTTGCTGTAATACTTCATAATGATTGTTTCTTTTAGCTGGATATCTATTGGAATTTCTGTTGAATCAACCAATTTGTTGTAAATTAGATCATATCCCAAAGCACTGAATTTACCAGCATGACTTTGATCTGCCATTTACCACTGTTGGAAAATAGCTGAATTTCAGATACACTGTACAAAGTTTTAACTTCTATAGTATGAGATGAGACTTCAGTCATTGAACAGCAATGTCTGGTCAAACTGTTTCCATGTTGTGGGGGCGAGGGCTTGTTCTCATGGCTTCATATGCCTTCTTTTTTTAACTAAAATTATAATGCATACAGTAGAAGTTAGCAATTGAAATTCAAGTTCAAATTTCAAGTTTTCATTCTTCAGTCACTTTCTCTTACTCCTATGTAATTTCTTAACACAAAAACATCTATTACATTTTTCACATTAGTCCTCTTTTAAAACTGAGTATTTTCTCCTTCGCTGGGGAAAAAAAAATCCTGTCTTTTTTTTCTGATCCTTGAAGTTTCTGAACATTATGTATCTTTTATTTATTTTGTGAACAGGAATGCAGATAGTTGGAAACCTCAAAAAACCCCCCCAGTAGATGCGTGCAGAACAGAGCTCTATGGCGTGTATCTGCAAAATCAGCATGCATCCTGGGACTTTAGTTAGCTCTGGTGGTGCGTTTGTGACTACTCTCTTTTAGTGAAGCCATAGAGGATTAATAGTCAGAAAAATAAGGAAGTGTTTGGAAGAGGAATGTGTGTTTTGGGAAACGTAGAAGCTAGTTAATGGAAACAAAACTCGTATATCTCCTCAAAAGCACAGCCTATGAAGGTACCTCCCTGAAGATGTAGTTTTAAAGAGTCAGCAGTGGCACAGCAAGATATCTTCAGACTACAAGATACTCAAGATCTTTGTGACAGTCTTAAATTACTTATTGTTATTACTCAACGGAATTTGGCAAAGAGCTGAAAGCTGTACCCATTGTTATAACCTTGGACAGATAACTAGATAGGTACTGGCCATTTCCTTGACTTCTCTTGACCCCTTCTTAAAAAGTGATCTGCAGTGCTCAAACACAAGAAATAGAAAGGTTCATATACTTCTGTTATTTTAGATTTCATTTTACATGGATGCAGTGTCAAGCTAATCTACGTGCAGAAAATCCAAACCAGTGCTTCTGGGATGTCAACAGTGACATCTACTGAGAATGGTCTTGCAATCTTCAAAGCCTTTCTCCCCGAAATGGTGGCTCAGCCTCCTCCTGTATTTCAGTGAAGAAGTCTTGCTGTGAATGTGAAGTAGACAATGTTCCTGAGCTAAATCACTCATTCTTGGAAAGCATTCTGGCAGGACTGTAGGCTTGCAAGAGGGAGATAATCCTGTGTGTGGTTTTTGTTTGCTCTTTGCCTGGGCAAACAGCTGTCACAACCTAAAGGCTGAGAGATGGGGACTCTGCTCAGAGAGGAGATGCATGTGGGGCTACCTAACAGCAGGCTCAGAGTATCCATGGAGAGGTTATCAAGAAGATGGAGTCAGGATCTTCCCTTAGTGAATCAAGTACCCAGAGGGTTTGTCCCATCTCCATTCCTGGAGATTTTCAAGACCAGACTAGATAAAATCCTGAGCATCCTAATTCAATCCCATAGCAGTCCCTGCCTCAAGCAAGTTGTTGAGCTACAGACCTCTTGTGGTTCCTTCCAACATGTGATATCCCATGATTGTATGGTTTTCCTTTAAGTCAGAAGAGAATAAAGGAAGAGCAGAGCAACAGGGCAGGGCAAGAAATGTTTTAGTCATAATTTTTAATACTACATAAAAATTTGTACAAGTCCTGAATATTAAAACAGAAAGAAAGCTGGATGCACTCATCTCTGTAGCAGACATGATGTTGTAGGACATATTTATGAAGTAAAAAATCATTTAAGGTTTAGATTTTTTACACAAAATTATTGGTAAAAAATCATTATAGGCAAAAGCATTATGTTTACTGTCTTTAATTAAGTGATTTTTATTTCTCTGAGGCTGTTGGTATTTAAAGTGCATTCTTCCTGTCTTTCATTAAAAAAATGCTCATCAAACTTCTTTTAACATTTTTACATTTTTGCGTAGGTTTTTGTGGTAGAAATTTTGAAATACTTAGTCAAGCACTAATTACTAACATCTTTCCCTTAGAAGGAAAATAACTTTTACAATGAGCTAGGCCATGCCCTGGTTCTAGCTGCTTTGCTAGTGCAATTTGCATCTTAAATATGTTTTTTTGTCTGTGATAACAGACCTCAGGAGCTTTTAAGCTGCTCTCTGATCCTTGGTTGTATTTGCAGTTTCAACTTAGTGCTGTTTTGAAATTTGGGGCTAATGTATTGGTGAATAGATGGTAGATTAGCTCAGATTCTACAATATCACCTCAGATTCTGCCTGGAACCATCCTGGCATGCTGGGAAAAATTCTCAGCAGATGCTGTGTTAATTTAGCTTTTTTTTTGTGAATGTTGGTACACATCTGGCTGAATATCTTGTATAAATACTTACCATATGCTGCTCTCTGTGTAATAGAATGCAATTGTTACCAGGATGAATATTCAATCATTTGACTAGAAGAGTAACTGATGTTTTCTTGATGTTGCAAACCCTTAAGGAATCCTTTTGTATAAAAGATAATGTTGTCTAGTGGTTTTGCTTATTCCTGGAATGTTACAAGCTCTTTGTTTGATTGTTTTTTGGTGTGCTTTCTTATTTTCTACTTTTATTCCTGATAGAAACACATAGTAGAAAAGACACAAACGAGCAAATCCGTACCATCTGATAGACTTCTTAAACTTCAAATAAGCCAAGAATATGGACCTGTACTTTACAGAATGGTAAGGATGTTTCTGAATGTGGACAGATTTATACATAGCTTAATGCATCCTTGTAAATCCTTCATGTTGAGGACTGTATATTTTTGTGAATATGATGGAGATTTAATTAGTAGTTATACTTTATCTGGTGTCATAGTACCACTGCTAAAATCACCAGTGGTTCTTAGATTATTGACTAATAATATCTAAAAACTAATAATATCTAAAAGCTTAGGTATTAAAGCTTAGGTTTT
>VWYP01007596.1:0-49583 GCA_013400435.1 Pycnonotus jocosus | reverse complement strand
TGGGTGTGGGAGTGCATTACTACCCTTGGTGCCTAGCTGGGAGGTAAAAAATTAGAGCAGTTTAAAAGTTCAGGTAAAAAATATCAATAAGAGGATTCATGTTATCTGTTTAAAGAACTGATAAAGCTCATACCAAGGGATAGCTGTACCATGCATCCTGGTGTTTCAAGCTTTTGTGAAATTCCACCTTCTGTCCTACTTGGTGTCCTGTACACAACATTGTGTCACTCACAGTATTGTTCAAATTAAAGGTTTCACAGTTTATATGTTCACAGAATATGGTGAGTTGGAAGGCATCCCTAAGGATCATCAAGTCCAGCTCCTGGCTCTGCACAGGACAGCCCCAGGAATCACACCCAGTGCCTGAGACTATTGTCCAAACACTTCTTTATCTCTCTCAGGCTTGGTGCTGTGACCACTTCCACTCGCTTTGGACACAATACTTGTTTTACAGTGTAGCAATTACTGAGAAAATAGCAACTTGTTAATAGCGTACTTGTTAATAGCAAGCAGTATTTTATACATGGTAATCTTCCTTTAAAATTACACCTCAACCTGAGCTGCCAAATTCCTCTTCAGACCCTTAAATAAATGAACAGATGTTCAGAACTAACACAGTGCAAGTCAGCCTCATCATGCTTGTTACAAACAAAGGAAATTTGAACACAGAATATTTTCCTTTATGCCTGAATAGGGAAACAGGATCCCAACTTTTTCCAAAGAGATTTCGAATATCTTTCTTGTACTTTCATTAACCCTTATAGTTCTTAATTTCATCCTGTTAGAGGCATTGACTCTTCTGTGCATGTACCCTTTTTCATTCTGCAGTAGGATGGTAGTATTTTGTATATGACATACTGCAATGATCAGACTTGATCTGCTGGTTATTGCAAATTTCCTTATGAAAACAGATTTTAATCATAAACAGCACCTTTCAAATTACTTCTAATGGTGTCTTTTTGTTGCTCCAAATCCAGTGTGCCTGTTCCTCCAGGATTTTGGATGGGACTGAAAAATAGATGGTGATTACTTAACATTATAATAGATCTCTAAATATTTAAACTGAATTTATAATTTCTTTGTGGTGTTCAACAAGATTTCTTGAAACGCCGCACACAACAGGTACAGCCCAATGGTGACACCAAGTGGCGATTTACATTTTGATCGTATTTCAGAATAATCATAGGTTTGATGTCAAGAACAGACAGAAGGGCATTCCTAACTTTTTTCTCTTTTCTTNGATACCTTATTTTTTTTTTTTTTTTTTTTTTTTTTTTTTCTTTTTTTTTTTTTTTTTTTTTTTTTTTACTTTTTGCTTTATCTGCCATGCTTTTTATTTTCGGTTCTTCATTATCCTGTGGAAAACACTAAATACCATCCAGGCAGAAGGATGGCTGCACATGTCTCCGAAAATCACAGGTTAGGGTTTGTTGAGGTCATCAACACTATGCCACAGAAATACTAACACTAAATACTAACTAAATACTAAAAAAATAAAAAGTGGTACTTCACTTCTAAAATGTGAAAGTCTCTCCTTCTTTCAGGATCTGAACTAAATGTGAACTCTGAAGGATACACGGTCTTTTGTTTTCTGCAGACTGCAGCAGTACACCACTCCTCAGTAAGCACTAAGGACAGCCTATTTCTTTTTAATTTGATCCAATATCAAATACTCGCCTTGAGGCTTTCCATTTTAGAGACTACATCGAGGGCTGTTTTCATTGGTCTTGCTAGTTCTTATCAGTAAATGATAACTCTGTTACCAGAAAGTCACCACATTTAAACAAGCAAGCTATTTTTCAGGTGTTTCAGTGTTGTAAGCAGCAAATTGGATGCTGTCAGTGTCGTAGGGCACAGAAAGAAATAGCAACCAGAGCCTGCAAACACAGGAGTACAGTGATTGCATAGCTTAGGCTTCAGGAGTCAGATGACCTGTGCCTCTTTTTGCTTACAGAGCAGATGTGATTCTGTGCTCCTCTGCACAACAATCCTCTCAACAGCCCTTTCCCATGGTCCCTACCCTATGGCGACATGGCATATCTGGCTTTTTCCCTATAAAATGTCAAAGAGAATTATAACCTTCCCTATCTAATGCTTGGGAATTCACTCTGCACTGCATAATCAGGCTTGAAATCAGCTACAGTGCTAAGCATCTGTAATCATCTTCTGAAAAAGAACATACCACAGTTAGTTTCAGTAAAGGGTAAATATTAAAAACTAATTTCATGGGTTTTGTTTGAGGGGTTTTGCTTTGTTTTTTTACCTCAGTCCAGACGTTCAGGAAGCTTCCATTGCTAGGATGACAGAATGACTGTGAAAGTGCATACAGAAAGTGAAAGGACGGTTTATTTTCCTTTAAAATGGTGCATTATCTGCCCAGTTTCAGTGCACTGCTAGTCCATGACTAGTGTCTAAAAGAGTAGTGTGGAGCTCCAAATGAGTTTCTTCTCCAGGTTGAACTGTTATAATATGCCGGTCTGACTAGCAGAATATTGGATCTCTGGAGGTGGGGGAACATAAAGGGAGGGAAATATTTCTAACAGGTTTAAATCATATGGTTAAAAAGGGATCTGGCATAAATTCCAAAATCCTATTTAAAGTATTACATCCAAGGAAGATTCCTGTGGAAGCTGGAGAAGACACCTGACATCCCAGTGCCAAATTTCTGAGCCTTCATTACCTCCTTTGGTAACAGAAAATAGAAATTAAATTATAGAATAAATTTATGTCATGCAAAAGGAAAACCAAAAACTCAGGTGTATTGTGACATCTTAATGTGCAATGGCCAAACTTAGACAGACAAAGAAGAGAGTAAGAGACATTCAGCAAAACACATCACTTATCTTTAGCCATCTAGAGGCTTTCTATGGCATTCAATGTGATGGAAAAAGGCACCACAACAGACTGAATCCTAGAGATACAGCCATCTTTGTCCTAATTAGAAAGACCTTGACACATCACCTGGAGGGGTAGATGAGCAAGAAGGCAGGAGCAAGTAGGAGTAAGCTCAGCACTTTCATAAGTGCGTTTTAAATATGCCTGCATAATCTTAAAAAGTGGTATAGTAAAGTTAAGTCTGGACAATTTTATGAAATTTTCGAACTATGTTCTCTCACATATATATAATGCAAAACTGATATTTAGATCCACTTCTATGTTTAATTCTATGCTAAGTCATCACTTGTTCTGCTTGGTTTATCTAATAACCTTGTCGTTCATTTTCTTAACATCAGCTGTAGACTCATGTTAGAGCTGCTGAACCTGTCAGAGCAGCAGCAGAACTTGCTTTTTAGAGATCTGTGGCACTATGTCATTCCTACTTGGAAAGACTTTCTGGTACAGAGCTGAAACCATCCTTGATGCTCTGGAGGGTCAAATGTTACAGGGGCAAATACCCCAGGAGCTGTTTAAAGACAATAACTGTTAATAATGCACCAATAGTAAAAAATTATCTAATATAGGACCAAATCAGAATCCAAACTAAGGGCACAAGATCAATGAAGGTTTCTGAACTGCAATCTAAGTAATCAGTTCTTGGTTTGGAATTTATGTTTATGATGCACATCTTATTTTTATTTCTTTCCACAAGAGGGCAATAGTGAACTATAAATATATTTTCCTTAATTCAAGAGTGTTGAGATGGTAGTAACATTATTTTTCTTTAGAAAAAATCAGATGTCACACTACTATAATTCAAAACCACTTTCTGAAACTAAAAAAACCCCTATGTCTGTAATAAAATCTTCCTCAAATAAAGGAAGAATTTTTTTTTTCCATAAAAAGGAAAAAATTTCAGCAAGTTTCATCCTGAGATGCTGAAAATTAGAATTAACTCAATGACTAAAGAGTTTTAGTCATATTTTTATCATCTGAGGACTTTTTTCATAATTTATGCTGTGCTAGATATTAAGTTTTTGTTGGTTTATGTTCACCATTACTTAATTCTCATATTTAGATTTTTCTTTACCCTAAGCAGGATTTTCATTTATTCCATCCAGGCATTTTCCATTTAAATTTCAATAGCCTTCTTCTAATTTTTTTTTCTTGTCTCAATGTATTTGCTATACATATTTATGGTTCTAATATGTGTCTTGAACAACTGACTTGAGAGGAGATATTTGTGTATATCTTTGCAATAAAAAGAGTGAGAGGATTGTGTGCAATATTAAATGGTAACATCCTCTTTTTTAAAATTTTTTCCCATGGTGTATCCTATCAAGCATTCGATTTCTGTGCACTAGAAACCTGTTTTTTTTAATGCTTTATTTAATTTTTATTGCAGAAGGGGAAATTTTCAGTTCAAAAAGGTTAGAAGTTTTGTCCACCCACAACAGTATTTCTGTGTTTGCCACTGACTCAAGATAACTTCTTGTTTGTGATTAACAGCAATAAAGGGAAAAACACAGCTGGAGTTTTCAGTTCTTGCTTGCACAAGATGAGCAACATTATTTCCCGGCGTAACAGAAAAATTTCTGTGTATATAAATCCAGAAATATTTGAATGTTTGAAAGGAGGTTTTGTAACAGCTCTGGAACTGAGTTACTGAAAGTTTTATCCCAATGGAATTTGCCTGAATAACATCAGAAGGTGATGTATCCTGAATCATAGCAAAAATCTTTGTTTCTATTGAAACACTTGATATGAAAGAAAAAAACTATGAAGAGGAGCACTGTTTGTCCACCTGAAAAATGGTCAACAGAACATTCCTGAATTTTGTGTAGTTAAGAAAACAGTTAAGTTAATCCTCTGAATGGATTACAATGTCAGCCTTGAAGACAGCACTTTTCCCTGCTGTGTTTTTTAAAGCTAGTTTGCATATAAAATCTTGCATGTGTTTTGGTGAAATGAATTGTACATGGAAACACTTGGATTAACAGGAGTGGTTTATGCCTAAAAAAACATGTACAGGACTTGTTCTAACATCTGCAGTCTGTCTCAGTTCTGCCTTCTCCCAACACAACCCAGTTCTCCATTGCATGGAAGAGCAAGGAACTAACTCTAAACCAAAACCATGAAATATGAAATCAGCCATTGAAGTCTAAGCTGAAACATCTGCATGTGTTTTCTTACCCCACCCAAAGCTGCATGTGAACAGCCATTAAACATAGGGCAACATTTATAGGCAAGAAACCAAGAGTCTTGCCCAAGATGATTTTTCTGAGACTTCAGAGTTTTGCAGGCTTGGATTGTCTAACCCTCCCCTCAAGCACATATCAGAAGAAAAAGTAATCACATTCTAGTATGTAGGCTACAGTCACATAACAAGGCTTGCAAATTTTAGGGGTGGGGGAGGAGGTGAGAAAATAAAAGAGAAGTATCTCAGAAACATGAAGGGATAAGGATTGGGATTTTGCACTAGAGGAATCCTTAGGACAAAAAGGTTGATGAGATGAAGCTTGCTGATGCGAGGTCTTGGTGACCTCTGGAAGAGCTAAAGCCCTTGAGTGCAGCAGGAGAAGTGAGCAGCTCTGGGTCCAATGCAGAGAAAAGGCAGCAAGATGTTAAAGTGTGGTGTCACAGTAAGAGGGATTCAGGCATGACCCTCTTGTTGGTCCTTCAGCTCCCCTTTAGATACCATGCTAGCACTACAAGCTGTCACAAAAATATACCCATGAGTCATTCACTTCAGAGCTTGAAAGGGAGGAGAGGGATGAGCCAAGGTGACTGACATTTGACATTAGAGGACAAAGACTTTTAGATTACTTATGAACAGACAGAGTGTAGAAAATCAATAAAACCAAGAGAAGCATGTTGCAAAGAGGAAACATTTCAACTTAGCCATGGAGAGAAGATATTTGAAGTACTATAGTGTCATATAAAAAAGCAAGCCTTAGGCAAACTGCCTCTAACTTCATTTTAGGGCTCTGCTTTCATGATATGAAAGAAACAAGCAAGGGCCTGACTGTGGCACTCAGAGTAAATAGTCAGGCAAGGTAAATCTATTTGCAACATTGTTGGATGTACAGGAGCCAGTTGAACTCTCTGGTGATCCCCTGTATGAAAATCAGAGATGATGTTATGTCTGACGAGAAATACAAATGCAGCCAAAGAATAACTGATAAGGGAAGGCCCAACAACTTTGGCATACGGCTACTGATGACTAAAAAAGGTAAAGAAGAGATCAATGGAAACTTAATTGAAAGCATCTATGTAAATCATTATATAAACCAACAAAGTACTGAGGGAGTTTAGAAACATCTCAGATAAAGTGAAAACTAAAAATCGAGAGACAGATGTACATACATTGCGTAATGGAAGAAATTCTGATTTTTTAAAAAATAGAACTTTTGGAACATTAATGTCTTTTATTTTAACTGAAATTGACCTTGCCTCTTGGTGCAGAAAATTAGCTGCAAGAGTTGTCTGGACAGCAGGCCCTTTTTCCAATAAAAAAACATGGAAAACTACCCAGAAGCCAAAATATTATCATTGGGAAACATCACTGCATTCATCCCTGTGTATAGTTCAGGTACTTTACACTCCATTTCTCTTTTGGTCAGTTCTGCCTCTCAGAATATCCTCCCCAAGGAGATCATAGTAGTCTCCATTGATAAAGAAAAGCAAAATATTACACAATTACGTGGCCAAAACACTTCACATTGAAAGACAACCTAGTCAAAATGTCTGTGCTAGAGAGGAGACTTGAGAACAAACTAACTTAAATACAGTTTCTACAGCTCACTACAGCAGCATCTTGAATCAATGTATTTCAATTTTAATTTAAAAATATTCAATTTAAAGCCTTTCAATGATTAAAAAAAAATCTCAGAAGAAAGAGATGTGTTCCACAAAAGAACACTAACCAAAAAATGTATATATTCAAGCAGCACCAGAGGTGAAAAAAAAAATTAAACTTTTAAGTTTTTTAACTCTATCCATTGTATGGAATGTTCTAATCACATTTTCATGGTTAATGTAACATTAAACTTTGTGTTGATGTTAAGGTCTGCAGAGCTGTAAAGGGGAGAACCAAGCATACATTCACAAGAAACATAGGTTGTAATATCTTCAGGGGACAAAATTTATATAGTGGGAATTTAAAAAGAAATAAGTAGCATGAGTTAGATTAAAAGTGCCTTAAAATATGTGCATGATGTGGTATGTCATTATATCATACAGATCTGAGAGATTTGTCATACAGATAAAAATCATTACTCTAGTGTACATTCAGATAGTATATTTCTTTCTCTTTTTCTTCATTATACCATTTCCTGTTGTTTATTTATCTTAATCTTGCTGGGTTTTGGAGTTTCATTTTTTGTGGGGTTTTTAGATTGATGGGTAATATACTAAAGTAAGCAAAAGTAATCCTTTTTTTTTACATTTTTCCCCCAAATTAATTTCCTGTTAGAAAACTTGGACTAAATACTCACATTTGAAATAGATCTTGGATGCATACACTTGAAATTATGCAGCTTCTATTTGATCCCTGTTTGACACTGAGCTGGGCTAGTTTCATGTAAATTAATTATTTTCTATGTTGGCTGTATTTCTGTGCTTCCCTTAATTTACTCTTCATCTGTGAGTGAAAACAAATTTAGAAGAAAAATGTCACCTGAACTAGAAAAAGAGCTGATCTAGATTTTTGGCACGGGCTAAGAATTTTAGTGAAAAATAACAACAAGGAGTGACAACTAAAGACTTACAAAGTTAATATAGAGCATCTGCAAGGTCAGATATGTTACCTGCAATTTCTGGCAGCTGAAAAGTTGTCATATAACAGAGATTTGTGAAATATATCGGAATGGAAAAACCTGTTTGTACACTGTCATACCCGTGCACAATTTCTGCAGGATGAATAGATAAGGCAGATACAGAACTGGAGAAACAGTTTGTGTCTTGAAGGACTTCAAAAGCTGGAATTAACTATTTCAGGTGGAAATAAGGCACCTACAGTAGAATCAGCCATTGAGTTACATAGGAAATGAGTATATTATCTGTCAACTACATCAACACTATTATACTAGGATGTCCTAATGAGTGTAAACTGTTTAGCAGAAACAGCAAAGAACTGCTTATTTTCATATTTGAGGAGCAGACATCAGTCATCAGATAAGCAGATAAGCAGTATTAAATGGAAACCTAAATGTTCAGACTAGAAGAGGCTTTTTCCACCTAGCAAAAAGAACCTGCAAGAACCCGTCACTCTCTGAAAAGAGATCATGTGATGAAAAGTGGTTTATATTCAAGATAATGCTACTACAGGAGCAAGGTAGCATAGAGTCATTATTGTACACTTTCATTTATCCAAGCCTTCCACTTTGGAGCTGAGAAAGGCTCGAGAACAGAAGACACAACAAGGATGAACACATCTGAGTAGTTTTAAAACAATGCTGCAGAGATCACAAAAAAACCAAGGATTGCCTTCAATAGCAAAGAAATGGATGATCCACATGTCTCAAGTGACTGACATAAGCCTGACATCCTCTTGTCTTGCATTCTGTAGCTGTGGGCTGCCAAGTGTCCTTGGAAACCCTATCTTGTACTGTCAAGTAAAATCCTGAACTGTGTGGATAAAACAACTTCTCTAGAGATAGAGGCAATTATTATGCTGATTAGAAGTGGAAGGAATTATGAAACTAGTTAGATAAACACTATGTCATGAGTGGATCATTTACCAATGTAATATCTGGTTTAAATTGCCTGTTATTTTTCATATAAATGTAATAAAATATAATGGGTTATGTGTTCTCTATCTAAAAATGGGGGGTTTTATCCTATTCCTCTGGCTATACCCAGGCTTCTAAATGAGCCAATGAAGATTTAAAATATAAATGTCAGTCCAAAAACAAACTTTCAATATCATTCACCTTAATTGTGTTTCAAAATGATGAAAAAACATGGTCACAGGAAAAACTATTATAATACTTAAAATGTAATCTGATAGTTACAATCCCAATTTTTGAAAGGAAGGATTTTTTTCTGCCCTTGCTGAATGAACCTGAATTCAAATGAACAGTCAGTAAGTATTCAGAGCATCAGAGAATATTATCTTCTACCAACTCCAGATACCCACCAGGAAAAGGATCCAGTTGTAAATGAAATGTGCTTAACATCACTCCCAGACAGTGAAGCCAGCTGGCACAGGCTGGGAGAAAAATAGGGTTTCTAGCCTAAGTGTGCCCGGGATTTATTGGCACACAAAAATGGTTGGGACAGGCCATGAGAGCAGCATAGAACATGGTCACCATCCCAGAGTGTGTGCATGGTCACACAGGAATACCCAGAAAGGCTGCTGGACATTTGAATTTACCAGTATAAATACAGCTGGGAGAGGCCAGAGGGTGCTCAACACAGGGTTTCAGAAAGATAATTTGGGCAAATGCTAGTGGCCTGTCATGGCAGAGGAAAGCCCACCCCTTCCTCATCTTGAGGTCTAAAGCATTCACATGGTGACCACCAAAGCAAAAGGAGGGGCTTTTTGATACATTTTCCTTGTTGTAACCTAGAACATTAAAAAATCCTAAACAACTGAAAATGGGGATTTTGAAGAGTGTGAGTCATATTACAGGTTGTGTCAAGCAAATGTCTTGTAATATGTTAGTTTGGAGGTATACAATAATTTAATTGTTAAAAAAACACCTGAGTCAAATTATGCAGACTAGTTATTTTAAATGCAGTTTCCTTTTTTTTTTTAATATGGAGACCTAATTGAATCTAAAAGTCTACTCAAAAATACCAAATTATCTGAATACCAATCCACAAAATTAACACAAGCTAGAGACTCATCTGGAATAAATCCATGTAATTCTTTTGTTTTCAAAGACTAGACTTATAGAGGTAAACTTGATTTTCTTTTCTCTTTTAATAACTGCAATCATCTCAAAGAAAACAGGATATTAAACAGAAGTAACAAGGCTAATGCTGAGAAAAGAAATGATAAATCTTAGTATCTTTGAGATCTTCATGGAGCAAGTGTTTGTTTTTATTTCTATATCTGCTGTTTAAATCAGAGAAGAAAAATTTCAGACCCATTTGAATCTTATGCATTGCTGTCTTTGTTTTTTGTTCTCCATATCATTAAATTGTCTCCTTCCATCACAATAATATAAGTCAAAATCAAATCCATTGAATTCAGCATTTTCACAGCATTCAGGAGGTCCACATCCAGAAATAAATAGGGAGAAGAGGCAGGTTCAGTTCACTGGATAAAACCCTTTCATGATGTTATGCCTATTTCATGTCTCAATTAGATGGGAAATACATGTAAATCTAGATTATAGACTTAATTAGAAATATTTTAAAGATAGGTGATGTTTAAAGAATGCAAATATATATACTAGTAAAAAAAAAAGTCAGTGGATCTTAATAAATATGCTAATCCTAATTAAACTGGCTTAAGACAAAGTTCTCTAGATCAGTGCTTTAAGGGAGTTAGTTAATCTTCCTGATAATAGATTGCATCTTCAAGAAGCAATCTTGATTAAAGAAAATCTGATTTTCTTGTGAAGGTCTTTTTAAAAAGCTGTATAACAGACTTCAGATCACCGTTTTGGGAAATGCAAAAAGAGACCTAAGCTTCCCAGTTTTTGGTCTCCATAAAAACTTACCCAAACTTCAAAGCTCCTTATCCAGTCAAGGTCCCATTTTCTGTGCTTTCTCATAAGTTGGCTGGTAACTCATGTCCTAAACAGAAGAAAGATCAATAAGGTGTGACAATCACAACATATTGTAAAGTACAGTAATCTCATGTAGTTGGTAGCATTATCAAATACAACTTCCAAATAAAAGTCAACCAAGAAATCAATAAAAAACAGAATAATGGCCAAATGTGCTTAAAACAATATGTGAGAGAGTGCAATCATTTATTAGCCATTTTATATATGTGAAAGTGGGATCAACTTTTTTTTTTGTAATTAAAAATATTTAATGATTTTTCTTTCTGCTACGTTATTATATAAATAAAAAAGCAATATTTCAGCTTCTTCACAAATCCTAAAGGAGCAATGTGATACATTTAAATCTGAGGAAAATATTCACCTCTTATAAACAACTTTTTCCCTGCTCTTATTTTCTGCCAATTATGTGAAATTCTAGCAGATAAATCTAAGACCTGATTGGCATGTTTATAGTGAAAATTCTGCATCTGTGCTTAAATTGGCCTATCATTTAGTTTGCAGGTTGTCAGCACATCAGCAATTATACATTCATCAACCAGCTCGTAAAAGCAGAGGGAATCATCTTGCCTTTCTCAGTAAGTCTGAGAAAGAGAATACAATTAGATACAATTAAGCACATGCACAGCTTTTACAGTGTGAATTGTTCTGTTGAAGACACCTCATCACATTAATTAGAGGGTTTTGTGACTATATTTTGGGCAGTAAACAATGTAAAATTTCTCACATTCCTATTCAACCATGGTGTGTTTATAGCAGACTAAATTGCAGAATCCAGGAAAGTCCAATTCACATAGGTGCTTTGAAACTGTTGCCATAACCAGAGAAGTGAAGGGAAGCGAGGGAACAACCTAAAAAGAAAATTTGGTTGACTTTCCATTTTACTGCAGCCCTCACTGTCTCTGCTTCAACCAAGAAATACCATCTTTGTGCTGGCCTCTGCAAAGGTCAGCTCAGACACTACTTTGACTATTCCAGCATCTGTCCCTGAGAAGCAGACACACACCATCTATACCAGAAGGGCTTCCCAAAAAATGTGCAAGCCAGCATTCTTAAACTCATTAAAGGAAAGCAGTTAGAGCCCAAAGGGTCAGAAAAGAAAGTATTTTGTGTCTGATTCAATACCCTAGAGGTTGGATACAGGAGCCTGCCAAAGCAGAAGCATAGGGATATTATTCAGCACACTTACCTATGTCCCAAAAATTGTAAATATATACGTATAAATTCCAGTATTTTGCAAGATAAAATCTTTTTTTCTTCCCCAAAAGTAAAATTAGTTCTTTACTTTAGCTTGCTACCTAGAGGTTTAATTTCATGACCATTCTTTGCAGAATCCTAAAAACAGGAGCATAATAAAAACAGCCTTTACAAAAAGGGAATTAGAAACAAAAATGACAAAATCTTGCGAAATAACATTTTTGTAGCACTAACAACTAGTTACTGTGACTAGTTCGCAAATAGTAAGGGAAACTATTCATGGTGAGTTAAAATCTGTTACTTTATCACCTTACCCCAGCAGTGCTCATTCCAGGTTATAGCCACTGGAATCAGTGAGACCTGATATGATGGCAAGATCAGGTGACCTGAACAGCAACGGCACATTAAAAGCTTTATCTGTCCAGTTTTAGGAACAGCTTTTTAATGTCACATAATTATTGCCATTTCCCTTCTTTCTGTAATAAACATCCAACATAGGGAGTAGGAAAACAGGCATCCAAATTTTAAAACACCAAAGTTTCACTATGGAACTTATTCACTGCTGAGGAAAGACACTTTTGCCAGAAGACCAAAGCCAGATTTTAGTGTTACCTGCTGTTAAGTAGCATATCCAATAAGGGACTTAGGAATTCAGAACTAAGCAGATCTGGCTGCCACCACAGAAAGCAGAGGCCTGCATGAGGGTGATGAGCATCATGAACTCCCTGTGAAAGCAGCAGCAGTCAAGTGCTTCTGCAGGAGATGGGAACACTCTGGCAGGTGGAACCTGGGTCAGTGTGCACAACACAGAGAGAGCACAGCATTGTCTGGGGGAATTGATGTTGACTAATCAACTTCTCCATAAGCACCTGGGTGCTTAGAATCAGATTATTTTAATCCACTTAACACTAATGGAACATTACTTTGGTCACTAGTCTGTAAATTCCATCTTCACTACTGACGAGTATGTTCTGTGCCCTTCCCACACTGACTGCACACCACTTAAACCTTCTGAGTCAGAACTGATCAGTGATTTTCAGAAGCAGAAGTAAGAAAAATATTAATGAGTGCAGTTCCTTTGCAAACAAGTTTTTGAGTACTTCACATCAACCATAACACCAAAAATGCCCCCAGCACTATCCTGTGATTGGGTGAAGGAGAAAGGAATGCACCGAGGACACAGAAACAGACTGTCCCAAAAAGGGTGAGCAAGAAAATACATATAGTAGGTAAGGAAAATGCTGTTTAAAGTTTGTTTGCCAAGAAAAGCATAAATTATGTTAACAGGAAAGCTTTCATCAATAAGTATAAGGATTACAAAATCTTTGAAAGACTCAGAAGAACTCTGGATAAACAGGATCAAGTAATCCCAGCTCCATGAAGAACTACAAAAGAGGTAGGTAGTGAATAAGTCAGAAAAGGCTCTGAGATGGAGACAGCTCCTGGGATAGGGATCATCTGCTTCAACACACACAGTAGTGCAGTAGATGTGGGTTTCTCTCATTAGGTAGTATAATTCATATTTGAAAGGGCAAAGGTTTTATTTAAAAATACTGATGATGAGGTAAAACACAGACCTTTGCATATAAGTGTTTACTCTGTGGAGGAATCTGGCCTAGAACAGCTGGAATTTGGCTGCACATCAGATACAAGGTATAGATTGGAAGAGCTGAACTTACAGACATCACAGGAGATCTCACTTCTGTGTAACATAAATGAACTGACTGAAAGTGAATGATTGACACCTCACAGATAATAAAATAGAATCTGAGATGTGGAGATGTGCCACTGGTAAATCTGCTTTAAAAAGCATGAAGACTCTGACGAGAGTACTTCTGGTGCTGCAGATCTGTTCAATCCAATAAAAATACAGTAATCTATGTTGGCTGTGTGTTTGAGGGCTAGTCTTGAGCAAAGCAATCTGAGTAGGTTTATGAACCTCTGCCTGAAAGTCTGTGAAAGATAAAAGAAAATTTGGCTCACTGACAGGAGACAAATGAGGGTGGGTCGCAATCTTGAAAAATATCCAAAAGTTCCAGCTTAGGAAAAGGGAAAATTGTGCTTCTAAGTAGCAATCACCTCTATCTCTTTATGGCAGGGTACAAAAGAATGAGAACAGATTTTGACACACTTAATAAAGGATCTGAATTTGTAAAAATGCAGATTTTGATCAGCTGTTTTCATGAAACTTTGAACATTGACTCATTCCCACAAGACCCTTATCTGGGAAGGCACCTCTTAAGGACTCAGCCAATCCAACTTATTCTATTAAAGATTCTATCACAGATAGATTGTGAGGGCCTTTTTTAAGGAAACATTACTTCATGTCAGGAAGCCTTCCACTTGTCTTGTAATCAGAATATCATTTGTCTTCCTCCTGCCACAGGCCCAGGTACAACTCAAAGGTCATTTTTAGGTAAATGGCCAGGCAAATGCCCTATGATACTGCAGGCAAGACCCAGTGCTGACACATCAGCAGCTAGAACACATTTGAGATAATTTCTTGTCATGACATCCACTTGAATTTACATCACTGGTCCACCTGAGGCCACAGCCCTCCTTGACTGGGAGCTGGCATCCAGGTGGCATCACAAAGAGCACCAGACACCCTGGGGTGATTCGCCCTGGCTTCCAACCACTGTGTCTTACCTATGGCTCAAGGCACAGGACTGAAATTAGGGTGTTCAAATCAAGACACTGACGAGAAGGACATGCAGTAGTGGTGTATCCCTATTGAAAGAAATAAGGAGCAAGCCAGCAGAGACTTCAGCTGGGTGAATCCTCTCTATGTGGCACTATCACAGGCAAAACAGCAGAAGTTTATCATTAGTGAGGGGGAAGATACTGCTCTAATTTAGTTCAAATGTTGGGTGTGAAACAAGAGACAAGAGTAATTGTGTGGCAAAAGAAAGAAATAAAGCTTTGACAGCAAGAGGATGTTGAAGTGAGGAGGAAAATCTTGAGGAATATTTAGGACCTTTACAGTGAGAAAAGATTATGACAGCAGGGTGTTTGCTATCCTCGCACTAGGCAAAAAACCTGAAAATATGGAGTTGACTGAGAATAGAATCTGTTTCTCCCCAGAAGAGACTAAAACCTGTGAGCTCAGGTGTCTAAGAGAATTATGAGCTCCCAATTCACTGCATTACAGTAACATAAAAAATTTACTTTCCTCAGGCCTCTTGTGAACTCTGACTTCTATTTACACTGGTTGAGATATAAATAGTTCACATTAACATTTGGAAGTTACTGTGCTACGTGTGACTCATATGCAACCCCCAGTGCTGGGCAGCACCTTTAGAGGAAAGGGCCTCTGTTACAGAAAACTTTGAAATAACCTTCCTCTATGTGGAAGCCGGTTTTTTTTCTTAGTATGTATAGAAAATATCTGCTGTTCTCAGAAAATCCTGATTTACAGCACTGTTTAGTGTAAATGAGATCTGTGCAAATGTGGGGATGAAAACTGAAATATATTAACTAGAAAACATTCTTATCATTGATGCCTTGGAGTGGCTACCTAGAACAGAGGCTACACCCAAGATGGATGACAGTCACAAGTTTTCCAGACAGATATAAGTTTGGTCTGTTTGCATACCAGGGGTTAATTCTCCAGTTACAGCTTCAGGTTACAAAGTCATTGCCCCCAATTTCCCCCCCAATTCACTTTTGTTTACACTTTTCAGGGCCTGATGCTGTAGGGTGTCCTTGGGTTCCAGGCCCATGGGAATTGTTTTGTCTGACTACCGTGTGAAGACAGTTGTTAACACTTTATATGAAGTTTAGAGTTATGCACTAATGCATAATACAGGATTTGAAAAATATAAATGCCCAAATCTTAAGGCATCATCATGACTAACAGAACTGCATTGCCTTATGTGGAAATGGCTCCTATGAGTTGCAAAATACACTGCAGTAAGATTTGTTTAAGGAGAAGCCTAACAAAGATGAGATCTGCGTGTGTACCCTTCTTTGCTCCAAAATTCTCTAGCATTTTTATTTTAATCCTGTATGGGATATAATACTTCTTTTTTCCTACCCTCTTATCTTCATCTCTGCCTTGTCATAAGACAAATTTTCTTTTAGCACTTTATATTTGTCTTGTAAGATTTGATCCTTTTGGAACCATACTATCTTGTTCATGTCACCTATTTGTGATTAAAACAAGGACAAGGAATTTGATAAGGTCATATAGCATACTTCCTTTTTTTAAGAAAAGTCCTGGTAGACGTGGCTTTTATATTAACTAAGAAAATAGACAATTTTCCTTCATTTTATCTATACTAAATGGTTGAAATAAGGCCAGCACAATTTCTCATCTCTAGACTAGCTGGCCTCAACTTATTCCATATCTCACAGGGAAGTATCTCAAATAATTTACATTTTAATCCATCCTATTTGAGTCATATTTTCTTTTTCCTTTTTTATAAGACAGTGATGTTTACCAAGCATAAAATCTGTGATGGGGGCAGTACAAGTAAAAGGCCATGGCTTTCTACTGACCTGACAGAGCAGAATCCCTGGACATGTCTTGGCCTGACCTGATTAAATATCTGTCTACTAGTGAGGGGGGAAGTTCCCCCATTGTTTGAGTGTAAATCCTGCAAATGCCATGTGCATAAAAAAGCAAACTGAGGCAACGAATCAGCAGGTGACCAAGAGCAGCAGCTTGAGAAGGACTGGGGCTGCTAGGAAAAAAAAAAAAAAAAAAAAAAAAAAAGCATATAAACCACTACAAGTCCAATGATAGTATTTCAGCATCCTGTAGTCCACTGTAACATTGTTTGAAGTTACTCTTAGCATCCACATGTAAGAAGTTAAAGAGTACAGTTGCCTGCCTCAAACACTGTCAGGACCACAGAAGAAACTTGCCTTTCTAGGTGCCCAGAAGGCCTGGAAATCACTGAATCCCTGTCCAAAGTGCAGAGGATTGTTCCTGGAGTCACTGGTCAGCCTCAAAAAATTGCAAGGCTGCTTATCCTGCTTTAGCTGGGACTAGGGATATATTTATGTGGTGACTGAAAAGAAGGAATGACTTTAAATCATTTTATGTTTTCTGTCTGTAGCAGGGATTTGGATATGTATACAAACAAATTAGACTTATTTAGGACATTGGCCATCTAACTCATGGACCTTAGAAACTCCTGGCAGACTGCCCGGTGTTTTCCAGTGGTTTAGAGAAGTAAAGAACACCCTACTGAATGGATTTATCTCCCTTCTGTCTTTCAAATCTGTTTTGTACAACAAGCCCCATTGAGCTGTGCTCTAACCATATAAACATCATCCACAAAAAAGACAGAGAAAAGGAACATCTCAGTGCTTTTGAAATTTGGCTGCAGCTTAAGAAAACATGAGGGGTATCAGAAAGAAATTAACCAAGCTAATGTACTGAGAAACATTCTCATTTCCAGACTTCTTTTCTTCAGCATTACGCTTGGTATCATTTTTTTAAAAATATTTCTTCCTACTGCTTTCTTCTGCCTAAGCCTAAAATTTCTGAGGTTTTTTTGCATTCTAAAATGTCACCAACAGTTTTTGCAGGTAATTTTGGATGATTTTAACCATCTTTAGATCAGTGGTAGGCCATAATACACAACTCACTTACCTTTCTTCCTTACAGAAACAGCTCGCAGAAGATGCCATAATCCCTGCTCCACACTACAGAAGGAAAATATTCTTTCCACAATCAAATCTCTTTTTTTTAAAGCTGGAAGCTGGTTTGTTTACAATGCAGAGAGAATAGTAGTGAATGTCAAGAGGAGAACAAGTATCTGTGTGTATGTTTTCTACTGCATGAACAGCAATCTAAAGAAACAGGTCCTCTCCAGGGAAGTAAACAATGCATTGAGATGAGATGCATGAGAAACTGTAAGATTTGAGGGATATTGACTTTTTCAGCCACAGTATATGAGAAAGCAGGGGGGGGAAAGTGGTTTCTCTGATATAAAGAGAAGCTCTCAGAAGAATTCATTAAAACTATAAAGCTCACTTGCTCATTAATGTACCCTCCCATTTGCCAGTTTCTGAAAACATAAGAACATATTTGGACTACTGAGAACCTGATTTTGCTAATTAAATGCTATAAGGGAAAATTCAGCTCTTGGTTGGAGGCCTGGTCTTGAATCTGCCTATGATCTGTGCCCCAAGTTTTGGTGAGTCATTATGTTTAACTGTAATATGTACAGCTAAGCACTTAAACAGCGTCTAATGAGAGGGTAGGAACTGCAAGCCATCATTAGGTGAAAGGTTTCTTCTTGAAAATCACAAAAATAGCAGACGTTAGTTCAGGAGTCCTTCAAAAGAAAAAAGGAATGGTATTCATATTATTATGCATTATTATATTTTCCTTATATGAAAAAATTATATGCAATTTATGAACTTCATTATAATTTATTAAGAAATCACTATCCTCACATACCCTGCTTACCTATTTTGAATTATGATAATCTGTCAGAGGTTTTTTATCCCAGTTCACAATTTTGCCATGATCAGGAACACTCTGCAGACTTTGTACCCCCCTGGCAGCAGAGTTTATCCTGGCTCACTGTGGCCTCAGCCTGCTCTGCCATTTGCCAAGAGGAGCAGTGCCTGTGGCCTCTCCAGTTTTAGCTTCACCCCATGACCTCCAGCGCGGCCCTGGCCCCACTGACCAGCTGGGGAGTCAGCAGGTGACAAACAGCACCTGGGGCTGGGCCAGCCAGATCTGCCACTCTCTGGCTTCAGCTGGGAGCCCCTGAAAGGAAAAAAGAGACTGAGAGGGAAAAAAAAAAAAAAAAAGAAAAAAAGCCCCAAGTAGACACAAGACTGGGAAGGAATATGAACAACGTATAATCCTCCCCATTTCCTCTTGAAGGGACTAAAACTGTCATTCTTCCATCCTAGGGGCACACAGGAAGGGTGAGCATCACAGCAGGATAAGGGATGGGATAGAAGTAAGCTTTCCAGCACAACAGGTCTGAAGTTTTTGTTGATTAGGCTTTGCATTTTTTTACACTGTAAAAACATTAATATTGACTGATAACAGTTATTTGCTGCCCTTTGATTAGATTACTAGTATTTCAAATAAATTAAAAATAAAGACTTAGATACATATGTGTGCCATGTTCCCTTTTGCTCTTAAAAATATTTTAAATGTAACACTATCATTTTACACTTTATTATGTTTCCATATTTTTTCACATATTTTCTTATATTTTATAACCAAAGTTATTTTACAAGTACTAAGTTCATTCAATTGCTTTTTACAAAAAATCACACACAGCAAGTTCAGGACATGAAATGCTGTAGAATCCTATTTCTCAATTTACGGGATCTGGTTCTATTATAGAGCTCTGAGGGACATTGTAAGTTGCACTATCTATAGAATATAACAGATGGCAGTAAGTTCTTTGATCCAGTAATCATCACTTAAAATGTATTTTGTAAATCATACATCCCAGAGGCCCCTGGCTGGGTTTAGGCCTCTGATGCTGCCACAGTACAATGATGCAAAGCAGCTCAGACTAAAATCAAGTACTACGTATGTAAATGCTTAAACTGTGCAAGCACTGTATGTATCAACTGCTGAGCTGTACTTAATAAGCACTAAACTGTATTTTGTGTCTCTTGTTAAGAAAGAGAACAGAAAAGGAATCAATAATAAAAAATAATAAATTGGTCAAAAGGGAAGCTAGCAGAATTCATTTATAAAGCAAACACAATGAAACATTCCTCACCTCTCTGATGGACAGCAGCTTCTAAACAGAACCTTTGAGTCAGAATGGCAAGAAATTCCAGTCTTCATATATATTCTCTTCAAATTCCTCTAGCTGACAGTTTATGTTCATTTACTCCTCCTGGGTACTCACACTAATGAAAACTGTACTTGATTATATTATATTGAATGCCTTGATGAATCCAAATGATGTTTTCAAAACAACAACAAAAATAGAGATTAATGAGCTAACAATTGGCTGATTGGCAAGGAAATTAATTTTTTAAAATATTGAAATGTGAGTTGTGGCATACATTACATTGCTCAATAATGACTTCAGGGGAAAATCAATTATAATTAGAAGTAATGGCAGCTTAGATAATGCAGAGATTTACTTTTGTTTTGCTTAATATTCTTGTGTGTGTTCTAAGACCAAAAGGAATCTGCTTATGAATAACAATCATGCTTGGACTCAAATGTTTTAATTAATTACTATTGGCTCCTTCATGTCTCTGTTAAACATTTGCAAGAGAAAATAAGAGTCATAACACTGATCTTTTTACATAGATTTGAAAACTTCATACATTACCTTTTTACTGGTTTTTTCTTTTTTTTTACTTGAAAAGCATTAACTTTATGTTCTGTTTCTGAGTTAGGAAGTCATTTCCACACTGCTTCTTTTCTTTTTTTTTTGACATTGCCAATTGAATATCCCAACTCTAGTCTCAAGCTGAGCTTCACAGCAAGAAAATTTAGAGCCCTGTTGAAACTCAGTGTGCAGCAAATGCGTTTCTCCTTGTCTATGGAAATAGCTGCAGAATGTTTATATCACACAGAATTTGTGTTCTCACACGGTCTGTTGTACATGCAAACCGCTATGATTACGCTTCCACAGATGAAAGGAGTTATCTGATGATAAATCACAACACAGCAGGCATGTGTGAACAGATGCACAGAAGGGGACTGGAAATGGATGAAGGCAGCAAGGGTCCCACTGCCACGGAGGTGATGCTCCACAAGACACAGAGTCCATCACCCACAAGACCAGCTCCCCCAGCACAGCAAAGGCTTCGACCCAGAGTAAGATCTGAGGGAGGATGCGGGTCTGCAGGCCAGCACCTCCCCAGGCAGGAGGTCTCAGCCTCAGGGAGGTCACTTTTACAGCCATGGGATCCTCTCTGAAGATTGCAGACTGCTAGAAATAGATGGTATCCACCTGAAAAAGTGGAGCAAGGACACTTTTGCCAACAGGCTGGCCAAGCTGGTAAGGAGACATTTAAACAAGGAATGATGGGAGAGGGAGATTGCAGACCACAACTAAAAAGAAAACAGTAGACAGAGGTAGAAAACAAAGGATGAAGGACATTGGGAACAAGAGAGAGCTCAGGAGTGGTCAAAGAGGGTGAAGGAACACCAGCCTGTAATGTATGTACAGAAAGGAAGACAACCAGGGAAAGGACACAAGGGAGGATGTTGACCCCTAAGAGCATGAGCAGCTTGGATACATGTGGCTATTGTACATGATGGAGAGAAATCTGGGCGAGAGCTTGCAGGTCAGGGTCAGCAGAGAGGCCAGGAAATGTGTCTTTAAGGTGTCAGTTTTTCACAAATCATCCAATCTGGAAGACAAAGTTGTTGACATCCTCTTTAAACAGTTCATGAAAGTCACTGCACCACAGACTCTGGTGATTGTTGGGGTCCCCCAGATCCTGAAAGGACAACACAATGGAACCCAAACCATCAAAGGTTTCTGGTAGGTGTTGGGAAAAACTTCTTGATGCAGGGTTTTCACAAAATTTAGGGAGTGAGTCCTCCTACAGTACATTTCTGTGCATATGGAGAAGAAAGTGACTGGGAATAGTCAGCAGAGATTGGCACAGGTAAGCCGTATTGTGGGCCATTCACTTAAGACTTGGACTTGATGGCCCTTCTGGGTCCCTTCCAACTCAGAATGTTCTGATTCTGTGACACCTGGTCAACTGGAGAAGAGCAGTGGATGGCATTTACTTTGCATTTAGCAGGTTTTTTAGCAATATCTCCCGTAACCATCTTGTACACAAGTTGGGAACTTATGGTCTGGATGTGTGGACAAGCAGATTGGTAAAAAAATCTAGATAATTTATTTGAGAGTGGAGATCTGTGGGCAGTGCTTTGTAACTTACAGACTACCACAGGGATCTTTGATGGGACCTTCCCTGTATGACATTTTTATTAATGACCTGAAGAAGGCAATAGAGCACGCTAGCCTTGGCATTGCAGGTGCCACAAAACTGGATTGGGGCAGAGGGAAGCAGTCAATATATTCAGGGAAAGAGCTGCCATTCAGAGACCTAGGTGGGCTGGAGGAAGGCACAGCAGGGACCATGAGGAAATGAATAAGGACATGTGACAAGTCCAGAAATAAGGCTGAAATTTGAAATTACACAGTCTGGAGGAAGACAGATCAGGGAAGGACAGATCTGCAGGATGCAATTGATGGTATCAGGCTCCTCACAGTAATGTTTGGTAGGAGAATGGGAGAAAACAGAAATAACTTGAAAGAAGTGAGGTTTAGACTGGATGTAAGGCAAACCTCTTTCTCTGTGAGGACAGACAGGCATTATCTCACGTTGTCTGGGAAGACTGCAGTTGGTCTGTGGATGTTTTCAGAACCTAAATTAAAAAAAGCCTTGTGCTTTGGATTGGAGACCCCCAGAGGCCTCTTCCAACCTGAATTTTCCTACAATTTTGTTAAACTCTGAAGAACATGTCCTACTTGGATGCAAATGCTTTACGGATACCTGATTCATGTTGCTATATTTTACATTAAATTTTGTGTTGTTTCTGCCGTTTTCAGGTGTTTTGATGGATGAATAATGATTTTAGGTGTTCTTTCCAGCAGTGTAAGAGCACTGTGTTACAGAGTTGTCAATACAGGGAAAATAGCAACTACTCTTCAGCACCTTCTGCCCAGGTAATGGCCTGCCTGCCTGCCTGCCTGGCTGTTGTACCACATCACAATCACTTCCATCCACTCCACCTATTTCTTTAGCCCTGTCCCCCTACCTTTTCAGCACGTGATGTGTACGATCTAGTAATGAATTGAGTTTTTCCTTTATCTATGGACAGTACTCCCAAGGAGGAGGCATTGCATCAGTGTCTCCACTTTCCTTTTAAGGAGTTTTTTTGTCTAGTATTTCTTAACAAGCATCACATCTATGTATCTGCTCACTAGGAAGCCCTTGATGCACAAGGAAGGCTTGATGCATTCCCTTTGAACAGGTTTTTTGGCGTGTCAATGACTCATCCTTCATCTTTGTTTGGCCAGGGTAGCAGAAAAAAAAAAATAACATCCTGTCACTCTTTTCTCTTAAGGTTTTCATCCTCAAAATGTTTGATTAGAAGGAATTCTAGACAGAAATTAAAGCTTTTGAAAATATTAATAAGCCATGGAATATTTCCTGAGAGAAAACTGCAATAAAAGAATGACACAAAATTCAGCAAGCCTGTAGTATATTTTCTTTAAAGAAAATTTCAGTTGGGAAAAGAAGTTTCTCTCTTATCAAATAAACACTCAAATACAGCTACTTTTTGTAATAGAAATTGTTTGTTTTAATTTGCTGGTTATCTGCACATCCTATGTGTTCCAGCTGTACTAATAACAATAACAAAGTGCTAATCCAGCTGCAACCAAAGACAGGAGAACATAAAGACAATATCTGGTGGCCAAGTTCAGCTCTCAAAACACATTGCTGCAGTGAGATAGCCGCTAGTGCAAGAGTTCTACAGAGTTACTTACTTTATGAGAAGACCTTTCTCATAAAATAAGTATTTTGAATAAGATGTCAGACACAATAATTTGAAAATGTCTACAGGAAGGGAGTGGGAGGAGGCACCAGAGGAGCACAGCAGGATACCACACAGCAGCCTGGCTGCTGCAGGCTCCCTGCAAAGCACTTGGGAAGGTGTATGGAGCAAGCCTGCCTGGGACAGACTTCCAGTGTGTTTAAGGGGCTGTAAAACTCTTGTTCCATCATCAAACAGTATGAAGTAGAGGAGGTCTAGCAAGGTTTAAAGGATCCTTCAATTAGATTAGGGAAAGGATTATATGGCATCTTGTCTATGAGAGAGAACTCAGTGCTGCTTGCTTCCATTGCTCCCTGCAGCACATGTCATCCTTTTGTCTGGCATAAATGATTTTTCACAGAAATAACATTTGTTTTGTAAAATGAACAGCTGGAATACATCTGATTAAGCTCATTTGTGACTTAAGAATTCACGGATGGAAGGCTGAGTGGATAACTACTATTGATTTTCACTCACTTGGCAATGCTGTAATACAAACCCAAGCTTTTTCCAAATGTTTTTTCCCTGCATTTTCCTTTTTTTCCCCCTCCTTTTCAAAGTCTTCAAACATTGATACTAACCTGCAGGATTTCCTGTAGGGTCAGCAAGTGTGCAGCATATCATTTAAAAGTCACACACCACGGGTTTCAGTAAGTACCACATGGATATATGCTGACACGTGTGCCAAGTATCTCCCACAGTTGGCACAGATGTAGGCATCTATAGAACGCCTACATCATCCCATTTTTCAATGCACTGCTTGAACAGTGACATTCATCTCTCTATAGATCAGAGCCCTATGTAAGAAATTAAGCACAAAATCATTACAATGTGATGCTGATAACTTTTTTTAATCCTTGAAATTTTTTCCAGTGGTGTTCATAGTCTGGCAGATCCTCAGTTGTAGAGAAAAGACAGACAGGTAGTCAGAACTACAAAGTTCCAGGAGGAACATTTCTCCAATGGCAGAAGGTTAGGTGATGGCAGAAGGCATCACTGTGATATGTTTTTCTTTCCACATTCACCTGTAAAGGTCTTGACCCTACTGAACCCCAGAAAAAGCACTGCCTAATTTCACAGCAAAGATATCACTGCTCTTTCTGTTCACTTCTAGAAAATGATTCTGCTGAATGATACTGCCCAGTCCTGAAGAAGGAAAATAATAAAAACTACCATGTAAGCCTTCTTTAGAAGTGAGTCTGTTTACATGCTCAGAAAAGTAAAGCTGTCACTTACAAAAAGTGTCCTAGGTCAGACCCAGAATTCCTGATCACAGTAACTGCAAAATCGCTCAGGTTCCAATGCAATTTTGTAGCTTCAATATAATTTCTCTCTCCTCAGTGCTGGTATTTAACAATTTGTTCTTAAAATAATGCAATGTTAACGAAGAAACACTGCTTGAAACAAGAAACATTTGCAAAACAAAGCTGGTTTTGGCTGGGTTAGGGTTAATTTTCTTCACAGTAGCCGGTGTGAGGCCACACTTTGGATTTGTGAGGAAAACAGTGTTGGCCATTCAGGGATGTTTTAGTTTCTGCCAAGCAAGGCTAACAGAGCCAAGGCCGTTCTCCTCATATCACCCCACCAGTGAGCACATGTGGGGGGCACAAGAAGCTGGGAGAGGACACAGCCAGGACAGCTGACCCCAACTGACCCAAGGGACATTCCACATCACATGGCACCGTGCTCAGCTTATAAAGAGCAGGGGAGAAAGAAAGAAGGGTGAACATTTAGAGTGGTAATGGCCCCCAAGTCACCATTCTGTATTATGGGGCCCTGCTGTCCTGGGGATCGCTGAACACATACCTGCCTACAAGCAGAGGTGAAATAATTCCTTGTTTTGCTTTGCTTATGTGTGTGGTTTTGCTTTCTTCATTAAATGGTCTTTGTCCCATGAGTTCTCTCCCTTTCACTCTTCCAATTGTCTCCCATCCTGTTTCAAGGGCACTGAGTGAGTAGTTGCATGGGGTTTGGTTGTCAGCTGGGTTTGAACCACACAGACACAAAATTCTTCCTTTTATTTTGAAATAAAACAGAAAATTCCTGAAGCTCCATGTCACTTTTCAGGCTACTGATCAAAAACTCACTGCCAAGAAGGGCATCCAGATTGACGATTTCCCATCTCTCTTTGAGAAAAAGATGAAGATTTTTCTATTTTTCACTCAGATGACTGAAAAAATAGAAGTCCACTTCTGAAGTGGACATGCATGCATGCAGGAATTTTGTCTTCTGTGATTACACAATATATTTTCTGAACATATTTTTTATTCTTCTCCTTAAATAATGCCTCAGATCTACTGAGAAGTTATTTTGGCAATTAATCCTCCATTAAAGGTTCTGATGAAGATGTCAGCAGAAGAACAGAGCATCCCCAACATCCCCAGGCAGTCCCAAAAGCTCCACTCCTGAATACTCTCCATATTTCCATGCATGCACACAAAAAATACATATGTTAAATCATTCGTTATCCTCAACTCCTTTTCTTGAAAGTTTATTTTCCCTTGAATTGATGAATACCTTTTCCCTTTGTCCTAAATATCCTTTCCTTTGGCAGTGCAATAATGGAATATGTTCCATTCAAAACTGCATCAATCAAGAAATATTAGCAAATTGTTCTATATTCTTCCCAAGTGCTTCACCTAGAATATTCACATCCAGGCATCTATTACAATTTACTGTAGAAATGCTGTCAAGTGAGTGTTTAAAATCTAACTATGCTCCTCAATAGCCCAGATGGCACAAGTTTTTTCCAAATAAGTCATCTATATGAAAATATATCAAGTGTCTGAAATGTCAATATTGTACACAACTGATAGAATTGGTATACCTGCAAAAATAATAAAATATCTAATAGGATGCACTTTCTCCAGGTTTCTTGCTAGTAAACATGTTTTGTCAATTTAAAACTGTTTAACTTTTTCATTGTTTTACCAAAGTGTGCGTATTTTTTCATTCAAATGTTTTATTTTGGAAAAAAAAAAAAAAGTGACTGCAATGTGCTTCTAAGGAAGTTGAAGTGCCTAAATATTTACTGAGGAAGTGAAGCTCTTATTTAAAATTCCTCTATTCACCCCTGCATATTTCCTGGGCCTTTGATAATTCCCTGCTTTCCAAATCCAACTTCTTTTGAAGGTCAGAGAGACTCTGTATTTTTTTTTTCTTATATATCCTACTAATTTAGATTCTTTCTTGAGTACCAGCACAATTTTAATTATTCCTTTTTTTCTCCTAAAATCTTTGCCAGTAAATTTTCTTTCTCTCTCTGTCTTCAAACCCACATACAGCCCTGATCCATCATCTTCAGTATTCCCCTGGTTAATATTTTGACTTTGAAATTTTGTATGAGTCAAGCATTCTTACTGCTGATATCCACAGATATAAAATAACTTTTGTACTGCTTTTTTCAACAACACAATTTTAATGTTGACTTTGTATGATCCTTTCTTTTCTTTTGTACTTCAGGACAAAGACGCTTAAATATTGAAAGGTTCTTTCATCTTGGGCTCTTTCATCTTCAGTGAGTCCATATTTTAAGGATCAGATTGTGCATTGGCTTACATTAAAGTTAAAAACAATGAACAAGTTGTTGTCCAGAATAAGGGATAAAAACATTAGGTCTCCACCAGCAAGAGGAAGTAATGTATGTGAAGTATCCATAGTTATTCTCAATTGTTCTCAATTGCTTGGAAAAGTGACGAATTAAATAACCCCAAAGCTGATTTCTCATCTTAAGATGAAGTGAGGCCACATGCTACCACAGCATGATGGAATCACAGTGGGGCTGGCTTTTGTTAAACTCCTTCCTTACACCATGTCACACGAGCAGGATGTGACACTTCATTCTGTGGTCTGACAAGGGGGTGCTTGGTTTAAGGTTGGAGTTCACAATCTTAGAGGTCTTTTCCTACCTAAATGATCTTCTGATGATTCTGTGATGATTCTGCAAGTCCCTGACTATGCGAATGACAATTTTCTTATCTACAGTAAGCTGTTACAACATTCTAGAACAATGTGCAGGTCTTTGCTTCCACAGGGTTTTCAAACTGCCTTGTTATTTATTTAAGCACCTTTGTGAAAGACGCTATGGGTAACCTAAAAATAAAAACATGGCAATTTCTTACTGGAGATATCTTCCCAAATAAAAGCTTTGTTAAAATGAAAAGCATATAACAATGTCTAGAATGTCCAACACTAACAGACCCTGCAAAACTATTTGGCAAAATAAAATTAACAAATCGGCAAAATAAAAAATATTAGCTTACAGCAGAAGATTCTGCTCTACTGCTTTCTGAATGTCCCATCCGTCTCACACACATATGTTGGTCCCTGTACAGCAGAATTTTGATGGAGTTCAAATCCACAGATCATTTACAGTGGAACTATAAATACTTTCCTGTGAGAAGCACCGGTTTCTTTTTGGTTGGGGGCAGGGAGAATGCCAACATTAACCATACAGAAAAATTTTGTGACAATTTTGTGAAAAGCTTCTCCAAAACTTACCTGAAAATATAAGGAATTTCAATATAACAAAACAAGCTGTAACTTCATGGACACATTGTGTTTGTAGGGAGATTCTAATTCCTGGTGTTTAAATGTTACATAAAGAAACTGTTAACTTGACCTCTGTGCTTAAACTATGAAGGTGGTCACGCTTCAGATCTGTAGCAAATAGGAACTTTGGAAAATAATTCACTGGGCTAAACAATCTTTCCTCTGACAATGAGAGTACAGGTAGTTAATATTCTCTGCCTTCACCCCCAGTCAAGGCAAGGCTTCCAACCTCCGGAACTGCTCTCGTGGTAGTTTGGGGTTTCTGTTGGTTTGGTTTTTATTTTGGTTTTAAATTATTCCTTGAAGCTCTAACCTCATAAACTAACAAATATATCCCCTTGGGTAATGTTTGTTTAAAATTTTTCCAAATGTGTGGTTTTCAGTTAATTCTCCTGGGCAAATACCAAAATATTATGAAAGTTCAAGCTACTTTTATGAATGCATTATGACCCTAACTCAGTGCATTCCAGATCTTCTCACCAGTTTGGGTTTTTTCTTCAGTTTGTTATTGGGAGATTGGGATTGTTTGTTTGTTTGTTTGTTTGTTTTGATTTGCTTTGTATGAGGGATTTTTTTGGAAGAACAGCAAGATTGCCACATACACCCGTACTCAAGGGACTCTAACTCTGACCACTGTCTACAGGAGTACTTAATATTGAGAGTGGATCATCAGACTGGTTTTCAACTGATCTTCAAAAAACAGACAAAAATTTTAATGATAGAGTGAATAAAGGTCATCATGTGCTCTGCTTCACAGACCTTAGGATTGTAGTATTCTCAGGACAACTTAAAATTTACCTCTTTTGGATGCTGGCTTCCATTGGCTTACCAGTAGCTGGAATAAGTGACATTAAACTTTTTGGCCTTAGGTTTAGGATAGAGTAGTTGTTTGGATTTGTTTGGGTTTTAAAAGAAGACATAATAGAAGCAGATGTCAAATTAATAAGCCTTCACATCCTGAAGAAAGAGAAGCCATCACACGACAGGACACTTTTCTTTAGAAAACAGAGACGTGGAAGTAATTCTTCAAAAGAGCTACGGAATTGGGAATAGTGTCCTGGAAAGAAGCCTCAGCAAACCTTTAACATTGAGAAGTTGTCATTGGTTGCTGGTGATGACAGAAAAGTTATGGAAACAGTTTAAACTCTATCAGCTGTTAATCTTTCACAAACCATTTAACAGGAAAATCAACAGAATGGAGAGGGCTTGGAGTGACAAGCTGGGAAGTGGCAAATCCACCTTCCATGCAATTATTTTCCGCTACCCACTTGTAAAGCACAAGATTTTCAAGAACTGCAGGATGTTAACCTTCAGAATACTTTGTGCAGACAATAAATTCTGAAGCAAATACAAAGAAAAGAATACTATAGTTTCTTCTTAAGACAGTTTAATGCAAAAATAAAGTGCTTTAGAAGTCTGAAGTACACTTATAACACACACACAAAAAAAAGTCTTTATAACTTTTAAGATTGCTGTTTAAGAGTCAGCTCTTGTTTGAATGTTAGGTAACCACTTTAGGCAATGCATATTACCTGAGGCTGAAAGTGGTAAAATAACACCTTTTCTGCTTTGCAAAAACTCTTCACAGTTCAGTCAGTGAATACCCTGCTCTTCAAAGTCAGGAAAATGTTGGAGCCTTTGGATCCATAGATGACTCTTATCCCTAGCTACTTGTAAAATAAAAGCTGTAGCTTGTACCCAAAGAAACAAAAATACTGGAGTCAACACAGAGAATATCAGCTTCCCAAAGGTCTTGCTTTGTACTGAAATTTCCCTCCACCTAGTCCTAGATAAGTCAGACAAAACATATGAATGTGACCTAACATTTTCAACTGATTTTGTTGACTCCTAAAAAGGATTTCTATAACCCAGCACTATTTTTCCCTCAAGACATCAACAGGAAGAAACCACAGTTTCACAGACAATGCTACTCCTAATAGGTTGTACTATTTAAAAAGAGAACCAAACTAATAACCTGTCCTGAAATGTCTTTTCTTTATTATTACATATGTAATGACTGCCTGGAAAAGGGCTCCATTGAGATGTATAAACATCTCATTAATATACGTAGACGCTTTGATGTTATTGATTTGCTATAGTCTCTAATCTCTGCCCTGGCAGCTTTACCACTCACTAAGAAGAAAAATACACTCAGAAATACTGAGAAGTTAGTAAAAATATTTTTATTTCATTTTGATGGGCTTCTTTTTTTTTTTTTCCATTTGATGTTTATCTTCTTGCTTGGTGTGAAGAACTGTTGAAAGTTAAAGAGGAACTGCAATGCCTGGGAGAGCATTCCACCTAAATATTTCAAGCAAAGGGATGTAGAAGTTTGTTAATAAGTATTTCAACACTTTACTAACACAATTATATTCAGAACACAGTGGTGGGAGAGGGACCTATCCATCAGTGCATACTGATAAACCTGATAAGCATAGGGTGTGAGTTTGGGGTACATGAAGCTGGTGGTGCCTGAGAACATTGTTTTTAGGAGACACTTCCAAAAAGTCTGAGAGGAGGGTGAGATGAAGGCTGTATTTCTGTGCCAGTACAATATATTTAGCAAGTGTGCCTTCAGTGCTAATTTGAACATACCACATTTTCTCTGGGAAAAACTTTCCAGAGAACCATGGAACTCCAATGCAATTTCTGGAACACCCAGCTGCTCCTGGCTTGAGAATACACATCCAGACAGGTACCAAACCTCCTCTACCACAGTGTTGTCCCTTCTCTCCTTACATTCTCCAGAATGTACTCTATCCATGGAACAATATGAACTCTTCTTGAGCAAGTACTTTGAAGAAGGAAGTCACCAAATAAAAAGAAGTAAAGCAGTCAGAGATAATGATAACAGAAGTGATATATCAGAAGAAAGGAGACAGAGGTGACTAGAACTACAGCAAATGAAGGTGTCACAGGAGTAGGAGAGATCTTGGAGGAAGGAAATGAAATTTTGATACAATTTCAGATTTTTATATGCTCCAGATGACTCAGGTGCCTTGCAAACACAAAAGCCTCTCAGGGCTGCACAGTTAGATCTCTCTACACCTAGAGTCTAAAGGACATTATTCCTACTTCTGAATAGATATACAATTATACACATATAAGTGAATCATTTCTGAACCACTCTTGAGTGAATGAAATGGAATTATATTTGAAAAATAATGCATATAAATTAATTTATTACACTAATCTGAAACTAAATCGACCAGTAATTAATTTACTTTTTTGTAAAACAATCTATAATAAGTAATTGTTACTTAATTGCTCCTATGCTTCTTTGTATCTTTTATTCTGGAAGTTACAATGCTGAAGCTGTGGATGCCACTTTTTTAAAAATCAGAGAACTATTTATCTCAAGGTAGTTAAAATTAGCTGTGAATTCAAACAAAATTTTGGCAAACATTGGCAAAACATCTGACACAAAATGGATTTGGACACTAAAAATATATTTATATATGTTTTTATTAATGGATATGGATGACATAACATTTTGAAACATGGGAAGGTAAGCTCGTTTTAAAGGAAGAAATTATTAGAAGGCAGAAATGGAAATATTTGAATTAACCCTTATAATGCAGAACATAGGGTATTCATGTGGAAACGTAAAAAATCATATTTATTATCTTAATCAAAGTTAATAATGGAGGGAACATGTTCAGGTATTACTTCTTCCATACAAGTTCCATGATCCCTTGGTATTTGCAGGAAGATAATGTCTCATCCTTTTTTTCAATTGTCATGTTATTGAAATTCCCCTTAAGATTCCAGCCCTTCTATTTAAATTCTCTTGGTTTTAGTTTTAGAGAGTGTTTTGGTAAGCTTTGCTTTGAGCCAGTTAAGAAATCAAAATATTTTATTCCCACAAATCTAAGGTGCATTCACACTAACTTCTTGACTGCAAAGTATTGCAGAACTGTATGCTAACACCCTCACTGAAAACTTAGATCTTTCCCACTGTTGAGAACTTGCTCTCTGGGGAATTCAGGACAAGATGCAGGAAGATTATAACCACATCCAGACGTGATATGGGAGGTGCTAAGTATTAAGGCTACAGCAATAGCCAAATAGATGGCCCCAAAACTGCAGGAATAGCAAAAGTCCTACTGAAGTCATTGCAGGGTTGTGATGGGCATTATTTTAAAGCATTTTCTCTCCATGTCCAGAAAGGGTTGCCCCTGTGGCCTGGAAGGGGGGAAGGGAACTGAGGGTGCATCAGTCATATCCACCTTCTAGGGCGTAGAATTGTGCCACCAGCTCCGGGGATTTTAAGTGCTCAGAACTGCAGGATGACATTCTTGTACGTTTTATCTGTAGTAATTTAAAAGACTAGTGGGAAATCTTAACACCTAGTGATTTGTCAAGCTGACAGCAATTACCTCTGGATTTCTAAATGCTACATGCTGTGAGTTGTGAGAATGACGTCTAATTCCTTTCCTGCTTGGTTCCATATCCAAGCAAAATGTTAAACAGTTCAGTGAAAGGGCTTTTGGTAAATAGCCTTATTTCCAATACAGCAAAGGTGTTCACATGAAATTATTCTAAAGTTTACTAGTTTCTGCCACCCAGGAAAAAATGAGTGAAACCCAGATTCAGTTAGCACAGTAAAAGCTTTTGTCTTCTCTCTTTTTGGACAGTTACTCTGGCAGTCTCCATCTTAAGAGGGAAAAGTAAGACATGTTTCCAGAATATATTTCCATGTACTATGTTTCAAATACAACCAGGTGCTTTTGAAGAACAGTTCTTATGTCTATAACATTTTCTGCTAAGACACAGTGAGAAGCACTGCATTTTCTTTTACAGCATTTTAAACACAGATGTCTCACTTGGTATTTTAACAGCAAAAGGATATACTCTTCCCCTTGACTTCAAATGTTTCTAATTTTCCTTCAAAAATAGGTTGAAACATAGGTTTTCAATTTCGCTACTCTATGATCCTTCTCAAACTTAATTTTGGAGATTTCAGTAACTTAGGAAACAACATTCATGTATGGGTTTGAAGTTTCTGTATATTAATAATGACTGAAGCTCCCTGGAATGAACGAGTTGTTCAGTAACCTGTGTGAAATACAGATGGGTGGTGTCAAAGTAGCTTCCTGACAGACAAGCTATTGTCAGTGCTGCTGCTAATAGGCAGCGTTACTGTCATTCACAGCAGAAGTCAAAGACTCAGTCGACAGAAATGTGCTATTTTTGGACAGTTTACCTACAAAACTATATGTCCAGTGGCAGCTGAACAACAGCAGGTGTAAAGAGCTTTTTTTCTATTTCTATTTGTTTTTAATAAGGTGTGTGTACTGGGTTCAGCTAAGATAGAGTTAATTTCTTCTCAGTCGCTCTTAGAGGGCAGTTTTGGATTCAGAATGAGAATGTTGTTGATAACATGCTGGTGTTTTGGTTTTTGCTACATTTTGTTTATCCCTAGTCGAGGACTTTGTGTGTGTGTCTCGTGCTCTGCCTGTGAGGAGGTACATAAAAGAAACAGAGGGCACACAGCCAGGACAGGTGACCCAAACTGCCTCAGGGACATTTCACACCACAGAACATCATGCCCAGTGTGTAAACTGCGGGACTTACTCATAAGAGGGGACAGATCTGAGTTTGGGAGCAAAGTCTGACATTGGTCAGGCGGTGGTGAACAATTGCATCGTGCATCACTTTTTTTGTTTGGATCTTACGGGATTTTTTCTTTCCCCTTTTATTATTATTACTTGCTATTACTATTACTGTATTTTAATTTGTTTTCAATTCTCAAGCTGCTTTTATTTCAGCCTACAAGTTTGACTTTTGATTCTCTTCCCCATTTCACTGGGATAGGCATGGAGAGAAAGGGGAGTTGAACAAGCAGCTGCATGGTGCTTAGTTTCCAGCTCAGTTTACATCAAAAGAACATGTTAGCTTAATGAATGGAATCAATGATCTCAGAGGTCTTTTCCAACCTTAATGGCTTTATGATTCTATTACTGGAGTTCAAAGTAGCCATGGAGATGAAAAAATTATGACTCTGTAGTTGGTTTGTGCTTTTAAAAATATTGTGGCTACAGTGGGCTGAGTACAGTACTCTGCAGTCCAGAGAGATGCAGACATCATAAAAGCACAGTGAAAATCTTTATTGGAAAAAATCACTGATCTCCTATACTTGGTAATACAAACACTCATTTCTTCACCATATCTTTCAAGGATTTTGCAAGTAATGATTTGTAATTAACTGAACAAAAGTTGTAAATGCACCTTCAGCAGATTTCTTGCTATACTATTCTGTACTACTTGAAGCAACCCAAAGAATGGAGGTAAATGTGAGACATACACAGCAATTGTTCAATCGTAGAATTTGCACAGTAGGAATAGGATCTGAGTGTGACTTTCAAACATTCTGGTAGTTGATTCACACTGTGAGCTACCCACTTCTATAACTTGAGAAATAGTAAGGCAGTAAATGGGTCTAAAGGGAGAAAATAGAACCATAAAAACATGCGGCTGCACAAATGTAATTTCCAGAAGAAAGCTGGATAAAGATTCAGCTAAATTCCAGTATTCACTCTACAGATAATCTGTGTTATTTTATATATTTTTCTTTAGCTTACTGAAAGCAAACAAATCGATGCCTTCCAATGTAGGCTAGGACACAATGCCAGTATTGAATTGAGGAAGATTACTAAAAACGTGGGCACTTAAGGTAGCTTTCCTCACACAATCCTCTCCTTATTTAGGACCAGGTTTAGTTTTCTGTTAAAAATCATGGAATGAAACTATGAGAAGGTAGAGGATGACTTGCAGAGATGTCTTGAGAAAAGAGGTCTCCTCACAAATGCAAGAATTAAAACCTCTTCTGTACTAATGAAAGGATCAAATTTCGAAGGTTTTTTGTAACATAAATGTCTGAGAAACTATATTGCAGAAATTTTGTTTAGGTTGTATTTGCCTTCTTGAGACAGATGGTGCAATTGCAGGTGGAAGCATTGAAGCATGGGGGTTTACGTCCTGTTTTCCTGGGAAAAGACCAAAATACATCAATACTTTGCTGGGAAAGACCAAAGTATGTCAATGCTATATTGAAACCACAAGTGAAACATGCTACAGTGTCACATTCAGCCCCATCTGTGGAGGTGCATGTTTTGAGTTAAGTTCAAGTTATATGTATTTTGTACTGTTAAAGTTTTCTGTAACTCAGTTATTTTCCTGTTGGTTTGCCCCGAACACCCCTGTATGTTTTCCCGCCCTTGAGTTGGTTCCTCCCTGTCTGTCACAGTTGTTTACACCCACTTTCCCCTCAGACTCTCCTGTCCATCAGTTGTATCCCTGCTCCCAGGACCTGTCCATTACCCCTGGGCCTCTCCCCACATCTGGAAAGTTCCAGAGAAGGCCCCGTGGGATTGGTCAGGATCCTGGGGGACCCTCCTCCTCCCCGCAGTGTATGGGCCCCTGAGTTGTCTGTTACCCCTGAGCCATGCTCATGCTGTTCCTCATTGGTTCCCCTCCAAACCCTGCCCCTCACCCCTCCTCCGGTTAAAAGTTGCTGCACAGGAGGGGCTCTCTGCTCTTTGGGACAGACTCCTCCGTAATAAACTTGGTTTGTGGTCCCCTCAAAGAGTCTCTCCTTTATTTCCTACCCATTGCCACTTGGAGCCTAGAGAGGGAGCGAGTGAAAGAGCCCACAAGGGAAGGCAAGGTCTGTCCGCAGACTGAGCTGTACCTTCCGTGCCGTGAGTGCTGCCAGAGCTAGCCAAGGCATCGGCGACACCCATCCATTACACTGGCAAAGACTGCATCACCAAATACATGGTCCTGGTCTGCAGACAGATATGAAGGGTGAAATGGAGCCCACATGATCATGTGAGCAAGGTGGACAGGGTGAGGAGCTCTTGTATGCTCCGTTGTTTTAGCATCCTATCTTTCAACTAAAGTTTATGAGAGATATTTGGGACCTCTCAGTGAAATGCATCACTTTTTTATGAGATAGATCATTCAACATTTTAAGCAGGAGCAAGAATCAATCTGACTAAGGACTTAGGCCTTGCTCTTAAAAACATTTTTTTAATACTGAAGGATTTGGACTCAGTTGCTGTATACAATAGCATATCACTGGAAATTACCACCTAAGATTGCAGCGGGTTCTGAGTGAGTGTCTTTGTTTTTAAATTTAATATATTAATTATTATAACAAAAGGTATAAAAGGGAAGTTTGAAGAAGAGAAATGTACTCTCCGAGAAGAGGAAAATAAGACAAGAGTATATCAGTGGTCAGTGGCTCTTCTGTAAGTGAAAAACAGATTGCCCAAAGACATCTTGTACTCAGAACCAGTTCAAAATAAATCTGAATGCTTGCAAAAATGTAGAAGTAAATATTCGTGAGGATCATATAGTTACTCAAACAGTTACTTTCACTTCTCCCTGTAGTGAGAGAATTAAAGTTGCGGTTTCCCTAGGTAGAGAAAACCCAATTTTTACTCTTTCTTTGTCGCTGTTTGTCACTGTTGAGTGGAATCAACAGAGGAGGCTCCACCTGAAGACAAAAATGTTGTTCTTGATTTTTAGCAAAGACAAGGCTATTTCGTAAAGGACATCACTTCTTTTTTAACACCTTACTTGTTAAGAAGCCTTGAATCTAGCAGTTATTGACAAATAGCTTTTCCAGATCTCTGAAGTGCTTTAAAAGGGTTTCTGCTTTTGTGAAACATGGTGAGGTTTCTCAAAGACTATTTTGCAACAGTCCCCTGCTTTTGGCAACTCAAAAATAGTCAGTAACCAGAGAATAAATCAGTTACTCCACCCTAGTCTTGTGAATACAATTTTGGTAATACATCCCAAGATGCAACTAGTCTTTTTTTGCTACAGAGTCACCCTGCTTACTCATGATCCACTAGACTGCCGTGTCACCCAGATCTTTTTCTGAGGACAAATCAGATTAGGAAAAAACTGAGGCAAAAAAACCCCACTGGGTAACCTAGTCTTTTCTATGACTTATGTCCTTGGCCCCTCTACCTCACTGAGCAATCGGCTCATTTTCCTTGGTCTTTCTTTTTTTGGCAATGCACTTGCAGAAACATTTCTTTATTGTATTTCACATCCCTGCTAGCTTCAATTCCAGATGAACTTTAGCTTTCCTGACTTCATCCCTGTACATTCAAGGACTGTCACCAAATTCCTCCTTACTTCCACTTTCTGTACACTTCATATTCCATCTGAGCTCTGAAGTAGTTCCCATTTTATCTGTGCTGGCTTGTGCTGTACTTCCCCGACTCTCTGAATATCAGCTCTCTTAGGCTCCTTTGTCCTTCATGCACCAGAGTACAATGCAGAAGTTTCTGTTCAATTTTAACCACAATAAAAAGGGAAGTCAAAAATTTTTATTTTCATTACAATTGTAGGAATAAAATGACACATATACAGCATTTCCTCTGTTGCTACTTGTCAGTGCCTCCTGACATTTGTTTGGATTGCTAGAAATCTAGGGTTTGTTAGTAATGCCATTTTCAAAAATACTGGTCTTAGATTAAGATGACCTTGATCTTGAATACTCAAGTCAGACACAGTCCTTCCAGTGACTCCAGAAGTTCTTGGTCAATTATCCTTTGGCAGAGAGTAATGAGTGGGTTTTTGCAGTTTAAAGTTTAGAAAGTTAGGGATTAAGGATGAGGTGGGCTTTGCTCCATGTTTTGAAGAAGACAAAGACCTTCAGATTATTCTACTAAAATACTTTTTTATGTTGCAATGCATATCCTGCTTGGGAACTGCCTACTCATGAAGACCATGCAAGGAGGATTCTCTTTGCAGCGATGAGGTAATCAAGGCTGAGTTTCCATTTGATATTGCATCCCAGCCACAATATTTTGATAAAAAGGAGCGAGGCCAGAAAACATCCTATTCTTTTCTGGTTTGTTCAATGTTCTAAGATTCTGTTTCCACTGTCAATATAGTTCTTGGAGAAGTGGAAAAGGAGGAATGGAAAGAAGATTACAGAATTCATAAGTAAGGTTGCACCATGCACTGTGGAGGATAGACACATGTAAAAAGGTTAGTTTTCAAGGTTTTGTTTCAAGAGCTTTCATCCACAACTGTAAACATTCTATAACCAGTTCTATTTGTACTTTGATGTATAAATATCTGAGAAGTGAAATTTTCATAAGCTTGGACATTATATCAACAGCACACTTCATGCCTCTTGGACATGCCCCATAATGACATCTGACCCTTGTGACTCATATTTGAGCACGATTAAATAAATACAAGGTCATCCTCTGGGCTATTAGAATCAAACTAATTAATTCATCACTGACTTCTGGTTTATTGAGGAGGCAACAGTAGTGTAGAGAGGTTGCAGAGGATTAAAAAAGCATGAGAGAAAAACATTGCTGATGAGATAATTTATAAAAGCATAAAATAGCAAGAATAAGACTGTTATGTTTATGTATAAAATATACATTTTCTGTACAAAAGGAGGAAAAAAAAGAGCAAAAGATTGTACCTGGATGGTGGGGGAGGCTTTAGAACTAAGAGGGAAGCTTGAAAAACTGATGTCACAAAAGTATTGTTTTAAAATGTCTCTTTGAAAGCATCTCTGAGAAACGGACACTGTGCAGTGGACAGAGAAGGAACTTTGGAAAAATCATCTGAGAAAGAAAGCAGAAAGCACAGCTGCACCATGAGAGAGGCGAATATATCACATGACATTATTGCTTCTTGTCTCATATCAGAAAAGACAAATAATGCTAAAGATATTTCACCAGGTCCTTAAGACAGCAGGGATTTGGCTACAACAAAAATTTGTTTAAATTCCTTCTTTATTAAAGAGGAGAAAAAAACACCTAATTTGTTCTAGCTAAAGTGAATCAGAAGAGCCCATAAAGAAACCAAAGAAAGAAAAGGCTTGAGTATCTTTCCGCAGTTAGGCTGAGAGGATGACAAATGTTGTGTCTCCTGCTCTTGAGATGATGCAAAGAACTATGCTGGCAAACATTTGCCAGTGAATGCATTGCTTGGTGGCCAGGACAGACTTTGTTGGGATCTTCATCTGCAGCCAGAAGTTTTTCTTCACGTAACAGTCATTGCAGAGACATTAAGTCGAATTCACCAAGTTGGTGGAAGTCACCAATTTCAGTAGAACTGCTTGTCTGATATTCTGGATGAAGATACACATACCCAGCAGATCTTCAACATTTGGACCTAAGAATTTTAGCTGTAATTTTTGGGCAGACATTACCAGTTCTAATCAGAACTACTAAAAGCAGAGTTGTGTTACTAAAATAGAATTTTCTAGGATCAGACAGCGCTAATTAAAGTTGAATATATCTGTGAATCAAATCTCTATGACTATCTATTCTACAGGCTCTCTTGTACACTATATTAATTACAAATGTATATATTTATTGAATGCACATCATTAGTTTATCACTCATATTTGGGTGTTTTTAAATTTCTAAATTAAGGCATCCATGCAGGCTTTTTTTCCATCCCAGCTCAGTGAATCTCATGTACAGCATACCATGTTGGAAGATGTGGGTGGAAGTTTCAGAAATCATTTTGCTGGTGAAGATGAGTTCTTGAAGGAATAGATACATTCTCATTTCTTCTCTTCCTCAAAACTTCTCTCTTCTGTGCTCTAAATGTCAGGATTTGTGGTAGTAAAAGGGATTGCACTGCAAGCCCCATGATGATTTCTTTGGTTAGTAGACAGACTCAACAAAAGTTTCACAAGATGGAATGGGAGATAAAATTTTGTGCATTTTCACTCCTGCCCTGTAATGAATCTATACAACATAAATCAGGATTTTTGCCATATTAACTCTGAATATTAAATACAAAATGTCCCTGATGTGTTTGCTATTGAGGACATAATTGCCCAATCAGTGCTTCCACTTCTATTTGTCTTTCAGGTATAACAGAGCAAATTTATACTTAAGGAAAAGGACAAATAAAAGATGAATATTTATATGCCTGAGCACTTGTAGCACAGGTACATTATAATAACTTTCCAAATGGACATACTAAATATTTTCTAAATAAATGTTACTGTTTTCATTTGGAGTAGTTGCACAAATGGATGTACTAAAAAGGACTGAAGAAAATAAAATCTATAGGCTTTTTTTTCACCTTTAAAACTTGCACTCAGTACAAATTGAATATATTCTAAACACATAGTTTATTATGTTTTGCACAGTGCTCTCAAATAGGTTTTCAGAAACTTCAGTGAAGGAAGTGAGATAAGTGGAAAAATGTTTATTTTTGTAACAGTTTAGAGACAACATATCTGCACATCAATTTCTTAATATTTTAACTTATGTGAAGATATTTCAGGCAATAAATTTTCAATTACTCTCAAAATGTTCTTATTTTTAATATGCAAGTCACCACACTAAAACCCATGGATGTTAAATATTCATCAAAGTGTCTAGAGGGATTAGAATTTAAATCTCATCTGGGAGCTAGAGTAACCTCATCAGAAAATAGCATTAGTTTCAAAGCAAAGTGTGGAAAGGATGCTCAGCACCTTGGCATTTTGATACTTAACATAACCAGGAGGATTCTTTTAATCAGAAACAGCTATTACCTTGAGGATAGTGCTGTCCATCTGCACCAGAATTTAATAACCTTGGTAAAATCTTCCTAATCTTTGTTTTCCTCTTGAACTAAACACAGGAAATACACACACTGGCATGAAGACCAGCACCACAATATATCAGTAAATACACACCAGAAAAGGCAGATTACTGTGCCTGTGCATAGTCCTGAGTGGTGATTCCCTTATCTCCAAGTCACAGAGACAGGCATGTGGCAGCTGGAGCTGAACATGAAAAGAAATGCATAGGACAGAGTTAGAGTCCCTACACTGCAGCACTCCTGAGAGCTCATTTGTAAGGCTAGCAGTAAGAATTTGATATATGTGTCCATCAGCCTCTGCATTGTGATGAAGTTGAACCTTTCTGTGTGAAAAACCAAGTTCCATAAATGTGAAAGGAATATGTAGGAGAAAACATGCCGTCTTTCTTAAAATAATGTCAATTTTATTTTTCTCCGTATGTAAATTGCTGCAGTGCCACAGTTCCAAGACCAAGGGGAAAAATGCCAAAAAATACAATGCTGAATTGCGAACCAGGTACCCATGTGGGCTGCAGGTTCATTTAAGCAATGTAGGATTTCATTTGTCTCTTTGAAATTATATGGTTTTCTTCAAGAATCTCTGCTAATTTCTGCTACCCAATCTTTGGAAAGGCAAAGCATGATATACTCTTGAAAAAACTATTTTTGACATGTCAGTCCCAGCTATATTCCTTGGATTAAATGTTCTCTGGTCATTCTACCAGGGCCACATTTTATCTAAGGTGCACTATTAAACCCAATTTCTCCTCTCACAAAAGCCCTTGTCATCATTCTAACTCTCATCAGGTAGGTATGAAAGGTGTTATAATTTGTGAAGCAGAGGATCATCAGGCCAACTGCATTTTAGTAAAAGGGGGCTATTAGCCTCTCAACAAAGCTGACATTTTATAACACATTATGTACATGATAACATCCAGTTATTGTGCAAACATCAAAAATAAATAAGTAGAAAAAGAGTTTGCTTGCCCCACAAAGTCTATAAGGATTTCTAAAAAAGTTTCTGTTTCCTATGAGCACAGAACTTTGACCTTAGGAAAGCTGTAGAAGACAGATAAGCAAGCCTGGTGAAACCTGGAAAGAGGTTTTCCCCATGAAATATCAAATTCCAAATGGCTTTTGCAGTCATCTTTGGTCATCATCCAAGACCTTTTCTATTGCACATGGATTTATATGAAACAGCTGAAGCAAGGACCAATATTCAGCCCTCCAAAATGCTGAATGAGCACTTCAGCCACCAGAAAATTATATAATCTTCCAGACCTATAATACTTGCCTGACAGGGTTCAAAAAAAGAAAATGCTTCACTGAAAAAATCTCCAAATTACTTTAAACATGGAAAATATAAAGACATTTTATTCTTTTCTGAAGGGATTGGGGAGAAAGAGTACATTTTTCTCAATACACTCCATTTCTCCTGTGAAGATGAGGTAGCCTCCAAACTGTCTTCATCCCTGACAAAATGCAGAGAAACTCTGTACCCCATGTTTGGAGTGCTGATGGAGACTGGCAGGTTTTTTCTAACTAGGCACTTAGACATCCACCTTTCACGTGCAAAAGTGAGAATTCAAAGTAGCGCAAACTGGGTTAGCCAGGAATTATTCCCCAGGTAGATTGGAAAGACAATGTGATCAAGATAAACACTGAGGCACTAGAAGAAAAATAAGGATCTGACGAGCCAACTACCGGTATCATTTGGTAATTTCTGTGTGCAGATATTTCAGCTGATAGAAGCATCAAGAGTTTTGATTGTAGAAGTGTAACAGAGATGATTACAGTTATCAAAAATGTGAACAAAATACATTGGCAGGCATAAAAAAAATCACAAACACATAGGAATTACAAATTGGCTACTCTTTCAGCTGCTAAGAAATGCTACAATTTATTTATTAAAAACGTAAAGATAAAAGTACTTTTTTCCCCACCACTTAAATCAAAAGAAAACCTGTAATATGTCAAAATGCCATAGATTTCTTTTTGTTTTGTTTTGTTTGTTTGGGTTTTTGGGGGGTTTGGGGTTTTTTTTGTTGGGTTGGGTTGGTTTTTTTTTGTAAGGATAAGCTGTTTAGTTCTATAAAAAACAGTTTTATTAGTGGCAGAAAAATGTAGACTAAAGGGTAAAAATACTCAAATTGATAGTATTGCAACTAATTTCTGGAGAACAGAATTTTTCCCAAGTAAATACTCTGCTACTAATATTCTTTTCTTTTTGTTGTCTGTAAATCTGCCTCAAAACAGAAACATGAAGATTGTCCATTACTGAAACATTTGTCTCCTGCAATTTGTGCCATGTTGGTGTAATGCAGGAAAACTTCCTTTCACTCTAGTTTTGACTGAGAACACATTAAAAATAATAATTTGGATTTAAATTTTTTTTTTCAGCATGGCTAATACTCTTCAGGAAATTGGCTCTTTTTATTTTTTTTTCACTTGATGGACTCTACATGAAAATAATCTTTATTTCAAAATGTCAGCCCATGATCTCTCAACTTAAGACTTTTCCATCTTTAAAAATTGACACCCTCTCTGCTCTCCATTTACAAATTCATATTTTCTGTTAAAACTTCTAAATTCTTCCCTCTTGTGTTTGGCATTAACAAGGTGGTGACATTTTTTTTTTCCGCAAGAATAAAAGAAATCAAAAATTGCATTTAATTTAGAAATATTTCAAGGAAATAACTCACATTCTTTCAGGAAAGTCTTTACCAAAAAAAAAAAAAAAGTAAAAAAAAAAAAAGTGGAAATGTCTTTTATAACATTTTTATAACATAAATTATGATGAAGGCTGTCATAGAAATGTTACCATTCTGCAGGGGATATTATACCAGAACTCATCATTTCTATTCTTGTCAATCTCACCCGGTTTTGCTATTCTCTGTGATGGTACTCCCTGACAGAGACACTTCTTTGGAAACCTGCATGCATATAGATTAATATCAGAATAGAATAATGGGAAAGAAAGTGGTTCTTTTTTTTAAAGTCTGCACTTTTTTTTTTTGCTTTGGGGGGTTTTCTTTTCTTTTTTGGTAGACACAGCATGCCTGCAGAAATGCTCATCTTTAGAGGTAGAGCAGCTTTGGGGCTGGACTCAGTCATGCTGCTCTTTAGGTCGTTGACATAATGAGGGTAAGGCTGAAGGGAGCTCAGTGTGTTTGATTCTGGCCTGCCAGCAGCAGACCTCCTGCTAATACCAACAAGACCATGTCCTCACTAACTGCTGCTGAAGGAACGCCATCAATAATTCGTGTTTCAAATTCATCCAAATATTATTGGTCTTTTTTTTACACGTTACCATGTGCTTTATGGAACAAACTTAATGACATTGAGAAACTGATGGAGAAAACTTTTACCATATGACAGAAAACCTACTATACCGCTGCAATTCAAAATAAAACACTAGTATCTGCAATCATTTTTTGTCAACCTAAAAATTGGGGGGTTTTGAGAAGTGATAAAAATGTTTACTTTTATAAAGATAAAAAAGGCAATTCAAGTCCTCAAAGAAAGTCTTCATTGAGCTTTGTGTAGCCCGTAACAATATCATTTAATAATATCTTAAATCTCAGCTTTCCTCCTTCACTCCAAACAAACAGAAAGATTTCCTTCCTTTTCTGCTAGCCTTCACCTGGAGAAGCTCAAATTTTTGAGCGAAATCAAGTTTTGGACCTTCTCCTGAAGGGTTGTCTTAATGAAGTACATTTTGTTTTAAGGGCATCAGCCTCAAAATAAGGTTGCTACCAATCCTTTGGGATCAGTTTTCAGCATACCATCCAGCTTCTTTCTCCTTCTGTCAATTTCCTCTGGACTGATATTTTCAGTAGTCCAGGGGACTGCAGCCGTGATAAAGATTGATGACTGGTGAGGGCAAGGTGGTTCATCCTGGAGCTGGCTCTACAAGAAGTTTTTGAGATAAAGATGAGCTTACTCTGTACAGATACTTAAATGCTTCAGTACTGGTGATGATGTATTCTAGACTCCTGTGAGCTGAATCAGACAGGAGGGGATTTTTCAAATAAAATGGATGAAGAATGTTATTTTGAGGAACTTGTTTTGTTCCTAAAGGCTACCTCAGTCAGAGAGCTCTGAATTTTCTAGCCGTGAACTAGACTTTGTAACTCAATTGCCCCTTGTAGTCCTTTCAATCAGACAGGAAAGAAAGCAGCAAAACAGTTTTAGATTAGGCTTGAAGGAAGAGGTCATTATTTTTGTTGCCTTCTCAAGAGCAACATGACTCATCATCCTCCCCCTCCAGCACCAAGCTCCTGAAGAGCTGACAGATTTCCTGCTGGTTGTCACGTGTAATCATTGTGGTCAATTAGGCCCAGAGCTGCTGAGGGAGAGGGCACAGGCAGGGTCTTACAGAAAAAAAATAATCACAGTTTTATTCTTATGAGAGGTACAATGTTTGGCAGGTAAAAACAGAAACTCTTCTGTGCAGCTAAAAATTATCACTATTTTAAGGCCTATAATTACCACTATTTTAACACCTGCAAGGTTCTAATTTCTTTTCTTTATGGCATCTTTTTACTTATGTTCCCATTATCCAAAAGAATAAAGTCCAGTTACAGCAATACTTATCTTCCTGAAACATACAGCAGGACAGGGGAGGGAGGGGAAAATATTTTTGTCCGCTTGACTACTAGACTGCCCATTTTGGTCATTATCAGCCGCTTAAATCACTTTCCCTTAGGTGCTCTAAAGGCACACAATCACATTTTATAATGTTCCTGTCCCTCAGATAGTGTTTCTAAAAAGTGCCAGTGGAATCCTTCCTACTTCCCATCCTTAACAGTACAACTTCCATGTTGATGTCATAGCTTCCATGAATTAGTGATCAATAAATGACAAAAAATGTTAAAAGGTGACTCAGTCTCAGGAGAGCTCATTTGTAGGGATTCCATATCATAACACACTAGGAAGTGTTCTGTCTTCTACTCATGATTTCATGAAGTTTACAGCTGAAAACTATACATTCACTGAAATATACTCTTTTTAAAAACTCAGATACAATTAATGAATTATATTGGTTTATCTATCTCCTTTCAAATTATTTATTTCAATTTAACATTGACCCTTTGCAATCATGTCTGTAACAATATTAACAATGAAAGTGTTCGTAGTGATATTACCAGAGATACTATACTTGAACCTGGTAGGGCACAATGGGACCAGAAGAACTTTTTGAATTCTGAAGTAGAAATATTTCTACCATGCATCTTTTTGTAATTAAGTTTGAGTTTACAATTCCAATTAGTTTCATGATATTCCAGGGAATATTCATGGCTTTGTTAAGGATCCAGGTGCCATAAATTATACTTGGACAATTTTCAGTGCCTCTGTGAGTGAAAGGAGTGACTGTAAAGGTGAATCAAAAGTGATCTGATTCACACTATTAAGGCAGCTTTCTGATATACTGGAAAAAAAAATACTTTTAAAAAAACTAGCTGCATTAAAGACATCCTTGTTAAAGACTCTCTTGGCTGAAAATCAGGACAGAAAGAGCAGAAATGAATCCTAAACAATTGTAACACAAATTATTCATGTTAAAAATCCTTTTTCTGCACTCAGAAAACCTGTCTTTCATGTCACCATCATATTTCATCAAACATTACTTTTTCTTGACAAGACCCTAGTGTGGACCATGGACCCTAAGTGTGCCTATACAGACCCAGTTCTTGGAGCCAGCTGCCTGCATCCCTGTCTATCTGCATGAGATGATGTGTCATTTCACAGACAGATTCTGCAATTCTTGCCCACTTTTAGCACAGTTGGTGGAGACTTTTGGAAATGTCACTAGATCATACCATAAATATGCTTGTTACCGAGCAAAGTTCTACTAAAAGTTGCTACAGACATCAGGATTTAACCCATTAAAAATTACCTTAAAATTGATGTGCTTGAGTGCATTTGCAACTGCATTGCAGTTCATTATGCCCAAACTCCTTTATGAATATTAATTAAAGCTAAAATTCTGCTAATAATGAAGCATATCCTGAGCTCTGGAGAGCTGCCTTTGTGCCAAACTCTTATAATTTTAATGCAAGTTTAACAGAGTCTAAATTACATTATATAAATAAGGTAATGCAAATTGATCTATAGAGTACACATGTACCTATTTAAAAATTAGTTAAAATGTAAGGTATATAACATGATATTAATTCAATAAAATTCACCTTTTTTCTTGCCTTCTTAGCAACCCACACAGTGAGTGAATCAGCTTGGTTTGGGGAGAAAGGTGAGCCTCAGAAGGGCAGAGTGAGGAGGAGGAGGAGGAAGGCTGCAACTTCATCTTGCAGGGCCAGCTAGCAGCTGCACTGGCTCCATGCCTCAGCAAACCACCACTTCACACAGGACCAATAGAGACTATCCTGAAAGTTCATTCATTACTGCAATCATACTGTAATATGGGAAATAAACAAGTCATATTCATAACCATAATAATTATATGTTGGTAATTATGGAATTAAATATAACTGAAAGACAAAAATTATCATACAAACTGTCAGGATCTTTACTTTCCTTTATGCTGTTATTACACAAAGTGTTTTCTTGCCCTACAAAGTGTTTTCAATTCTGGAGTTATATATTAAAAAAGGACAAACTGCAAAGGGGATTATTAGAATTGAACTTTTTTCTTCTGATCCCTATGATTCTATTAGTATTAACATAGACATTAATAAGATTCACTACCAAAAGGGTATATTGTATCTGTTTCCCATAATTTGGAGAACTCCGAAAAGTTTCACTTTGTATCATTCTTTGCAGTGCTCTCACTAAGTTGATGGAAGAGCTATATTTTGCAGATTCCACATTTCATATTTTCAGCACCAAAGGGTTACATTTTGCTTGAAACTGTAGCCAGGCTTTCTCAGTGGCTTCCTTTCTACTGCAATTAAATACTGGGGCTCTCCTATGGCAAAGGCTACGTATTCCAAGCTTCAGCCATGGCTGCCAGCAGAGGCTGTATCCAAAGCTCAAATCCACAATCCCAAAATCTCAACACTTTCTGTGCACCGGTGCTGGCCCCAGCTGGTTTACAGCAAAAGCATTTGAATAGAACAGGTGTCTCATTTTCCTACAAAATAGCTGTGACAATAAACCCTTCCAGATGAATACTGTGTTTCAGAGAGCAGGAATGAATTGACCAGTGATGTTCAGCAGCCCTTTGAAGAGTGCTTTTGCAGCCACGGGGATCTTGAGCCTCACTGTCAGAAGTAATAACAGCAGTGCTAAGCTACCTTTTTTCCCCAGCACAGATAAAGTTTTTGTTGCTCTCTTTTTTTGAGTCAGACTACTATTTAGTCTAAATTATTGCTTATTGCTTTATTCTTAATAGTTTTTCCTTCCTGCTCTTCTTCTATTCCTTTTGTTTGCTTGTTTCATTTAAGAATATGTTAGAAGTAGCCCCCAGAAAATGAGGAAACAACATACATTTCAATGTATTTCCAAATGAAAATTCTCGTGTCCTGAAATATCATTCTTCAGAAAATAATTGCAGTGTCAGAACCTTGTGCCAAAGAGTCAATATAGTTACCAAATGTTTACAAAACAGAATGATTCAATTTCAACTTTGTAAATACTTAGTAAAAAAAAGAATTATCTTGAATGTTACATAGCTTCCCACCTGAGAGAAAGTTTGCTGAGAAAGCTTGCTAAAAAATTAACGTTGTCAAAGTCTATAGAAATACACTGAGAACTTCAGGGAAACAATGAAACCTGTGAAGTCAAAGGAAAATTGCTAAATATTGTGACATTTCCCCATCTTTTTTCAAAAAGAGTAAACAATAAATGCAATAAATAATTGTCAGGAAATTTACAGTTGTGTTCTTGCTCTTTAGAGATTTAGGTGCTGCCATTTGATACTAAATTATTTAAGGCTCAGAATGCCTCTTCATCCTTAGCCCACTATCAAACTTTAAAAGTAATAAGTATTCTAAGGAAGAAGCATTGCTAATTGAGTTATATTTAGATATATAACTAAATAAACTAAATATTTAGATATATAACTAAATTTTCCAAATTAAAAAATAAGGAAAAATAAGAAGGAAATGTGAACTTCTCTTCTTCTGATTTAGACTGAGAAATAAAGCAGTAAGGGTATTGTAAGCATTTCTGGCAGTTTTCATGTGAGAATCTTCATCCTCAAATTGTAATGACAAAAACAAAAGAAAGATTGTATGGCCAGATCCCGCTGCAGAGTTTTTCACACATAAGTTTCACATTATAGCTCTACAAACTTTCAAAAATTTTCTGTCTAAAAAGGGTTCATTAACATATTAATTATCCATTATGTTAATTAAACATACAAATTAAATTAATTGCTTTTTATTGACAGCAACTGTAGCCGCACCAAGGAAATATTGATTTCACAGTTGTCATATTAGTTTCCTAAATATTTCATTTATCATACTTTGCCTCCTTTCCATCTTTATTCTGTAGCCAAAAAGTAACAGACAGAAAAAGCCACCAGGATTTTTTCCAAAAAGGAGAGAGTCTCACAGTGATGCACCATTCAAACATACTCAGCGGGAGACTGAAGTGCCTCTGATGATATATGGAAGCTGAAAAATATTAAAGGAGATATTGCGGTTGTCAAAGATGAATTCTAGTTTTCTACAGGCAAATGCAAAATGCCTCTGCTTCACTATTGTGTGACATTTTCCACCAGGAATACATGATACACTCTCCCTTGTTTCAGTGCACAAAATCACTTGGTATGTAGACAAAGATAGACTCTGTTGACCTTTTTTTTTTTTAATTAGCACCTTCTTTGATTTTTGTTTTATTCCTACCTTAAAAAGCATAAACTTTAGTCCCTGAATCTGTGATCCTCCATACCTCTTCTGCATAGGCCCACAGTTTTTTGGAGAATCTCCAAGCCTTTGATCACTTTTCCTCTCTGCCTCGAATGGCTAAGATGAGGGAGTCATCATTTTGCAATATGAGGTATTATCTCTCTGTCTTTCTTGTGCCTATCCATTTATTTATTTCAGACATAGATTTGACCAACATCAGATAATTCAGCACTATAATGCCCAAAATTTGTTCACTCACTAAGTTTTACATCTTGATTCCGCTCTCATATTAATTTAGGGTTAGGGTTATGGTTA
>VWYP01007595.1:0-14809 GCA_013400435.1 Pycnonotus jocosus | reverse complement strand
ACTGGTTAAAAAGCTGAGAAATAAAAAAAAAAAAAAAAAAAAAAAAAAAAAAAAAAAGGCTCCCAGGTTCCAGCAACTTCCAGCCTGACACCTTTATTTAGATGTGATACAACCAGAAGGAAGGCAAATAGATGCTACGAATGTTCATTACGTTAATGAAGATCAGATGATTTTTGCTGATTGCTGAAGAGAGAATGGCATCTCCACATAGTTGCACACATTTGAAAAAGTCTTTCATTTTTCTATTATTGTGTGAAAGAAAGGGAAAAAAAACTGTGATAGTCTTATAAAAATTTAAAAATCAGCATTTTTAAGCACATGTGACTTTTAAGTGGAAAAATAATTTAGTCCTTAAAATTTCTGAGATTTTTCAATTTCTTCAATTTTTTGCAAACCCCATCTGGGCCGCATTTCTTTCAGGGTGCAGACTACTTATGATGGGAGTGAAAGATCTGGGGTCTGAAACATAATTACATAGAAGTTTATTTTTCATTAAACTACATAGTCAAGGTTGGTTAAAAACAGATTTATCTGGGAAAATGTCCAAACTTAGTTCAGGGCTGGGAGAAAATGTGGAGCAGTGTTGATGGAGGAAATGTTGCTGGAGGGATCTCCACAGCATTTGGGCTTTCTCTAGCCAGTGTGCACATCTTGTTTGAGAGCAGTCTCCTAGATTTTGAGGTGGGTGGGGTTTTTGGTGGTTTTTGTTGTTGTTGTTTGTTTGTTTGTTTGGGTTTTTTGGTTTTGTTTTGGGGGTTTTGTGTGTGTGTGTGTGTGTGTGTGTGTGTATCCCAAAAGCTGGACAGACTGACTTCTTGAACTTTCCTTATTCCAGCACCTAAACTTATGTGGGCCTCAGCCATGGTGCTGTTGTGCCAAGGTACTGCTACTTGCTGAACAGGAAAGCTGTAGGTGCCAGCTGACTTGAGATGGGTTTTGAATGACTGCACCTCCCCTGCAAACACCTTCCTGTTGACAGTGGGGATGAAGTTGTATAACATTTTTGTTTATTTCATGATACTCACTGAACGTTCTTCTGCAAGAACTGACAGTCGACAGTTTCTCCCTTAGATAAAAGATTAAAGGCAGCACAGAGGTCCAGATTTATTAACTGATGCATTTTCATATGAAATATGAATGTATAGGCTAATGCCATTTATTTTTACTTTGATTCTGCCCACACAAGTGGCACATGAAATTAGTATAGATGAGGGGGAAGAGGGACTCTTGAGGGGCAAGAGTAAGTCTGTACGTGGTTTTGCTTCAAGGCAGTAGGTGGTGTTTGCATTACAAATGATTCTGTTGGTCTAGACAAGCAAGTGACTGGAAATAACTTAGAGAAAATGTTTTTGTATCCCCAAAGCCATTATCTTTTCGAAGCATAGTTAGTAATGCTGTTGTGAAAAGAAACCTCCATTTGGACAGATAGCTTGATGCTGGCAAAACTGCTAATTTGTTTTCAGCTTCAAGGAGATTTAGAGTCTTTGCATCTTTGGCAGTAACACACAATGTAATTGTCTCCTTTCCCCTTAATCTTCAGTCTAGGTGCATTGGCTTAATGTGGCTAGGAGAGGGCTGGAATGTTGACTGAATTAGCTGCACCAGATAGCTTACCCTAACAGGTGAGGAGAAGTTATTCCAGCACTCTTGACTTTGTAATATGAGAGGCGAACACCGGCTGTTCTTTTCATCATTGCATCTAGTGGCAGAAACCCTTTTAAGCAGAATGGAAAATAAATTGTGGGGTATGAAAAGGAGGTGACAGAATTAATGTCCTTGCACTGGCAACATTACTCAGCTATTAGGGGCTCTCTGTAAATAACAGCTTTGCTTTCATCTATTTTCTGCCTCTTTCTTTCACAGAAGTAATTTTGTAACACTACAATTTTTAAGTACTGCAAAAAAAGCTAACTGTGCACCAGGAGATTTGTTTGCATTCCTGTTATTCAGTTTGGCATTGTTGGTGGGCAGCAGCTGCTTACACTTTTGGAGTATGTGCCATTAATATAGCACTGGTTTAAAACTACTCAATTCACCAAAACGACAATCTTCAGTAAAGGGATATAGCACATCATTGAGCAATTAAATTATTTTGTCAATCCAGTGGTTAAGCTTGGGTCAGCTTTGAAGGGTAAATTTCATTGCTGGGATACATTCTTGGCTATGAATGAATGCATGAATAATCTGTCTTTGAACCTTAAGATGCACAATAGACACAATAACTCTTGAGTTGAACTCTTGAGAGTGGGCTGATTTATGGGCAGCTGTTGAAAGTGCTCCTAGTCAAATTATTTTTTAATCTGTGAAGTAGAAACCCGTAGTATATTAATTACTGTGTACCATTCCAGTGGTAGACAGAAAAAAGCTGTGCAAGTTTTTACGACAGCTTTTTAATTTATAAATTAAAGATTAAAAGGAAAAAGTAATGATTTTGACATGGTACATTGCCATAAAATGAAAATCACTTGTCAGGGCTCCAGCAGACAAATAGCTGAAGGCATTGTTGACCTCAGCTGCTCAGCCAGTTGATCTGTGTAAGTTTAGCTTCCCGTTTAGCACAGGCAGCAGTGGGGATTTTGCGTGCTCCCAGCACCAACACATTCACAGACCTGCCTAAGCCAGCCCTAGTTTCATTTACATTGATGCTGTGATTGCAGGTGATTGCAAAGATCTGACACACATTCATTTGTACCTTCCCTGTTTCGAGGCCCATAGCCTCAAGCAGAGGGCAGGAGCTAATGTACAGGAGGGTGTAACATTCACTACACCAAGATTTGGCCAGGTTGGTCTGCTGGAGGGCACCCTTGGCTAGAAGGCTCAAGAGGTCACTTTTGTGATCCGCAGTACTGGCTTGGCATGGCACTTCTCAATGCTAGGGAAGAGGGAGGTCTCCTTGTCTCAGTACCCCTTTCAGCTCTTGAGTCTACATTACATAGTGCTAACAAGGTTTACTGATTGTTCTAACACGTTTGAATTATTAAAATTGTATCATGGAAGTTGGGTTTTTTGGGGAGTTCTGAAAATTAGTTACAGAAGGAGCAATTGGATTTTATTTTCTTTCAGCTAACAGGCCAAACAGATGGTGGAAGGAGACCTGGAGTGGTTTTGCTGGCTGGCTGCCACAATTCTGTAAATTTTGATTTGTATGGATATGTAACACTTTTATTTTTCCCTTTTTGGAAATGTATGCCTGTAAGTCTTTGGGAAATTAATCACTGGCTTCCTGTGAAACACACACTTGTAAAACAAATGTCGTAGCAGTGTGCCATGCAGACCCTGTGTTGTGTCAATTAAGAAATGTGACATCAGCAAACTCCATAGACTGTCAAAGGTTAAAGTACTTTTCAAAGCATCATTCATTCACAACTCTACAGAGAAAGAGTTAAAAAACGACAAAAATTTGAACTGCAGTTCAGTACAATTCCATTGATCTTCTTTGCCATGCAAAAGGCACAGGGCTTGTAATTCTGCCCAAATGAGATTTTTAATACCTTTTGACCTTGCACTATTTTGTATTTGAAATTAACAAGACATTCATATTTTGAAAATCTGTAGTAATAACCAAGTGTGAGTTGATCAAAACTTGGAAAATCTACATTTAAAGTTCCAAGGGAGAAAGAGGAAAAATACAACCCATGTTTCACCTTTGGTCTGTCTCCCACCACTTCATGCTACCCTTGGTACCTCCACACCAAAACAACCTGCAAGCAAAGATTACTAAAGCTTTTATTAACTGTGGTATTGATGATGACATAGGCACTAATTACCTACCAAGAGGGCTACATTTAACAGTAAAAAATGCTAGAAATTTAAGCACATGACTGACAGCCTGGGTCATAGACTTTTTTTGGGGTAGCTTTTTCCCTGGAAATTTAAAGAACTGAGTTTCTTACTGCTCACTCAGCATTTGGATCTTGGAGATCAAAAGGCCTTTCCTTCAAAGAGTTTCATGTTGTTATTTAAATGGTAATTGGATCTATCCTCAGTTCAACTGTGAGTATTTTAACTTCAGTAGACTTGGAATTTTCATTATTTTCACTTCTGTGCATCTGATGGAGGAGGTGATTTGGGCAATGACAAAGATTAATTGCAAATTTGGAAGCTAGTTTCTAGTGACAAGAGTTTAGGAAGTCACATAGGCTATTTGAGCAACACGTGCTCCATAATGAATGATTTTGCTGCTCGAATAATAGTTTCTTCTTTACTGGTGACTTTTGCATCTAGAATAGTTCCTTACTGACAGATTCATATTTCTGTACGATGCGGACTGTGATGTATGCATAAATTATGGGATTTTTTTAAACTATATGCCTGCAAACTTTTGGTTTACTACAGTACACTCTCAAGAAAACGTCATGGCCATTAACTGCTGATCTTCAGAGAGACAGTACTTGAAGACTAGTAAGCTTTGGTGTATACCTTTTGCTGCAATCTTCAACACTTTCTGGTGAAGAAAAAATGATTTTTATGTCATGTCTTTGGGAGACAGAGCCAACATTTTTCTTTAATTCCTACTCTTTGCTGAACTGGACTTCAGTTCCTCTCTTGTGAAGTCTTACCACATTCAGCTGTCAAGTGTGATGAGGCATCATAAAAATTGCTATCATTGTTATCCAGGAAAGACACTTTTCCAAGGAGATACTGCTATATGATATCACTATCATCGAAGAAAGTTAAGTACTACTGAAGAATATGATGAGACTCAACTGTATTTCCTGTGCTTGGTGACTTGTTTTCCTTTTTTTTCTGAGGAGACCCCAAAACACCCTCAGGTATAAATACTGTTAAAGTGGCTAAACTGTATTCAGGATTAAAATGTCCTTATGCTAAACATTACACAAGAACCTGCAGACCTGGGTCAGAGAAACAGATACTTGAATGTGACAGTTTTCAAAATGCAGCAGTAAAGGAAAGGAAGGAAGTGAAGGAAAGAGGCATCTGCGGAGTCAACAGTGGGATCTTTCTATTGGTGGTATAGCACCAAGGACTGCATTAAAAATCTCTGGTGTTTTCTAATAATATTAGATGTACCTTCCCATTGACAAGCTTTTTTTCTTTAGACCACCCAACATCACATGTAACCTGCAGCCTTTTTTCCTCTGCAGTCTCCTTCCTACCCTCCCCCAAATGTATGCTGCATGTGTATTCATGTTTTTGCTTTCTGTTCACAGAGATATCCAGCTGGGAAAATATAGTGTGTACAATACTTTCTGACTTCAACTGACATTTCTCATAAATTGCAACAGAAACACTGCTATCAGCAGCTAAATAGCAGGTAGAATACAGCTCTACATAGCAAGTCTCAGCAGGACACAGAAACTATGGTTACCAAATTTTCAAAGAGAAAGGGCTGGGAGGAAGAGTTTTTATATAAGAATAACTGGGGAAGGGGAATGAGAAACATTTAAAGATTCATTGAAAGCTGTCTTTTTCTTAAAAAAAAGAAAAATAAAAGGCTTATAGGGGCTGATTCAGTGGCTTCACATTCACTTTTTGCTGAATTGTTGTTTTAGAAGACCTCACAAGAGGTTTCTATTATAAGCAATGCAAAACAGTCTTTCCTAGTTGGTCCTTAAAAACACCCTTACCCTCCACACACATTCCTTGAAATACTTTTTGGAAAATATGTCATACTTAACTGCTGCTGTAGTATAAAGTGTTTTATGACAGAATGCCTAGGTCAGCCACAGTGCATTTATAGTTTGGTGGAAATTGACTAGTAAATATCATTATGTTTCTAATCACAGGATTTAATAAGTTTCATTTTGCCCTCAGCTCTATATAAACTCATATCTTGACTGGAAAAGGCTCACAGCCTTGAAAACAACCTCACAGCATAGGTTAGAAAATATATCACACTATTTATTGGCATAGGATTTTTTAGGTTGTTTTTCATGTCTGGGTTTTGTGTTAGTTTCTTGGGAGGTTTTGTTGTTTTGGGAGGTTTTTTTAGTTGATTCGGAGAGGATATGAAGTCGGATGAGATCTTGTGTATCACAGATTGGTCTCTCCTTTGAGACCATGGTAGAAAGGACAGGAGACAATGATCTTAAGTTGTGGCAAGAGAGATTCAAGTGAGATGTTAGAAAAACATTTCTAACAGCAAGGATAATGAGGTTGTGGAGTAGGTTGTCTAGCAACTTGTGGAGTCTTCCACTAGAGAAAAACCTGTTGTCCTGGTTTGAGCAAAGGAAAACCAGTGAGAGGCTCCAAGTCAGAAATACAATTTATTGGAGGAAAAGAAAGAAGTAAAATAAAGAATACAACCTGGCACCCTGTTAGTTAGGGTGATGGTAGCAGTCCGGATGAAGTGGCCTCGTTGAAGCAGTGATCCCATAGAAAAGTCTGGTAGCTCCTGTCCTTTGGGAGTCCGGTGGGTAACTGCTCCTGTGCTGTCCCAGATCCTGGATTATACCCAGGTGGGAATGCTTGGCTCCTCCCCTTGGGGGCTAGCATCTCACAATGGGATGACATCATTCTATGAGTCATGCAGTGGGTCCTTAATGGCCCATTGTACAGAGATGGCTTCTGGAGGGAGTTATCTATGAGTCATGCAGCACAGCATTGATGGGGCCATTAACAGAAGATAAGGAAAACACTGCCCCACCCAGTTTCAACAGCCCGTGAAGATGGTGATGGAACACATACTTTGGGCACATCTTACATTTTAACCTAGGACACCTGTATGAACATTTTTCAGGATAGATGCTGATACTGCTTCAGAAGTAAGATGGGGGTGGACTGGGCAGCTCCTGAAGTCCTCTTCACTCTGTGGTCCAGTTCTGAGAGCAGGATAGTTCATAATTTGGTCTAGTTTTCATTTTGGGTTTTTGTTTTATTATATTAGTTTGGTTTGATTTGGGATTTTGCTTCTCACATGGAAATTTCCTAGGAAATTAGGGCATGGTGTGTCACCTTCGTCCTTTTTTTTTGCCTTAGATTAAAAATTAGTTGAACAGCATTAGTAAAATATTTTTAAAAGGCCATAAAAATGAAGTTGTTCTGCCTAAACAAGGACTATATATAAATTATAGCAGACAGCTGTTAATCAGGGCTTGTGGGAACCAAATATGGAACAGAGAACAACTCTCTTATGGACAGCCTAGTAATGAAGACCAACTGTTGCATCCATACAGCTAAAGGAAGAGTAAGGAGAGAGTGCAAGTACTCTGCTGGAAAGTTACCCCTGTGCTTGGCTTCAGCTTTAATTTTTTATACCTGTACCTAGCTAGTAAATACCTCATAATTTTGAAGAATGCTTCTCCAGTAACCTTTGTGTTTGTGCAACATAATCTTCTAAAGCTATCTTATAAAGAACGAGGGAAGGCAGTGTTGTAAACATATTGAGATCCAAGCATATTGAGATCCAAGAATGCCATCTGGGGTCTGAGGGAGGCATGTAAATAACACTAATCTTCCTTCTGTGAGGACAGCTATTGGTTTCAGTTTGGAGAGTAATGAGGATATAGTGTTCTTCTTCAGTTTATCAAACTATTTTCAATGGAATGTTTTTCTAGCAGTAAGTCTTCATTAACATTTTTGTTTATTTTTCTAATGGTATTGGTTGTATGCTGAGTTTTGCTTGGAGAGAACTAAAAAAACCCAACTCTTCAAGGTCTCAAAGATATGGCCAGCTCTATGTTGTTTATGCCATCCATAAGACAGTTGGCAGATAGCCTTTAAAGAGACAGAGTTTCACTCTTAGTCTTCCCACTTCTCTCATTCTTCCTACCATCCAATGGTGATAGTATTTAAGATTTTCCTTGTTTTGTGTTGTTTTCCCTGTAGCTGATTTCCCTGTGACAGAGAAAGAGTAATGGTGAGCTTTACTACTAATGTTCTCTTTGATTCACCCTTCGTTTGGGTTCTTTCTGCAGTCTTCCCTTGCACTCCTGGAGTTTTATGAAGTTTGAATATCTCATGCGAATTTCTCCGTTGGTCAGCCATATAGTTTTGCCAAAGGGCACTCATTATGCATTTTGTTATCTAACCATGAATCTCCTTGGCAGTGAGCAATTAGCTTACAAATGCATTACATTTCTCTCTGCATTACAATCTCTCTAAAAGAGTATGTTATCTCACAGACATCAAGGGAAACCCCCATACTTCTCTAATTGTGTAGGCAGATGGTTTACTAATCTCCCATTGGGAAGACCTTTAAAAAACTTTCAACCAATAACCCCATAACTTTTGTTTGTGACTGCTACATTCTCTAGGCAGGACAGATGAAATGTAGTAAGTTTAAAGCTGGTTAGAATCTAGACCCAATTTCATCCTTTATGTCTGCATTGACTATCTTTGTGAATCTCTGAAATCCAGGTAAATTTTAAAATTTCTTTATGAAATGCCTTTGCTTTCAGAAACAAAGACCTTAAACAAATTGGCTTGAATCTTATTAGAAGTGTTCTTCCTTGATTGTCATGTGATGGTTATATATTGGAAAGAATAAATTGTCTTTCTTCTCTCTGAATGTTTCTGACAGCCTTCTGTAGAGTACAGCCTCTTATCCTTGCAGGTCTATGGGGTCAATTTCAGCAATTCCCAAATATACTGGGAGTGGGTATATTAAACCCCTAAAGAAAGATATATCAGATAAAAAATAGGTCTTAATTTTTCTAAAACACTAGCTGTTGGCTTGTGAAATTTAAAAGTACTTGAAATAAACTCTGTGGATGTAACTTTACATGAAATTATTTCTGAATTACCTTAGTCTAGCTACTGAAATAATCACTTTGCAGTCTTTTGGTTTAAGGATGTTTTACTTCCAGTTGCCAGTTTTTCAAGTTTATCAGATTTTCCTTTGACTTTTTTTGGTCTGAAGTAGAGTCAAGTCTTCAGAATTGAAGACTTTCTTCAGAAATTCAGAAAAAAAAAATGAAACTTTTTGAAAGGAATAGTTGTTAAATTCATATTTAGGAGATACAGATTGTTTCATGAGCGTGCTTATATCTTCAGGATGCTATCAGTGTAAACAACGTATGTATAGTCCTTATGAACTCTTTGGTCAAGTTTGCGTTTCTGATGGAACGAATGCAGATTTTGGTGTTCTTAGAAATAGTTCTTAGTCACTTGGCAGTTTTATCGAGGGAAAAAAGGCCCTTTTCAGAGGACAGAAGCTGAAAGTAATATAAGCTTGCAAATCTTGTAGTAAAGTTAGAATGCATCTGTTGCGCTACAGAGGATCGTTGCCCTGGATGTTTTTTGATAGAATCCTGCTGTTTTCAAAACATTTAAATGAAAGGTAAAGGTAGCAGCTTTCTACCAGCCTACCAATCCTCTCAGCTGAAAAGAGATCACAAAAGGTTGATGTGGATTTCTTTTGGTGTAGCTGTTGTGTGTCCTCCAGCCTTCTTCCCCGGAATCTAATTCAGTTCACCAAGCAGTCTTTTTATCTGTTTATCCACAAAAGGTGTCCTACTAAAAAGTAAATGTTTCTGATTGTGCATGGGCCTATACAAAATGAAATAGGGCTTCTCAAAAGTAAGATGTGAACTGGATTTGGGCTGTCTCTGGTGTGGTGAAGGGAAAAAGACAAACCCTCTACAAGTGTATTCCATGAACACAATAAAATCTCAGTTTTGGTTTGATTTTTTGTTTTGTTTTTGTTTTACTGGAGTTTTTCTCCATTTGTTTGGTTTGGGTTTTTTAGGGTTTTTTTGTGGTTTGTTGGTTGGTTGGTTGGTTGGTTGGTTTTGAGTAGTCTGGTAGCCATTTTGTGTAGTTGCAGATCTTTGTTAACAAGAATATATCAGTTCCTGTTATTAAATCCACAATCTTCAAATCTTCACTGCTGTTTATTGTTTCTAAGGCAAATTTCTTCCTTCTGTAGCGTTTTCATAGATAAATGTAGTTTTCTTTCACAAAATTATATTTATAGAAGATTTTCAACCAGAACTGGAAAAGTCTTCCAGAAGAAAACTAATATCCCCTTACCAGTGGACACCAGTCCTAATTTTGTTCAGCTCCCAAAAGAGGCAAAAATACCTCTATATTCCTGTGTCCCTGAACAGCTGAAACAAATGTGTGGCCTTACTTTGATCTGTAGTACCCTTCTCTGTCTCTGTCACAGGGGAAAGTCTGTGAGAAGAAATACAGCCTCTGTAATCTAAGCAATTATTTGAATAAAATATTCAAAGATCATTGAGAGAACGTCTGAACACAGTGAAACTGTGAGGAAAAGGTGCCACAGCCTTTGCTGTCTTCTGCGTGAGGAGAGAGGCTTCTGCCAGAGATTTGAAAAAGGCAGCCAACTGTCATTCCTTTCACACCTTCCTGAAGTGTTACAAACTTCTTGTTATGGCATCTGTTGTTACTGCATTTGGTTGTCTACTGCTCAGAGATGCAGTTCATCAACAGGAGCCCATGGGTGGAGACATATGGAGGTGTGCCTTTTTTACCCCATTGCCACCCTTCCTTTGTCAGTGCTGCTTTTTTTACCTGATGAAATGCCCTGAATCTGAGAGATTCTACTTTATCCTACCTTCTAAGTGGCATTAACCTGCTGGTGAATATTACACAGGCAGGATAAGAGAACAAAAAGCAAGTACAGTATCACTTTTTGCTGATTACTTTTGTGGTTTCAGATGGTCATCTTCATAAAATCATAGAATATGCTGAGTTAGAAGGGACCCACAAGGATCATCAAGTCCAACTCCTGGACCCCTGGCCTTATGTAGGACCCCCCAAGAGTCACACCAATGTGCCAATGTGACCATTTGCATTGTCCAAATATTTCTTGAGCTCTGTCAGGCTTGGTGCTGTGACCTTCTCCTCGGGAGCCTCTTCCAGTGCCCAGCCACCCTCTGGGTGGAGAACTTTTATTTAATACTGAACCTAAACCTTCCCTGAAACAACTTCAGGCCACTCCCTCATGTTCTGTCACTGGTTACCACAGAGGAGAAATAGGTGCCTGCCCCTCCAAGAAGTTGTAACTGCAGTGAGGTCTCCCCTCAGTCTCCTCCAGGCTGAACAGACCAAGTGCCCTCAGCCCCTCCTCACACGGCTTCCCCTCAGGGCCCTTCACCATCCTCATGGCCCTCCTTTGGACACTCTCTGACAGCTCAATGTCTTTTTTGTATTGTGGCACCCAAAGCTGCCCCCAGCACTGGAGGTGAGGCTGTCCCAGTGCAGAGCAGAGCAGGACAATCCCCTCCCTTGCTTGGCTGTGATGCTGGGCCTGATGCACCCCAGGACAGGCTTGGCCCTCCTGTCTGCCAGAGCACTGCAAGCTCATGTTCACCTTGCCATGGACCAGGATACCCAGATGCAGGGCCCTTCCTGCTCTTGTTTCTTCTGTCCAGTCTCTCATTCTCCAGTCTGTCTGTACATCTAGGGTTGTCCTGTCCCAGATGTGGAATCCAGCACTTTCTCTTGTTAAACTTTTTATGTGGGAAATTACCCTTCTGTTCACGTGACCTTGTCTCCTGAAATACAAGACTCCTCTTCATAACGCAAGTCGGTGATTTGAAAGACCTTAACTATGTAAATCGTGTGGAGAGCCAAGAGCAGAAGAGCAGTCTTACCATGCAGTAGTCTCCCCCAGCCAGGAGGAGGGTGAATATCCTCCCCAGTGAACCCCCACAGTCTGCAGGGGTATAAGAAAAGATGTATCGGCTAAATGAAACTGCATTCACAGATTAGGATTGAGGGAGGTAGATTTTATAAGGATTTGATACATCACTCTGCTATTTCATGAAAGGGGAGGTCCATTTGAGATATGCAGATTATTCTGTGTAGTAAATGATGGCATCATTTCCCTTGCTCCCATCCTGACAGAAACTATTGGCTGTAGTGGATTAGCTGCTCTCTGGGTGAAGGTTGTTCTGACAAAGATGATCATGTAAGGAGTGAGCTGTAGTTTTATATTAGGAGAGAGATCAGAAAACTAATGCATCAGAGGATTTGAAGAGAAAGAACAAAACACTCCCAGAAGCCTTGCTTTTATGGCCTGTCAGAAGCAGCTTTCTTCGTGTGGCCAGAAAGAACATAAATGACAATAAAACATGGAGTGAGGAGTTGTACTTAATCTGACTAAATGCTGTACATAAAGGCTTTATCAGTCTTTTCTGCTCCTGCTGTTACAAGCATTTATTTTGAGGCATTCAGTACATTTCCCCCTCCCTCTCACTCCTAGGCAGGGGTTGCTAAAATTCAAATTTGTTGATATGTTCAGTATCATAAATAGAGAGTGAAGGATGATACTAGTATGATCCTAGTTCAGACATGATATTTCTTTCCTTCCCCCCGCCCCCATCAGTTATACTGCATTACTGAGCACAATTCACAGCATGGTGGTGATTGAGTTTACAAGACTGCCACCACAAAAATGGGAAATGAAAATATTTCTTGCCAAAATTTATGAACAAGTACTAGGTGACGTGTGGAAATTAGAATTAGGCCCTTGGGGCTTTTGGTCAGTGGATGGTTTGCTCTCCAGCACAAATCTGCATAACAGAATGAGGGGAAGGGTTTTCCTTATTAATTCATGTGACAAGGAAGTGAAACAAACCACACAGCTTGTACTACAAAGTTTTTATTGCTTCATAAATTTTATTGAGATAGAAATTAACCAGTTTCCTCTGTGTTTTAAACAGAATCAGTTTGTGTTTATTGACACAGCGGAAGCTCATCTGCGTTCGAGAGTAGATCTGTTTTCTGTTAGAATAGGTTGCACTTCAGAGAATTTTTTAATGGTAATAATGACACACCATGCTTAAGAATCTGTGGGTTGGGATTTTTAATTTAACACCAGTTTTTTTCTACCTGATTGGCTTTATGATAAGCAGTGAAGTATTATGAAAGAGGTACTGAATTATTAGAAAACCACTCTGAGCTGCAACAGATGTGCCAAAGTCAAAAAATATTTATCTGCATTTCCAAAGATTTTTCAGCACTGTATACACATTAGGTCTGCTGCTATGTTTATTGAAGCATCTCATTTAGGGAGGACTGTTTAGTCATGGGCATCTTATGTTGTGGCAAGCATATTCAGGATTTTCATTCATTTAAGCTGTATTATTCATTAAGAGTTTTAAGCTGCCCTAATACGTGCAGAACTTACACAGCTTTATTTGAGGGCTTCAATACAGACCTGTCCATATTTGAAATGGAAGCTTAATGATCTGTGACTATCTGAAAAATGAAAATGTATAGGCAGAGCCCTTGAAATGTCGCCCATCTTTTTTCTCTTATTTTCACAATAATGATTGTACAAGATGAGATTTGCATCTCTGAGCCATGAGTTAAATACTTCCAAATCTCCTTGAAATCAATCCTGTGTCTTCATGCATGCAGATTGAAAAGCATGACTTTAAGATTTACGTTCTGTGAATAAAATTTACGTTCCCTGAAAAGCAAAGAAGGCTGTCATTTCATGCTTCCTAAGCTTCATTGTCTATTTTACTTCAGCAGAAGCCCCGTGCGCCTGCGTGCAGTCTTGAGGAGCAGCTTTCTGCTCTGTCGATCTTTGTTTTATAAAAGCCCTGTTTTCTTTATTGCATTTACCTATTACATCTGTAAAATTCATTTAAGCTGTGACAAATTTCTCTTTTGGGCCCGGAGTCCGAAGGAGCAGCAGCCATCAGGCTGTTGGTAAAAGATTTGTTGACTGTGATTGTTCATTAAATGGTAAGGGTCTGTGGGTGAGTGTGGCTGTCTAAAGCTGCTCTGAGTAGGTGGGTTATGGGCTGTACTTAGTGAATATGCATCATCAGTGAGATAAATGTGCTTCAGCAGCCTTTTGTTTTGTTCAGCTAAAATGGGTGTTGATTTTGCAAAGCTCAGCGAAATCACTGTCATTTTTCTAAATTAGATATCATTCAGAGCACCCATGAAAAACAGCATTTAGGTTAAATATAACAGCATTACTTGTCGGCTTTGTAAGTTGTCAAGAATAGCATTGCATTTATTTCCCTTTAAAAAAAAAAAAAAAGCTCAATCTGAACACAGTGCCTGGGAGTGAAAGCTAATTGACAGCATTGTAAACAGGAATCCTTGCACACGACAAGTCCTGTACAGTCCCAGGTGCTGCAGTGCATACATTTTTCACACTGCTTGGCTGGGTTTTTTCAGTCACGTTTTATTTCCTGCAGGGTCAAGAAAATTAATGGTGGTACTTTTTAAAAGAAAGGAAATAAAAGAACATTTGTAAAGATAAAAAGTTACTAATACTGTGACTGTTTGATCCACAGTGTCTACATAAATAAATTGAAAGGCCCACTGTATTTTTACTTTTTGTTATGCTATTCCAGCCCCACCAGTGTTTACTGCTCTGTTTATTCAGATGTCCACCAAAATAACTGTGAAACTTCATCTTCGCCACAATCGAAAAATTATGAGTTCTTCTCATTCTTCAGGGTGTAAATATGCTTTCAGCTGAAAGGCAGGGAGGAAGGGGAATCCTTCATTCGAAACAAGCTTTTAGTCTGCACTTGATCTCCTCTGGTTTTGTATGAAAAGCCACATTAGACTGAATGACAGCTGAAAAGGCAAGCTGCTGTGTCAGAGGATTTAGCAGAAGGAAACTGCTGTTCTTTCAGCCAGCACCCTTGCAGAAAGCTCTCTGGGTTTTATGCCAGTTCAGTGCACTAAAAATATGTGGATGAAACAGTTTAAGTGAAAATACATCTCACTGCCTTAGTACTGGTATTCAAGTTTAAGAAAGCAAGTCAGTCTTCACTTATGGCTACCAATTTCTTGTCTGTAATTTAAAATGAGATGATCCTTTCCTAAAAGCTGAAGTTACAATGGCAGAATCATGTAAGGCTACAGCTAAGTTAATTTTAAAAAATCCACCACCATCACACCCCCA
>VWYP01007589.1:1122-13190 GCA_013400435.1 Pycnonotus jocosus | reverse complement strand
ACCTACTGGCTCTGGTTCCCAGGGCAATCTAGGCCCAACCTTTTTGCTTTCCCCCCCGAATCTGTTTCCATGATTTTAGAAACATTTTAACCCTGTGCTATCACCTTGTCCAGGCTAAACAATCTCAACTTTCTCAGCTTATCTTCACAGCAGAGGTGCTCCAGGCCCCTGGTCATCTTTGTGGCCCTCCTCTTGTCCTTACAGATCCATGTCTTTCCTGTGCTGAGGACCCCATAGCAGGATGCAGCACTGCAGGTGGGGTCTCACCAGAGCAGAGAAGAGAAGAGCAGAGCAAAGCCCCTCTCTCCCCCTGCTGCCCATGCTGCTTGTGGTGCAGTCCAGGCCACAATTGGTTTTCTGGGCTGCAAGAACACAGTGCTGGCTCATGTGCAGCCTCTCATCCATCGATAGTCAGTCCCAAATATTAAATACTAAAATCTTGTAAACATGCTGTCATTAGATATGGCTTACTCTTTCTGATATGGTCAGGATATATTTTCTAGATGCATGCTCATATGTTCCTATACACATACACTTGCATAAAGACTTGTATATGATGTATCAATTGCTCCATCTTACCCCACTAGCAACGTATTTTAATGTGTTGGCTTTGGATCACCACTATAGCATTTCTAAGTTAATATCATCTATTCCATAAAAAAATCACTTGAGGAGCTTGTTTATGTGGTAGGCATGCCAGGAGTTAGACTTGCCTGCCTCTGTGGCTCTCTTCCAACTCAGCAGCCTCTGTGATTCTGTGACATTTTTGTAGTGTAGCAAGTGGTAAATTACAAATTAACTTTCAGATAATCTCCCAATAATATATGTAGTGCGATTTTTCTCTGCATAATTTTCAGTTATGAAGAATACAATTTTATTACAAAAATGCTAATTAATTCTGTTCAAAATGTAAATTTAGATCTCAGATTCAAACTGTGGAGTTAAAAGCTCAGAATTCATTAATTATGTTTAGCATGTTGTTATCTAGATTTAAGAGGCTTTGCTGAGAGTTCTTTTTGGAAGAAAGCCATTAGCCTCCTTAAAAAATAAATGTATTACTTAATAAAACAATTATATCTCCTTTTTTTCAGACCTACGTTGGTGATGTACTGTTGCTTGTTAACCCATTTAAAGAACTTCCTATTTATTCTACCATGGTAAGCATTCTCTTTCTAAAAGTTTGGGGATATTTTTTCATGATTCATATAGTTCATCTGACTGGCCAAACCCTAAAATTAATTAATGGATATGCCCATTTTATATAAGGAGCATCTTAGTTTTAGCAAACTTAGTATTTTAGCAAAACCTTAAAAATGTCTTCCAAGATACATTTTTTTCCGTGTCTTATTCGTAAAACAGCCATCTTGATAATGCTTCAAATGAGCAGGAGCTCTTTTGGTTGTTTAAAAATTGTTCCTGATCACCTTGGTGGTTTCTGCCACAGTCAAACTTATGGAAATACTTCATACAGACGTTGTTTGAGTTCACATCCCCTTTCCCAAAACATGATCGTGGAGATATCAACCTTGGGTGGTGTACAGAGGATCCAAATGTCTGTCTGAGCTCCACACCTGGCCCCTCATCTGGGACATCAGCACGAGCTGAGCACTGCCCTGGATTGGGCATAGGGAGGTGGCTTGTGCCAGGCACAGGCAGCATTTGGGCAAGGGGGATGGAGTAATGTAAAAACATTTAATTGTTTTGATCTCTCCTTCATCTTCACCCAGACATTTTAGAGATACAGTGTTAGTACAACTGTTAATTTATCCTCCCCTCATCTTCTCATTGATGCACTGAGATCACAGAGCTCGGCCTCTCTCATAGGGAATGTTCAAATATGTCTATTTAACTTACAAACATTATGAAGGGTTAAAAATTTGGTGAGCAAATTGTAATTTGTGGCTGTTTGCTGCATCCTGTGGCTTTGTGCATAACAGTAGTAAATCTGAGAGAACGAAACACTGTGATGTGCATGGTAGGAGCAGCAGATTCCAACTTGGGAGTCTGAATTTACTTCTAGAAATGGAAATCATCCATCACCCCCAGGTTTTAGATGATAGTATTTTTTCCTGTCAATGTGTATTTTATATTAGATACATGATTTTGTGCAGCAAGAGAGAATTGTAAAGAGAAAGAGTTTACGTATTAAAATGCTTCCTGAATGTCTGCTGCATCTTTACTTCTCTGTGATATATTTATTTAATTAAGTTCATCATGAGAAACTTTTTGTCCTGTAATTGTTTGGGTCACCATGGATAATAATTGCTTTCACTTCATCATTGTAATCTGCACACTATTGTGCACTATGCAGGTATTTCCCAGATGATCAAGAAACCATGGTTGTAAAACCACTTTGTTTTTGAAATGCTCCAGTGTACTGCAGCAGATTGTCTGATATTGTATTAAAGTCTACAAGTGTTAGATGGTCTATGTATTAAAGTAATAAAAAGTGATGATATCAATTCCTCACTAAATGCTGACATGCTATATGATGTGGCTCATAAGTTAGCATTTTTGTTTCAGGTATGTAGTTTTTTAGCTGTCAAAAAGAAAAGGAATGCAAACATGTATTGAACATGATACTATTTTTAAAACAAGGATGAAGTAATGACAATATTATCATATGTCTTTTAATAACAGCAACATTTTATGTTTTCTTTTTTTAAAAGAAGTACTCTATTTAACTTCTTGACAAACAATTTTTTATTGTACACTGACCACCCACACTTTGTTCCGATAGAATACTACCAAAATAAATATTTTATAAGCAATTACTCACTCTGAGATGACATAAAGGATCACATAGTAATGGATAGTGACGTACTTTGCTTCTTATGAAATTCGATGCAATTGTTGGATGATAATATTATTGCATTTTTACATGGAAATACACTGTACAACTACACTACACATTATAATAGCATTGTACAAGGAACATGCAAGTACAACTTCGAAGGTATCTTAGTGACTGTAGAAGTGCTTGAGCTGTGCTCATGCTGCTCTGTTACATTCCTGCAGAATTTACTTTACTTGTGCCTGATTAGGACAAATATATTCTTGAAGCCTGTGTTAGAAATGTATGTAAACTTGCAACATTCTGCATTGAGCATACTCATGTGAAGGTTTTCCTTTGTGCTTTGTGACATTCTGAAATGATTCCTGGAAAATTGGTGTGGATTTAATAATTTTTTTGTCCAGGAGCCCTTAAGGCCTGACTGAGAATGTATCATGGAGGATTCATTCAGCTACAGTGTTGTAGATACCCCAGGATTGAATAGTTTAGTATCTAAATAAATAAGACAGGCATGGGACAGAAAGGGGTGATACCCTCAGGAAAAGAAGAAAAAAAAAAAGTGGTTTCTCTAACAGATAATTGGATTTACTCAGGCTTTAAAGATAGTATATGTTGCCAGCTATGTGAGTCAGGAGTTATTCTGTATTGCAGAGACAGTATTTGTGGGAGACTGCTCTGTCATATGATAAATTGGTTTATAACTTATTCCTTTGATTTCAGTTTTAAATTTTCATAGGATATTCATATTTCATTTTACATTTTCAAGTCAAGACATTGAAAAACTATAAATGTAAGGTATTAAAAAGTTGCTTAATAGGTTTTTTTTTTACTTAATGCACAAACCAGCACTGTTAAGTCCTCTAGTTTTGTTTCATTTTGTATCTTAATTAGACCTTCTGTGTTTAAAGGTCTATTTTCTGTAGTTAAGATCTTCATAGTTGTTGTAAAGGTATCACTTCTATACATAGAGACATTCTGTTCATAATGCTTAGAAGGCTTTACGAAAGACCCAAGATTAGGGGGTGAAACATAATTGTTTTGAAATATATGTATTGTTTTAATTTTCTTCAATTTTTCAGGTCACTCAGCTTTATTTAAGTAACTCTGGAAAACTGTGTTCCTCACTTCCCCCCCATATATTTTCCTGTGCTGAAAGAGCTTACCACATGCTATTCCAGGAGCAACGTCCCCAATGCTTTATCCTCAGGTGAAAATTTATCTTTCTATTAATTAATGTGTACCTCCTGCCTTTCAGCTCCTTCCCTTGGGCCTCAGCAGTTGAGATTTCCATTTTATTTTTTTTCTTTAACTGATTTTTTTTCTGTGTACTGATCTCTGTATCATACATTGAAGCAAAATAGAAATGAAAAAGGTTTAATTACATCTCAAGTTCATAAATTCTCTTGGGCAATTGCCACTCGATGTAGCTGCATCTAATTAGGAACAAGAGTTAATGGTAAAGAATTCAAAACTGCTCTGTATGTTTGCTAATATTACATGAATCAGGATTAGAAATAGAATCTATTGACAATAAAAATGATAAGTCCTTGAGAGGGGCCTGTATTGGAGCTTGCATTCTGCCTCACGTTTGTGTGACCCTGAGTTTGTTTAGTTCTCCAAGCTCAAAATGGACTTTAAAATGGACTTCAATCTTTAACCTTTATTCACAGTGTTGTTTCAATGATAAATAACTTCATGATTGCAAGTAAATATATTAGTAATCTGAATGAAAAAAAGTTTCATCCAAATATGTTGGTTTTATAATAGTGAAATTTGGCATTCACCTGGAAGCTTTTATTAATCCTGGAAGCAAATCTGTTAATCTTTCTTTTCTCAAACTCTCTGAAAGCAGTGAGTCTGGTGAATTTGATGTACTCAGTCAATTAAATTTGTTGCTCAGTCTTATCACTTTCTATCTTTTCACTTTTCTTACTTTTGTATCTTATAAATCTTTAATCTTAATATCCTCCATGGGATTACAGAACCAATGAGATTGTAAAAGACCTTTGAGATCATCAAGTCCAACCTTTGACTGAACACCACCTTGTCAATGAGACCATAGCACTGAGTGACATGTCCAGTCATTTCTTGAACATTTCCAGAGATGGTGACTCCATTGCCTCCCTGAGCAGCCCATTCCAATGTCTAATCACCATTCCTGAGAAGAAATTCCTCCTGATGTCCAACCTAAACCTTCCCTGGTGCAACTTGAGTCCATTTCCTCTTGATTTGTCTCTAGTTGCCTGGGAGAAGATGCCAATCCCTACCTGGCTACAGCCTCCTTTCAGGCAGTTGTAGAGAGTGATAAGGTCTCCCCTGAGCCTCCTTTTCTCCAACTCCAACAACCCCAGCTCCCTCAGCTGTTCTTCACAGGACTTGTGCTCCAAACCTTTGACCAGCTCCTTTGCCCTTCTCTGGACTCCTGCCAGCACTTGAATGTACTTTCTTGAAGTGAGGAGATCAGAAATGGACAGAGGACTTCAGCCAAATTTGTTACCATTTTACAATATTTTTTTTCCCTAAGTCACTTCACACCTGATCAAAAGTTCACTCACTGAAAATAGAGCATTTTACAACTGGAAAGCATTTGGCCAAATCACTGAAGAACTTACTATCAGTTATGCACAGTTATTTACAGTTTATAGCAAGCCAGCTTTACACATGTATGCTTAACACCAAGAGCTGTCTTTGTGTAAACTTCTAATGGAAGTTACAGAATAAAATAATGTTATTAGTTATGCTCTTAAATAGCCAGTAGGTGGACTTTTCATGATTAGCTTCCTTCTGACAGCATTTTGCTCCTGCTTTTCAGGATATGAAAATACATTAGCACTGACAAGATAAGTAAAGAGCTGTCTAGGGAGCCTAAATACAGTCCTGTTAAAAGCTAAGGAGCCTTAGTAAATCAAACCAAAGATTTATGGCATGATGATGGCTAATTTTGTGAGTCAAAAAGTCATAATGAATACATAAAATTAAATGTTCTAGCTTGTTAACAGCCGTGAGTGTCAATATCCAGTGATAGTATTGTGATATAAATCACATTTTTAAGCCAAATTATCTGAAATGGAGAGAAGTCTTTGTGTTTTACACTGGAATGCATTGAAAGCTTTGGATTTCCTCAGTTTAGCATCGTCAAAAGTATTCATTGCTATTTAATATTTGTTTTTGAAAATATAATTCTAGTATTTTAAATATAAAGGGGTGCTGCAGTACAGTTATAGATTTGTATTAAAACATTATTTATAAATACACTATCCAATTTAGCTTAATTTTAGAAATATAATTTCAAACTAACATGAAAGATCGATCAGTTACAGATAACATTACTGATAACACAAAACTCATTCTGTTGTATTTAAGTGTTGCTTGCACATACTTGTTTCAAATATAGAAACCTCAGTCACTGGGAGCAAAACTCTGTGTCTCACTTACATACTCTGAAAATGGAGAAAAAATAATTATTTTGACCCCCAAAAATGTGCAAACTTAGTCACACTTCCCTGGGTATATCTTACTATATTAAAGGGAATTTGGAGTAGTAATGCTCATTCTAGTACAATAAGAGATTGATTTCAAAAGCTCATGCAGAACAGCAACCTGTCTTCCTTTAAATCTGGTGGAAATCTTATATGACCACATTCTGTCAGCAGTTTTCCAACATTTCTGGTTATAGTTCAAGTACTGCAGGAGTAAGGTTTTTTGTTAAGTGTTCCTGCACTTAGTGTGGCAGCTTTGGTCAAAATTAAAAATGAAGTGCAAAAAATAAAACCCTGTCGTTTATATCGTCTGAAATGACAGGTATATTGCTCCTGACATGTTTTGTATTTTGTCATTTTCCCTAAACTAAGATGATTTATAGAATTTCTTTGTAATGGGATTGCCACTTACCGAACAGTAATGATCCAATAATGATCCAGTGTTCTGAAATCGTAAAGGTATAGACAAACCTGCCTAATATGCAGAAACTGGGGGTAAGCCAGTACTTCTCAGTACTGGTAGAAATTCTTAATAATTCTTAAAAATTGCCTGAGGTTGTCTGTTTTCTGACTCTTACCTGGGCTGCCTTGGTTAACTACTTCCATGTGATGGTTCTGGCTGTCTCCAAGTCCCCCTCCCTGCAATAACTTTTGAACCTGGTGGGCACCACCAGCAGTAGTGGTCTCAGAGCTGGGATGTTCACACAGGCTTTGAGGATTTGGGGAGTCATGACAAAGGCAGTTGGAATTCCAGCCACAGCTCTTCTCAGCCAGGCAGTTCCAGCTCATGGGGATGTCCAGCAAGCACAGGCTCCACACAGAGCTCTCCAGGGTTAGGGGCACCAGCAACCCAGCTAGACTGGCACAAAAAAGCACAAGAGCTGGATGATAATCCAAATGTCATGGACTTGACAGATGTAGCTTCTTTAGTTCTCCTAAGTGTATTATGTCTCGTGTTCTTTGCTTCACATGACTTTGTGTTTTCACACTTTCAATTGTTTGGTTTTTTCCTAACAGATATAGATTTTAATTTTTTTAAAATTTCAAAACAGAACTTATTTTTAAATTATTCATTAGATTTGAAGATAAAAAATATTTGAGCTGTAATTAAGGTTGTATTAACAAAATATTTATAAAGTTATAGTTGGAAACAGGCCCTCCATCAGGTAGTTATAAAGAAAAACTGGAAAGCCAAAGGAGGAGTAAAGTGAGAAAACTTCACGGACTTGCCTAAGGCCCTATGTGAGCATAGGATTTCAGATTTTCCATTTGTTTTTCTTTCCTTTGGAATACATTGTTTCTAATTAATTTTTTTTTTAATCAGTAAGATAAGCCTTCTTTGTCTGTGCCATAATGCCTTCTAAGTAAGTATTAGTAGAGAAGAATGCTTTTTTGCTTCGATGTTAACTTAACCTGCACCTTGATAAGGCAGTCCAAACAAAAGTTCTAAGAAGCCAACATTCATATTGTGAATCACATTTTGGAAATATAGTGATGAAAGAATTTTCTAAAAGAAAAAACTGGAATTGTTCTCTAAGCAGCATTAAATTGCTAGAACAAAAACATTGCAGACAATAGTGACATTGCAAAAAATTTTACTCAACCTAAAATGAGACGGAGTAAACAAGATCTTGTACAAGGTACAAATTATTTTTTCATTACTAAATTGCCTCAAATATTCCAAATAATGGCATCAGCAATTACAACTTTTTCTAACATAGCATTTCTTTCTCAGCAGTTCAAGCTGTATTTCACTAGAAGTGAATATAACCCATTAAAACGTACAGAAAAACTAAGCCACGTTGTGTCTATCTTCGGCAATCACATCTGGTGATTTTTGAAGCCCTGAACAGTAATTTAGCAACCCCTTTGATCAAAAAGCTCTTGTGGCTGGGCTGTGAAATTGACAGTTGAGCCAAACATGTCAAATCTTTGCAGCAATGTTCTGAAAACATGAATCTTGAGAAGAAATATTCAAGAATGGACAGAAAGTGTCCTCTTTGTTTGCATGGTCTTGTGTTACCTAGGCCACATTAGTCTTGCAGTGAAAAACAAGCATAGCTTTATATTAAAAAGTGAAGCAAATTAATGCTTAAGCAGGGAAACTCATGGTGAGCACTCCAGTTCCTTTGGGTTTTTTTGGTTTTATTTTTAAGTTGCCTGCCTGTTTTGTAGATCTTAAAAACAATCAAAGGCATATCAACTGTTATTTTAGCATCCCTTCTCCCCACCCTCAATTTCTCCAGTTTTGAGAAAGATTTTTAAATCCTGGAAAAACTTTCTGTTGAAGAGGCTGTTTATGTCAGATGAGGTTAGGCCTGAACAAACAATAAAACAATTTGTTAAATATCAAGTCTTATATATCTCTCAGAATGATACAAATATTTATCTGCTGGATATAAAGGGCTGTACACTTTGGATATACTGTGAGCTCTTACAAACTGTAAATTATGTCAAATCTGAATCTCAAACATAAATAAATACTTTTGTTCGATAGCATAATAACTGTAACTGTGAGTAACTGTACTAAACATCAGAGATGTTTTAATTTCAGAGAAGTTCATTAACAGCTGAAATAACTGAAGAGCCACTGTTGCTAATCTTTTTTATAGTAATGACAAGATCTGCCTTGTCGCATTAAGACTAAAGTTTACCAGCAAACAATAAGACAATCACCAAACCCGCATGTATGTCCCATGAGAGTTGACTGAGGTTAAATGGTGCATTGCTATCCAAGTACGAAGCTCATTTTTATTCTTCCCTGTTTTGTTTCTTCCTTTTTAATTGATTTCTCCTTTGAAGTGATATTTGAATAGATAAAGCAATGCCCAGATTGAAGACAGATACTGTACTGTGCTGCCTTCTCATTTTCAGTAACTAAAATACACAGGTAACAGATTGATCAGCCATCGTGCCCATTGTACTTGTGAAAAATCTAACTGGCTGTTGTAGAAACAGCCCTTTAAATTTGATCAAATGAATAAATGAACAAGAAGCATCAAATTACAATTTACTTGGTTCAGTTGTTTGTAAAGAAAACATCTTATAATTCAAGTACTAAATTCTTACATGAATTTCCTAGTCAATCTTCACTAACTTCATCCTTTCCATCTCTTCTTTCCCTTCCTTCTCCATTCTTAAAGTGCACTATTGATTTTGCTTCCTTCCTCCATCCCACCGCTTTTCTATTGTTTCTTTTCCACCTTTGTCATTCTATTGCCTTTTACCTTATTTACTTCGGTCACTTTCTTTGTCAGAAATTCTCATGCTTTTGAATATTTGTTCCACATCACAAACAAGAAATCATAGTGACCTAGACAGAACCACTACTGTCAGTGTGTTGCAGAAACTGGGCAGGTTGTAAAATCAATCAGCTTTTTCTTTTCCTTCCTGTTCCTTTTGTATTTTCTTTCTATTCTTCCTATTGTATTCTTCACTTTCCATTTCTTCTGATTCCCTATCATTACCACAGCAGTAATTTCACCATCTTCAAATAGAACCAGGCAGCATGAGTAAACTCATTCGCTCAACAAAAGATAAAGGAAAACGTAAAATCTGTGTTATAAATACCTTCAAAAAGGCTTGAAAGCATTAGATTTTATTAGTTTGACCTGTGGTACAAGACAATGTACCTTGACAGCTCTGACAGCCTTCATGTACACAGACAGTCAGTCAGTCAGTCAGTCTCCTATGCTCTGTTCTTCATTTGCCATCCATAAACCTTGTGTTATTTGAAATGAAAGTTTGATGTAGGTATCTTAAATCCATTCAAACAAAGCTAGCTGAGAATATAAATAACATTTCAATAGTGAGACTAACAATGATTCCTCCCTCTCTTCCTTGCCTGTCATCTTGCAGTGGAGAAAGTGGTTCTGGCAAGACTGAAGCCTGCAAACAGATAGTGAAACACCTCACTTGCAGAGCCAGCTGCAGCAGAAATACCTTTGATACAAAGATAAAACATGTAAGTAGCATTCCAATCACTGAGTGGAATGAAGCAATACCTTGGCATCTTGGATAGGCAGTGATATTTGAACTGTATGGAAAAAGGCATTGGCTCTGTAGAAGTTCATAGATGGCTTGCTTTCACCTTTGAAGTCAAAGGAATTTTGTGGTTTTTTCCCATGAATGGGTATGGGATTAAGCTCACATTGATGTGATAAGAAGAATCTCGAAAGTGGAGTTAGTTTTGTTTCTGTGTTTTGGTGACTTTGAAAATCAATCTTGCAGTGAACAGGAAACATTTCTGTGATAAGGAACTGTTTCTCAAACGTAAAATTAGTTGCCTTCAGGAAATAAATAAGTTGGCCAGTGTGGTGTGGTGATGCTTTTCTGGACAGTATAAGAAGTGTTGAGACATCTGAAGTAATAGCATGCAAGACAGAAACTGTAAACTTGCAGGAAAACTGCAAGGATTGAACAAAGTTATATGACTCAATATTTGTGTACTAAATAAATTTGAGAAATAGGTAAGAGTTCTGAATATTTGTTCAGTCATATTTAATTTCCAAAATATGTGTTTCCATATACCCATATTTAATTCCTTATAAAGATTCATATTGAAATTTTAAATTTTACTGAACTCCAGATTGCCAATTCAAATTATTTTTAAAAATCACCTTTCCTGATGAAACTTCTCATCTGAGATCTCAACTCAGAGACAGCTATCGATGGGTCTTAATGGAGGTGAAAGAGCATTACCAAATTTTGGTTATAGAAAGATCCTTTAAAACAGGCTTAGATGGCATATCTGACTTTAGATGTTTAATGTATCAGATTTCATCCATAGTGAATAGAGATTCTAATTTATTTGCCTGTTCAGGTGCCTTAATGAATACAGTTGTCTGGATTTATTCCTGCTGCAGTTATGCATAGCATTATTAAATTAATAAAGTTGTGCGGGTTAAAGAAAGTGCTGAATTAGTCTAAAGAGCAAATACATCCTAAGCAACACTACTGGAGTGGAACTGGAACCAAAAACTAGGCTGACTAGTTTTCTGCTGCCACCTACTGCACAGACAGCTGGCTTAATCAGTAATTGTGAATGGTTTCATTTTTAGAGCTTCTGTGCCACTCCACAGACCTCTTCCCTCCCCAGCTAGTTCATCCAGCTTCATGAAAGGAGTGATGTCAGAACAACAGTGTATATGCACCACATTGCATGCTCCTTCAAGGATGCATAGAGGAAAGTTGTGAAGGGAATCTGTCAGAGTGGAAGGGGTGTAAGCAACTAAATTATACACCAAAAAGCTAAATGCAGTGGCTGTGACCATGGAAATGTAACATGGAAATGCATTAGTGAGACATGCCATAAAAATGTCTGGGGTTTTTTTTCCCTCTGTTTTTCACTAGTATCATCCTGAAATAATTCTATTTGAAATCAATAATTTATGCCATTTCTGACATTATATAAAACTTTTAAATTTCTTTGCTGAGTTATTAGTATTGACTGACTGTAGCTTCATAAACTGTGTTCAAAGATTTTAATATTTTTGCTGATGTACCAGCTCCAGGAATATGACTCCAGTCACTCATATCCAAACTATTGTTAGGGACACAGCTCACATGTGAACCTTTCACTTAGAACTTCCACAAATTCTGACATTGTTTTTTTGGAATGTATCTATTTTGAACTGTCTTATTTTAATTGCTACTTTGGAAAAAAACCTGCCAAGTTTGTTTTTTGGTTTTGGTTTTTGGTTTTTTTTTTAAATTCCAAGATGAAAAATGGTCCTTTTTTCCCCCCCCATTTATTAATCACAAGCCAACCTCACTGATGTTTCTTGAAATATCTT
>VWYP01007555.1:0-19057 GCA_013400435.1 Pycnonotus jocosus | reverse complement strand
TTTTCCTGGGGTTTATAATTCCACTGCCTTTAAGTGGTCTGTTTCCTTTGAGCACAAAGAAACTTGAAAATTAACTTTAAGAGTTCCACGCACATAAAAGCTTAATTTAAGATATCCCAGTCTTTCCTGAAAGGTCTTCATTTCTTTGAGTGATCTGAAAAACTGGGGACATCTAGGAAAGTCAGATATTGGATTCAAACCTCTCCACAGCTTTACTTTTGGTAATTTTTCCCATCCAGTTTCTTTTGCCTTGCTGCTCCCATCCCTTGTTTTTTCAGACAGAATTAATCTCTTTGACTAAATACAGGGCTATTGATGTTCAATGTTTATAATATCAACCCCTGAGCCTTAAGCTCTGCAGTAAAAAAACATTTTTTAAATGGGTATGGATTTATAAGTTAAGCTAAAAAGGTCATGGTTGAGTGCTGCCAAATAAATTACACAAGTTCATGAAGACAAGATATGGAAGAGGACATTCTGCCAATCCTATGGCCAGTTTAATTGTACCTGCATTGGCTGAGTGTTTATTATTAACACTTGTTTCTTTATCTATGCAAACTTAAAAGAACCATTAAGATCAGGTAGTCCCTTTAAATACTGTACAGAACCAGGTGCTCTGGAGAAGCCTTTTGAAATCTTCAGCACAAAGATATTTTCCTGAACAATGTTTCAGTCTTCTTCCATTAGCATTTCATTGCAAGACCTTCTAGAGCTGGTCAATACAGCATTACTACTTGGGGTGTGAAAAAGGACAAACCCAATGTCTGAACTTTCACTGTCATATTTACTTTGATTTTTGAATGATGATTTGGACAGTATAATTATAAGATTTTTTTTTCTCTAGTTTGTTATGTTCAACTCCATTTAAGATATTAATGATAATATTTATATATAGAAATGTCAAGCTTCTTTCACATTTTCCTAGATAAAGTGTCTGGTTTCATCCCTTTTATCCAAATGAGAAAAACGTGAAACAAACGTATAAGAATTTTTGGTGAGTAGAACATAGCATAACTACAAAGAGAATTAAAGAAGGCCACTCTTTCGGTATCATGGAATGATAAAATGGTTGGCTTGGAAGCAACCTTGCAGATAGATCAATTAGTTCCAGTCCCTCTGTCACTAGATTAGGTTGCTCAGGGACTTATTAAACCTAGCCTTGAACATTTCCAGTGATGAGGCATCTACAACTTCCCTTGGCCTTCAATGTCTCACCACTCTCACAGTGAATAATTTCTTCCTAATATGCAATCTAAACGTACTCTCAGCTTACAGTCATTTCCCTTTGTCCTGCCACTATGTACCTTTCTAAAAAGTCCCTCTCCAGATTTCTTGTAGGCTCCCTTCAGCTAAGCAGAAAGCCCCAATAAGGTCTCCCAAAGCCTTCTCTTCTCCAGGCTGAACAACTGGAATTCTCTCTGCTTTTCATCATCGGAAAGATTCTCTATCCCTCTAACCAATTTTGTGGCCTCCTCTGGACTCACTCCAACAGTTCCATGTCCTCCCTGTGCTGGGCCCCCAGAGCTGGGTGCAGCCCTGCAGGTGGGGTCTCACCAGAGCAGAGCAGAGGGGCAGAATCCCCTCCCTCCCCTGCTGCCCACACTGCTTTGGATGCAGCCCAGGACATCTTTGGCTTTCTGGGCTGTGAGTGTCCATGGCTGGGTCATCTCCAGCCTCTCATCCCCCAGCATCCCCAAGCCCTTCTGGGCAGGGCTGCTCTGGATCTGTTCATCCCCCAGCCTGTGCTGGTACTGGGGGTTGTCCCGACTCAGGTGCAGCACTTGGAACTCGCTCTTTAAACCTCATGAGATTCTCATGGGACACTTCTTGAGCTTGTCCAGGTCTCTCTGGAGGGCATCCCTTTCTTCAGGTGCTTCAGCCACAACAATCAGCTTAGTATCATCTGCCAACTTGCTGCTGATATACTTTTTCGTGTTAGAGAAATATCCATTTCATACTTTATATAGTATTTTCATTCTTATTCTTATTCTTATTCTTATTCTTATTCTTATTCTCATTCTCATTCTTACTCTTATTCTTATTCTTATTCTCACTCTCATTCTCATTCTCATTCTCATTCTCATTCTTTCTTATTCTATTTCTCTCTTAATCCACTTGTTCCTTTTGGCACTTTTACCCACATTCTAGGATTTCCATATAACCTTTATGTGCAATTATTTTCCTGTTCCTTACATTGTTTTCTACAAATTCTTTTTATCACTTTTTCTTCCTCATTAATCTGGAAACATGTTCATAATCTCTTTTGTTCATGTTCTTCCCTCTAGAGACTAAAATGTGTTAATTATTTTGTCAGCACAATGATATATCTCCAAGAGGAGTAGATGGAGATGTTCTTATTACAATGCAGAATTTGTGAGTATCCTCTGACCTGTTGAGAGCATACCTTGCAAAATAGAATCCTATAATAGTATGAGGGAAAAAACAGCTACTTTGGGGATCCAACACAAGCTCATCAATGAATTGATCTGCTAAGGACTACTTAGGCCTTGGAATTTCTCTGAAGACTGCTAAAGAAAGCTCTGAGCGGTTTCAACATGAAATCGAACAAGAGACCAATAAGGCATTCTGCAGTTACATGGCTATTGAGAACACAGACACCAAGTGTTCTAGAATATAAAGAGTTAAGTCAGAAAAAACCCATATTAATTTTAGATTCCTTATTACGGTGCTACATTTACAGCCACCTGAGCAATTTCATGGAAACAATGATCCTCTTTAGATAAATGAGCTTAAGCTCTGAGTAAAAACACAAATTCATCTGGTTTGCACGGGCAAGGTCTTTTCTGACACAAGGAGAGACCAAATATTAAATCCTAAGCTGATATTAAGCAGAATGTGCTCAGTAAAATCAATGAAGATTGGCTATATAATACTAGTGTAAGATTCTTTGCTTATCTGATCTATTTTTATTGCTATTTTTGCTGTTGTTATTATTACTACTATTGTTATTATGTCCATGTGATATATAAAATACACTAAACCATTTATAGGCTATTTCAATGGGTTTGTATTTCAGCACTTTAATGCTTTGAGTTCACATATGCACATATTTTCCCCTGGCAATCTCCTTTTCGGAATTTCATGTGCAGATATTATCATTTAGCATAAAATAAAATTCCTAAATCTACCTTTTAGGATTTATTACTAGCAACCTACAGTTTCATTCGATTTTGACCTCAAGTTGAAAATGGAAGCACTAGCAATAAGGTTAGGTTGACAAGATACTTTTGGCTATGTTAAAACACTTAATTACAGATATGCAACATAAAGCAGCAAAATTTAAAACAGTGTCTATCTGACACTATTTTATCCATTGATACATGGATAAATTTCAGTCAATAATTTCTGATTCTTTTTCTGCATCAGTACAGTCTTATCAGCTCTCAGCCCTTGTAAGAATGGTTTCCTGGGGATAGTTTTTTTAGTGTGGGGTTCTTCTTTTTGTCAGACGAAGGGTCAAATTTAGCATCTATATGCTACTTCTGTCAAGAAAGCCCCTCGCTGGGTGGAGTAATATACCATAATCGTAGATAGGTTATGTTGAAATATACTGATCTGATTGACTTTATGGCAGATGGAAAAAAAAATAGTGATTTTTAAATGGAGGTCTTAGAAAATAGGAATTTTCAGTGTTGTGTAATTGCAAGAATAGATGTGGATGATCTGCATATAGCATGGCTAAACATTTATCAAGCTTCACTGTAATGCAGGTTTAGGGACACACAATTCTCTCCATCTGAACTCAAAGCTGAATGTATGAATCTATGTCATATGAAGATACCAGACTTACATCTATTAGCTCTATTAGAGTCTACTAATTAGGTTTTGGGTAATTTTACTTAGTAAATAAGTATGTTAAGAATACATGAAAACTGAGTTTCTGAAACCCCAATAGTAAATTCACACTGCCAGTGGGCTCTTTATGTTACCTTTGAATTTAACAGTGAGGTTTCTGATTGTTCTTTATTGGAAAAGGGATGTCCACTGCTTAATGGCTTTGCTTTATGTACAGTTAGTAGGTTTCAAGAGAGTTAATTCTCTCTACATAGAAGCATGTCGATAAAACAACCAACCTCGGTCCTGATGGAAAACAATTACAGAGACAAATATTGGAAAAGAATTGTGGGATTTTCAATAAGACTGATCCTTGTTTAGGGTCAAGATCTTTCAGACAGAGACATATACGGGCATACAAATTTACTATGGAGGACATATGGCTTAGTCTCAGTCAAAGAATCAAGATCCTGACCATTAGCTGCATTTTGTAAAAAGAAAAATAAAATCTATCCAGTTAAAACTTCTAAGCATCAGAAGTTTGTTGCTGATAACAGAAAGAGGAGGTTGTGGATGGAAAACACGCTTTCTTATGTTATTCTCAAGAGAAGAGAATTACTTAAAGTAGCTTCTGATGGAAAATTCAAGTCAGTTTAAGTTCTCTGTGTTTACATGAATCTCTGTTTAAAGGTAGGAGAAAGGGACATTTAGTATTTGTGTTTTTCTGATCTGTTTCAGGATGTAGTGGGAACCATCTCTGTCAGAATTCTTGTAGATTTTCATTATTAAACAGGGTGGGCTCGTTATACGTGATGTATTTTCTGACATGTTTATAGAACAGCAGGTCCTAGAAAAACAGAATAAAACAGAATAGAATATGGAATAAAATTTCCCAGTTACAAAGATAACGCTTTAAGTCAAAAGATATAATTCGCATCTGAACACCTTTGTCATTTTTCTCCTGGATTTTCATTAACAGAGCTGCTAGTGTTTTATGGTGGAAACTCTAGGTACCAAAAACCTAATATATTTTCAGTGCTGGCTTAAAACATGCTTATTAAAATAGATTTGGGCATAGGAACAGTATTGTTTTGTTCTTTCTGACTATACAGACCAAGATTTAAAAACTCATCCTCATGGAAGTATTTAACATTTTGTTTTAGTGCTAACTCTTGTAGCTTGTCTTCTCTCATATAATTTTAATTTTTCAAGGAAAGACTTAAATCATCCATTAGGCAAAGGAAATTTCCCTACCAGGTGACAGTGAAAATCTTAGGAATTACTTGAAAGTTTGCTCAATTTTAATGCCTTAAGGAAACTTTCTGTGAAAGACATAGCTTCCTTTTCCTGCCATATTTCTTCTGCAGGACCTTCTGTCATTTGTGCTAAACATGCCACTGAGGTTTCTTTAACACCCCACCACAAGAAAGTGACGCTAGTCCTTCTCAATGACCTCCTGACTGAGTATTCAGTCATAAGTATTAACAGTGAGATAGGATAGTTACCTCCTAATGGCAAACTGTGCATAATGGTGGGTCTTGGTGTTGGAAGGCTTGTGGAGGGATAGAATGTACTTTTGCCTGGTGGAAATAGATATGCTTAGCATGAAATGAGCTACTCTTCTCTGAGGCAGAATTGCACCTTCTTTCTTTTAAAAGAGTAGTGTATTATCTAAGACACATGGAAGCTGTTTTTGGGGTTTTTTTTGTTTTTTTTGTTTTTTTTAAAGCCACCCAATTACAGCTATGAAGGAAATGTTGTGGATTTATTCTTACACAGGCACACAGCTAACATTTAAACCCATCCTTGAAGAAATATGGGTGATTACCACCTTCATAGATGTTTGCACACAAATTGCAACTGACAGATGAGAAACCCCCCCAAATCTGGATTAAAAATGTCAACAGAATTTCGGACTCTTGTTTCTGATACTTAGGGGTCTCTTTCTTCATTTCATCTGTTTGATTACAGAAGCAGGCTATCTTCAGTACAAAAGGAGAACTGTTGTTTATTATGAAGCTGGAAGGGATGGAGGTGTGGCTTCCCTGGGGTAGGGTGGGAAGAGAAAGGAAATGTCCTTGGTGCTCAACACCTGAGATTCTGCCGAGCTGAAACATATCCAGCTGCTGCTGTACAGAATCGAAAGGCTTAATTAGTTTTCAGCTGCTTCCTGTATCAGGTTGGACAAGAGTAGAAACCCATTTTTTTTCCATGCTTTTCTCAGGTTTGCTAGGCATCACTCCAGAGTATGTGGAGAATAAGGCTGCAGCAGTGGCTGAAAATTAAGATATGTTTTACTTCATTTATGAGGACACACCAGGAAAAAAAAAAAAAGACACGGGTCACACTACAAGAATGTTATTGAATGGATGTGGAAATTTGCAGACTCATAGCTGGTCACACAAGATCTACAGGAAGATTGGATGTTTGTATGAATAGAGCCAGATTTTCAGTTTGCCAGTCACTAACAGTCTAACTCTAAGGGAAAATATGGGTGTTCAATATCCTCACAAATTAATTCCAGATGTTTCTAGTTTGATATGTAAATATGAAGGCAATAAATACTGTGAGCATTTGGATCTGTAATTTAATGAGCCCTTCTTTCATGAATCTTGTAGACCTGGAAAATCTTCTTTATATAATTTCTGAATGGGCTCTCCAGAAAATTTCTAAATCTGCTAATGTCATTCTGAAAAGTGAGTATATCACGTGAAACACAAATTAAATAACTAGATGAGATTTTTGTATAATATTCTAAAACTTGTTTCATTATGAAGTTAAAGCCCTATATTTTATGAAATATTACATGCTGCTCTATAAAACATTTACACGTTTTATTTGAAAGGTGAGTGGGAAGCCTTATATCATGTACAAGGCAAGTGCAGTGACCTCAGAAGAGAATTATCAGGTTCAGTAAGACTTTTAAAATGTGTTATTTAAGTATGAGTCATTTTCATTATCATGCATTCTGTACAAGGTGACCTGGGAAAGACTAGCTGTTTTATTTATTGTAAATGTCAGGTGAGCTTGCTAAGTGTGCATCAAGCTAAAATTTAATCTCAAAGCTAAAACCAAGAATTAAAATCAGGGGAGGATTTAAATTCAAGACTTTAGGAAGGTCGTGAGCAAGGTTTGAATAAGCAAATTCAGACATGCACAGAGGGCACTTTTCATCAACTGAATGAGACAATTATGAGGATGCCTTCAGCTCTTGAATATAAAGCTGGGAAAAAAGAGCTATATGTATAGGTAGGATTTTCAACATCAGGACCATGGATTGAACACTACTTTTTATAGGATATGGTACTGCTCAGATGTGTCTCCCTCTTAGTCTTGCCCCAGACTGATGCTTTCTTCAGCAACTGTATTTCTCTTATATTGAATTATATCACTGATATAAAATAATATCACCTTCTTTAAAATCTTTCTTTACAAATCCTACATTTAAGGAAATATAAAATTCATCTATCCATCTTCAACATTGTTCTGCTCTCTTAAGGAGGGAAAGTATGCTGATTAACCTTTATAGTAACTCCTGTTCACACTGGAAATTTCAGGATAACTTTCAAGATATCAATGGTGATTCTTGCATCTCTTGATCTCTATGGTAGGTTTTATTCCAGGTGGAATGCTTGCCCTAAACCGACACTCGTGTATATTTTCACAGATCTTCTGAATAATATTGGGTAATACCTGGACTGTTACATTCTGCTGTCTAATATGGGTTGCCTTCTTAAACAAGCAATCTATGTCAGTATGCATAGAAACCATAAGTCTTCATCAAGATTACAGTTCAATGAATCCAAAACTAGCTGGTATGTGAATACAATTAGGCATTTTTTATAATCCATCATCTACTTCATATACTCCTTATGCATGACCCAGAAGATTAATATAGAGATGCAAATTAAATTGCATTCTAAAGTTTATTTTGTTTTCTTGGTTTTCTTTACTAAATTTGTAATGCAGTCTTTTTTAGCAGATGGTTAGTTCCAGTCCCTTTCATGTTCCTATTCTGTTATGTTTGTAAAAGACCCAGCTGCCAACTGATAATATTTTACTGCTGAATTTATCATGTGTGATATAATTGCTCATTATGTGCTTTGCAATAAAGTTAAAGAATTATCACCACAGTTGTTTCTGACTCCAAACAAGTTTAAAGAAATAGGTATTTTTAATATCCATAATTCTCAGCTGATGCCTAATTATTTTAGAAGTCTACTTTTTGCAATTAATTCTCCTATTTTGTCAGGTCTTGATTTTGAAAAGCTTCATATTCAAGAGGAACAATAAGAAATATCTCCTGGTTTAAACATACTGTTAAGTCTGAAGCACTTTTTTTCATATACCTGCACATTACATAAAGTAACACAATCTGAACTTTTGCATCAGGTTTTTTTTTTAAGAACCGTACTCAGTAGTCAGATGTCTAACTGTAATACACAGTGCAATCCTTACCCAGAAAAAATTAGGGGCTGCCATCAGAACAACAATGAATCATCAAATGCTAACTCTTTTTTTTTGAAAGCTGCTGAAACATTTTAAAAGGCAACCAGAATGTAATAAATATATTTCCTCACAAAATGATATTACAATTTTCAGTAAAATGTAGGGTATATTGCACTGCATATGATGACTAAGGAAGTCCTTGCTAATGTTTTCTGGAATTATATGGGTGGAGAATCTTGTCTACAAGCCTGATACAATCCTTGTGATCTGTCAGTAATATCTCAGGGATTTTTAGAGACTTCAGTAAAAGAAGTGATATATTTCCCAAAGAACTCTGTATTAATTATGTATATATGGGAACTTAGACCATAAAATCAGGAAAAAAAATCTGAATTTAAAAATGGAGAGAAACTGTCAATCAATCAGCCCTGCAATTTCAAAGATGTTTCAATATACTTTCAAATAAAAGAGAACATGCATTTCTGAATTTGACTCCTGTATGAGCTTCATTATTCCTGACACGAAAAACTCATAACCTTTATGATTTCTCTTTATGCAAGGCTCTGTTAGGTCGAAAGCCCTCACACTTTTGTTTACTGGTATATAGATAATAACACTTATGTTAAATGCTAATTCTAACTGCATCAATTAAATTATCTAGTACAATGCTTCTGTCCCTTAGGGAAACCTATTTAGGAATTTTGAAAGAATGTTCAGTACCCTTCTCCATTCTTGTTTCTAACAATAGATGAAGGCTAATATGAGCTCATAAAAGTATAAGGTATATCAAGTAGTCCACTTCAAGCTATCTAATAATGAACTTGAACTCCATATCAAATGCTCAAAACATTTATTGAAAACCTCACACCATTTTTTCATTACACTGTGACTTTGTTCAGAAAAAGCAGTGCAGCATACTTAGTAAAGGACATTTCCTGTTCACTTTATCTTGCTTTACACTATTCTATGCAGATTTCTATCAGCTTTCAAAATTTGTACCTTCTTTTGAATGGGTCAAAGCACTGGGACAATATGATATGACATAGACAACAGACAATATGACTTTTACATTACTTTTCCTCAGCAGGCTTACAGGTTTCACCGTTAAGTCAGTCATAACATTATAAGGTCTTCCAAAGCACAGACAAGAGGAAAATATATTTCATCATACTGCAAGTGAGATTTTTTTATTGTCTCTTTTCTTTTCTTTTCTTTATAGAAAAAAATCAGGTTGTTTATTTTGTGTTTCTCAACTCTATTTATTAAATTCACCCTGTTTTATGTTCAGAATGTCAGACCTATAGAATGAGATGATTTTAGAACTTGGTATGTGATTTTAAAGCTTATCACAAAGAATTCATAAGCCATGATTGTATATTAAATGTTGGGTCTCTTCCTTCTGTTAATAACACTGAGCAATAAAATCATGTAGGTTATGACAATATTCAGAAAACAATACAGCTTGACTAACAATTTTTACTGTAGCTGTGAGATTCTGAATAAATACTCCCTGAATACTTGTTCAGGGAATCATAATGTGTTATATAAACTAATAAATAAATAATTATCTAACATCAAATTGTCATAAAGGAACAAAACATTTTCTATGGGCATATAGAATTTTCCATGTCTTTTCCCAAACAGAAAGGATTCCTGTTCATTTCACAATGCTGGATATTTCTTTCTGTGCATGCGATGTTAAAATGTTGGTACAAATATATGGCAAATAATGTTCTAGAAGTATTTCCACCTTCTTAATGGCTCAATCAATATCAGATACACATCTGAGAAAAAAAAAAAATTGTTGGAGCAGCTCTGGCATTAGGGAGAATAAATTCTGCCATTAGTCTCTACCTGGAAAAAAACTACCAAATGAACAAAAAAGGAAATTGTCAACATCAGATTTAAGGAAGGCAAGAGAACAGGATCAATGTACAGGATTACTTAACAGGATTATTACTCATAGAATTTCTATATACAGAAATATAGCTCTTATATGTTTAATGATTTATGTGATTTTCTTGAAAAATCACTTTCAGAAGGTGCTTTTGCATCAATGCCCCCTCTCTATTTTAACAAACCACCAAAATGGCTTCAAAGAAGCTTCCTTTTGAAAATCCAAGGTGACTTCTAGAAAAAAAAATAGAGTTGGGGTTCTGACAGCTATTTTGGTTCTAAGCTATTTCCAAGGCTCAAAGACCATGACATGCATGTAATTACATGAAAATTTAAGTAATTGGTGATTATAATTGCATATGCAAATAAGTGTTTTGAATATGCCAGCACAAAGATGCCTTTAAGCCTTCCAGATCAAAACAGTTTTTCAATGATTATAACAGGTAGTTTGTCAGGATTTAATAGATGTGAAGAACACTATTTTACTATTTGTGCAAGATGGGTGCATACCTACAGTCACTGCTGCTGTATGGTGTCTATTAGATTTGTCTCACTGCAGCACAACACTGTGAACTTTTGCCCTTTTGAGTAATTATTCTTAAAGGAAAAGTATTCCATGAGAGAATCATGGCCTACATTTTCCCCATATATATGCCCCAATATATGTATATATCTGAATATATAGCTACAAATAAAATACTAAAGGTGAAAATTGGCAAATGAAATATGACCTTTGGTTTGGATGCAAAGAAAATAACATTAGGATTTATTTCAGCTTAACTTTCCCTTTTTTACATGCCTTCCATTGTATAGATACAAATATGGTCAGAATTTAGCTACACATCTTTCATGCTGACGTCAGTTGATCTCATCATGACCATTCATGATGAAAGTCTGATTTTAAACTTCAACCACAAATATATAAATCTCTTAGGTACAAATATATATGTGTTACTAAAACTGTCCAGAATGCTGAATCGGAATGAATCTTGTAGTTGTGTAAACCATCACAATGCCAGTATATTGTGAACGTGTGATTATGAAATTCTCACTGACAGTGGAAAATCAAAAAACATTATAATATAGCTAATGAAATCAATATGAAAATTATGTTTGAATGTATCAAAAGCATCTGCAAGTCATATGCAAAAGAGTAGACATTTTTAATATTGGAGTTTGAAATTCAATCTTTATCGATATACCCAAGCCCACCCAAAAACTGTTTATATATATTCTTTCCAAGTCTTACCACTCATTTAGGATTTTACTTCTCATTTAGAAGCAAGCTCAGAAAAATCTGGAGGAACCAGCTTTGCCTCTCTGAGCTATTAAGCTCATTCCAAAAATGCTTCTATCATAGTGTCAAACATACATAGCTTAAGACATTATATTTAGTGGAAAGGCAAAAGGGGTGCTCCTTAAGAATGTCCAATGCCATCTGTTCCTCAAAGTGGGAGGTATTGGAAGGATAAGAACATAGGAACAACCTCCAGATATTAACATAAGCAAGAGGAGATGTCTGTTGGAATGGAGTTGGGGTAGAGAAACTAGAATGTAGAAAATTGTCCACCAGAACAGTTGCTAATTGTCAGATGTTTCTAGTACTTCCTAGAGATTTATTTGACTGTGGAGAACATATTGGTTATCAAGCATCCAGAGTTTTCTTAATACTGCTGGATGCAGCACTCCAGGTAGGGTCTCAGCAGAGGAGACCAGGGCAGAGCAGAGCAGAATTCTGTACCACAACTAAGCTGCCCACACTGCTTTGGATGCAACCCAGGACACGTTTGGCTTTCTGGGCTGTGAGTGCCCATTGCTGGGTCATCTCCAGCCTCTCATCCCCCAGCATCCCCAAGTCCTTCTGGGCAGGGCTGCTCTGGATCTGTTCATCCCCCAGCCTGTGTTGCTATTGGGGGTTGCAAGACCCAGGTACAGCACCTGGAACTTGGTCTTGTTAAACCTCATGAGATTCCCATGCATCCACTTTTTGCGCTTGTCCAGGTCTCTTGGATGTCATCCTATCCTTCATCCTATGATATCTTGGATATCATTGCTATGCTTTCAACCACACCACTCAGCTTAGTGTCATCTGCAAATTTATTGTGGGTGATAAACCTAGTAGCTAGAATAAGACAATGTAAAACAGCTCTCTTATAATGTCAGGATTAGAAAAATAACTAAAATAAGCTGACATAAGCAAGAAAACTGAAATCTACTTTATAAAATAAATCTACACTTCTCCCAAGTAAAAGGATGAGAGGAAACAGCCTCAAATGGCGCCAATGCAGCTTTAGATTCAATATTATGAAAAATATCTTTGCTGAAAGAACAGTCAGACATTGGAACAAGGAGGAAATTGAATCACCAAGGAGTAAATTGAAATCTGGAAACTTTCAAAAGCTGTGTAAATATGGACTTAAGGACATTGTTTAGCAGTGAACATGGCAGTGCCGGGTTATGGGTTGGATTCAATGATCTTAGAGGTCTTTTCCAACCTGGGTGAATCTGTGATTCTATGACTGAAATACAGAAACTTGAACTAAAATATTGCTATTGTAAGGCTTTAGATACTCTAGAGAAGGGCTAGAAGCAGAGTTTGAGGAATTTGAGAGCATTTAAAGCAAAAATTATAATAAAAAAGAATTAGATGTCCGTTTTGGCGGAAGGTGCGTATACTTTATGAAACCAGAGTCTTGGACTGCAATCTAAGTGAAGTAAGTGCATCAATCTTTTTGTGGCCATCAGCCTGGCTGCAGTAATCTATGAAGTGTGTTTAAGCATATTGTTATCTCAGACTTAAAGTTCAAGCTTTCAACATTCTTTATAATCGCAAAAAGACTGAAGGCATTAATAATTTTAAAAGCAAATGAGCAGAAACAGGACAAAACAGAGGACTAAAGTAGTGAAGAAAGCTAGAGTAATTTCTGCCCTCTTCCCAGACATTTGTCCTGGACAAGATTTTTCCTAAATTTGTTCTGCAGTTATGTCATTATGTTAATGTTTTTCACATGTACCTAAAAAACACTGATGAGACTAGAAGTCCTGTGATTACATATCAGACAACCAAAACAAATCTCATCCTAAGAACTCTGAATTTTCACTTGATTTGGTGATGCTCTAGGGAGGAACAAAAGGCACAAAAGGAGCTTGTGACAAGCAATGGGAAATAGAAATATAACTTGATAAGTGCAGGGGAGGCTGAGAAATGAATTTGGCTCATTTTCCTGGCTAGCTAGGAGATGAATGTTCACAGAAATTCAGCAAAAATGACTAAAATTTTATCCGTACCTGCACTCTTGGCACCATTATGATTTGCTGGCTATTACTGTAGCACAAATTAAAACCAATAATCACAATTAAGCTGTCTTTACACATGCTATGAGGTCGCAGTATGATGTAATCTTTTTAAAAAGTTTGTTCATTTGGTTTTTTAACTTTAGAGACCATAACAATACATAGAATAATGAATACTAGCTAAAGAAACAAATCAGAATCCATCATCCAACAATTCACGATGTATTTCCAGATGCAAATGGAGAACTAGTGAAAAATCCATAGAAAAAAACCTTACAGCAAAAGGTCATAAAGAAAACTTGTATACAACAAGATCTGGCAATAGCATAAGTTCTTATCAGTTTGACTTCTGAACATAATACTGAGGGAGTTCATATGAAAGAGTCTATCTGCATACAGCTGGCACAACAATGCATCCCTCATCCCCAAAACTACAATCTAGAGATGAAAAATATAATGGGAAGACACTCACTTCGGAGATCATCTTCAATTTAGGGAATAATGCCATGTTGTGTTAAATTATGTTTGCTTTAAAAAAATACATTTGTGTTGACTCATTTATGTAACAAGCATTGCTAGAGGCTGGTGTTGCTCTGACTTTTACAACTATCCAACCTAATTACCTGATGAATTGAAAAAAAAAAACCTTCCAGGACACATAGAATTTTTATGTAATGATTGGCAAGGCAAAGCAACATCAAGTAAATTATTTACAACATGCTGTTTAGCCACATATAAACCTAGCTGGACAATACATCACAAAATGCAACAAGGTTATTAAAAAATGAAGGTCTAAATCAGCCCACTGAAGGAGTCGTCATAGTGGTTCTGCAGCGCAGAATTTACCTTGTGTTCCATGTCCTTCTATCTCTGTTTCACAGCAGTTAAAGCGGAAGTATGAAAGCAGAGTTGTTGGAGTCAAGATGATATAGGGTTTTTTATGTGTTTTTACCCAATCTGAACCTGGGAGGTAACCCAGGTATTCCTCCTGGAATCTGGTAAATGTTATCTGATTTGGCATTACAGGTGAGAGCTATGGTCTCAATTGATGTATCTAAACATGTGCATCTAACATTGGGCCCTATGAAGACGAAAATTTTGAAACTACCCCTAACAGCTCTGCCCATATACACAACCACTGGAAGGTAAAATAGAGAGCTTCCTTAGTGAAAACTAAAACATTTACATGATTTTTTTTTTTTTTTACTGTGAAAGAGGCTTTTTTTCCCTGTAGTCTATGCAAGATATATTCTCTTGTTAATGTAAAGAGATTTTTTTTGCTATTCATGTCAGTCATGACTACAGACTGCTCTTAAATCTCTATTTCAATTTGCATATTAAGTTAGCTTTAAATTATTATTTTACAGCCCCCAAAAGCAGTGAGATAAAAGTTTGTTGCATTTTCAAAAAATACTTTAAAAATGCCTAAATGGAAATTTACAGTGTTGCAGCTAATTTATTTTTAACCTTAGAAGTCTATTTTTCATTGAATGTTATTGTCTATGAAATACTTGTAAGACACTTGATTTCATGGGATTTCTCTCCTTTCATTCTTATTTGAAACTTAGCAATAGTGAGCTAAATATTTTGACAATAAATTCATCTGTTTGAGATGAGGAAGTTATTAACCTCCCCTCTGAGACAGAATTGGAATTTACTTAATGAAGATTTATCAGCTTTTCAGACTAACACAGACATTTGACTTCCAGACATTTTATAAAACTTAGTAACTTATTGCATAAAATGATGTCTCTCAAGAAGATAATTGCTCAGAAATCATCCAAGAAATTTTTGTTTAATGACAGGAGACCTTTGACAATATTTATTCTTATCAGGGAATGTTCTCGTTACCATTCTGTATTACAAACATTACAGAAGCACAAAGATGCTATTACTAAATTGCTGAAATTATTTGATTTTAATCCTTGGTATCTAACTTTTTTAGTAAGTTGATTTAAAAAATAGCACTTTGCTATTCTACTTTTTTTTTCTCATTTCCCATTATTCTCCATTCCTCTCTATCTTAATATTGTCTCAGACTGCAGCTCTTGATGAGTTCATTAAGCTTATGTCCAAATACAGCTACTTACTCTCTGAGGAATTTGCTTTAGATGATTGCATTTATGTAAAAAATATTTTATGTATTCTGTATAATTTACTTACAGAAGATATCCTAGATCTTCAAATGAAATTATTCAATACTTCTTTGTCAAGGTAAAAAAGATAACCATACAATCATATGGATGTAGAGGTATCTTCCTCATCATAATTCAACTTTCCTAAATAATATTTTCAGCATATCAGGTCATTCATGACCTAAATAATATTTTGGGACACCATCTAGTCGAGGAGAACTTTCTGTCATTGAAAGCTTTTGTAGAAGGAAAGTCCAGAAAACACAGAGACAACTCACCTACCCTCATTGCTTCCTAACCCAGTCAATAACTCATGCAAGCATTCAGAGATGAACACTGTCAGAGGACATTGCAGATTTTCAAGAAATACTTTTTATAATCCTTATACAAGTGTTCTGAGCCTCTAATATCATATCTTCAAACAATCTTCATGTTGGCTGCTAATATATTATGTGTGGATTTGGTTCTGTCTTCAATTTCCTTTTAATATGAGTCTTCATTTTAATAGGATTTCTGTTTCAGAAAATACGCATCCTTTTATATTTTATCTGAAAGAAAATATTATGTTAGAAATTCATAATGATAACTCACTAAACAGAAATATCTAGGTCCCAAACCACATACTTTTTTGATTTGGTACTCCTGGGTTTTTTTCCTCTGATTTATTTGTCAAGGTCAATATACAGAGCTGTTTTTTCATACTTCTTTATTTGATTTTTTTCCTAAGGCAGATGAATATCCTCCCCTCATGTCAGAGATCAGTGGCATTTGTGGAAGGTTAAATCTTGAGGTCTTTCAAAGCATCAGAAATATATTCAAAGTTTAAAAAAATTCTTTTGTCTAAACCTTGATTTTCTCAGATTCTTTAATTAGATTCTGCAAAAGGGTCAGGAGAGAGAGGCCTGCTCCATTCCTTTTTTAACAGACTATTAAACACTTTGGTGCACTATGGAGAGTTTCCTGTGTATCTGTTTCTTTAGTTTATGTTCCTTGGAAAAAAAAAAAGTTAAAATTAGATTGTCAGAGAGGGAAATTACAATGTTGGTATGGACAAAGTTCCACATAGTATGAAAAGCAGAAGGTTCAAATCCTCTAGCAAGAATAATTCCAGCTTCACCTCTCTGGCACAGTAAGTTGAAAATTTTCAGCAGTGACTTAAAGTGAAAAGCAACTTTTATTAGTAACATTGCCAAATGATTAGCAATAAGGTGGAGGCTTTAACAATTAAGAACAGGACATTCATAAGTCAGCTATTTGTTGTAAAGTAGTTAAAGCCTGGGAATTCATTGTTAGTTTTCCTGTTAAGCCTTCAGGTGAACCTGACCTATTTAAAGGTATGTTTATATGCTCTCTTCTAACCTGAAAAAACAGAGTTCACCTTCTTTTAAGATTGTGGGTACAATCATTGTGAAACTGTAAATAGAAAATGTGACAAACCTGTTACCACATAAAGAGGAATTGAATCGTCCAACCCATTTCTGCCAATGTGGTCATTTCCTCTTGTGGTCAGGTATACCTACAAAAAGCAAATATTAAAATCTGTTTATGGAGCAAAGGATTATTACAACTATGTTTTACAGGTATTGAGAGGAGCAAAGTAATTGCACAGGTACAAAAGAACAAGGAGGCTCTGAAATTTTCTCATAGCATGGTTTCCTTGGCATTGTGTTCCCTCCTGCATATCCATTATTGACCATCTGCATCTTCAGGCTGGACTACATGGTGTTTTCAAATGAACAGGCACGTCTGCCAATAAACTGAAAGGAAAAATAGACAGGAAAGAACAAACCTCAAAAGCTCCTGTTAATCCATTTAAGACTCCTGCTTCATTTTCCACAAGCAAATTATGGGTAAAGCATAGTTTTGCAGCCTTGTAGCAGAAGCGTGGCAGGGGTTACATGACAGCTTTGTCAATTACCCAGTTTGCATTACTCACCAGTCCTCCTGGTTTTGCTGCCTTTCCTTGATCTAAGACCACAGCAAAGATTGACTCAGGTTGATTTCTGAGCAGCCACAATGTGAAGCTCAAGCTGCCTGCTGATACGCTGCAGTCATTTCAGTTCTTATGAGCCGAAATCTCAGGCATCATCTGACTGGGTCAATAACTCGTGAAGGAAGTTCATTATGATATGGCATAGAGTACAGATGTGCCCTCATGCAAATAGCAAAAAAGGTTTGCCAGTTAAGAATGCCTGCTAATTTTCAACAGAGTGCTAGTCGGGTCATACTTTTCTCAAATCTGAAAGGTAAAATTTGAAATTTTCCATTTTCTAAGCACTGAGGCTTTATAAATTTTACAATATTTATTTATTAAATATTCCAATGCAGAACAGTAAAGATGTTGAGGATTTTTTTGTTTCTTTTTAAGAGTCTACTGTTCTTATCAAGTCTTATTTGGGATTTTGTATATCCTCTAAGATATTGGAAGGGAAAAGGAAATTATGCAGCCCTATATTTATATGGTACTAATTATCAAAGTAACTCAATGCCTGGCCTTCTTTGATAGATTTAACCAGTAACTCTCCTCAAAATTCAGAAAACTACTCTGTTTTTACTAGTAGAGTAATATATATGCATTGTCTTAAATCATACAAGTTGTCACTGAGCAGTTAACTGTATTTGACCAGACAACTCCAGGCAAGCACATGAAATATTTCCTTTTGTCTCTGAAGCTAAAAAACTAGATGGGCATTTTTCCAGAGCACATCCTAATCTAAAAATATCTAATGGGATTATTGTGACTCATATGAGGCATTCTCTTACTAAATGTCTAAGGATGGCGATGCTGAAGAATTGTTAATTCATCTGAGAAATTCAAAATGTAAGTTCTGTCAATTTGTCTTCACCTTTGGTATACAGGTAAGCCAATGTAAAACGTTCATGTCATACATGGATGTGGTGAGTGCAGTGTGCAAAGCTGCAACACCACAGTGATCACTTAGAAATCAGATTCTATAATCAGATTTTTTCATTGAACTGATATTAGTGATAGATCTGCACTCTGAAATTAATGGCAAGTATAGAAGGGAAAGGATATCTGTCGCACCTCTTTTGGGGGTGCAGCACTTGTTTTTTGGAGTTAGGAAAGGAGGAAGCAGACAGGTCTGAAGTTAGCATGCAAAAATCTCTTTATTCTAATTTTCTGACACCATTCATATACACTGTACAAATGTGGCCAATTATTGGCCAAAGCAGGTCAACCCATCACTTGGATTGGTGACCATATCAATCACTCAAATATTCTATCAGAACTAAAGAATGTAAACATTTCTTATTTATATGAAAGAGCTTGGGAACAGAGCTCAGAGTTTCAAAACATCAGAAGGCTTTTTGCTTTAATATCAAGCACAAGTCTGAGACATGTAAAAATCAGAGCTACAGATATCCACTTGTATTTACTGCATGACAGGCTTTGACTGCAGATACCATAGTAAGAAAATTAATTCGGAAGTAGTTGATTGAGAATTGATTGGTTGAAAATCAGTTTG
>VWYP01007552.1:0-28771 GCA_013400435.1 Pycnonotus jocosus | reverse complement strand
TTGGCCTGGAGAATAGAGGCTCATTGGTGACTTTATCTCTCTGCAATGNGGCCTGGAGAATAGAGGCTCAGTGGTGACTTTATCTCTCTGCAATCACCTGAAAGGAAGTTGTAGCCAGGTGGGGTCTGTATCTTCTCACTGGCAGCCAATGATAGGACAAGAGGACACAGCCCTCTTTCCAAGTTGCACTAGGAAAACTTTCTTTACTGAACAGATTGTCAAGCATTGGAATGGGCTGCCCTGTTGTTATAGGACACAAAAGAACGAGATGCACTCAGGATCGAGTCCTGAGGCAAAGGAAGCAAGTTTATTTTTTCTCACTTTATTTATATAGATTCCTAAAAAGGTCAGAGATTGGAGAATGAAGTTGCCACCTCTCCAACCTCATGGTGAAAATCACACTCCATCAATTTGTCTCCTCCCGGGGGAGAAACATGGAAACAAAAGAGACTAGCTCCAAAAATATACATTGTTTACATGAAGGTTCATGAGAACTCCACTAAAAAAGTGCAAAACACTCAGAAGGCTAAAAAATCAGAGCAACACTGCCCAGGGCAGTGGTGAAATCGCTATCCCTGGAGATGTTCAAGAAATGATTGAGCATGGCACTCAGTGCTGTGGTTTCATTGACAAGGTGCTGTTCATTCAGAGGATGAACTCAATGACCTTGGAGGTCTTTTCCAACCTTAATGATGCTATTATTCTATGATGGAAATTAAGTGCACTTTTTCTTTTGGACTGTGTTCTAACATGGACTAAAGTTGCTTTTGAATTGATGTCCATTCACTGATTTCAAATAACACAAAACAGTTTTCATTTGTGAAAGGGAAGTGTTAAAAAAAACAAATAAAACCTTTGATCCTTTCATTATATTTTCACAGAAAGGAGACTTTTGATATCTGTGTAATAGTTGTCTTCTGCCATCAGACTCTTAAATATTTGGGGAAAATCATATGAGAAGTGATACAGTTAGAATGTACTAGTAAGTAAATGAATAATGGGCTTAGTGAAATATTTCACATGAACAAGATATAAACAACATCCCAGCGTTATGAAATTAGACTGTCACAATCAATTTTATCACAGCTGATTCTGTCTCAGGTGCAGAGGAAAACTGTTTGTTTATGAACATTGAAATCTGTATTTATCTTGGCCTATGGTTGAATTTGCCCTCCCAGGGAAAGGGAGTAATGCCTGATAATGCATTTCCCCCTTGAAATGCAGCATAACTAGGCAAAGCCAAAACATAGTATTGGCACTAGACTGGCATACTTTAGGTCAATAGACATGCATATGTAGGCAAAAATAAAGGGTAGAGAAGATCCTGTCTTTATGGGATTAGAGCTACATTCTACCTAAATTCAAGGAAGATGCAGTTGAAGGAATCTTGGAAATCTCTGAAAGAGCAACCTTTAAAAACTCTTCAGCTCTAGGTCTATATCCTTTCTGGTAAAAGAAGAGTTAACCCAGCAAGACAGAGGAAACATCAGCCCCTACTCATCTTTCTTTGGGGTATAGAATTCAATAGCCAACAGCTATTTTTTCCAGGTTTCCAGGTTTTTTCCTAGGTTTCTGGGCTGCCACACTGAGGAGTAGGAGCTCTTCTATGAATTCTGTGGGATTTATTTCATTTCAAATATGCCTTGCTATATGTCTTTTAGGATGAAAAAGAGTCAAACGCTTGGCAAAATTAAGGAATGGAGGGTTGTTTTTTGGTGGGTAGGTTTTTGTCTTTTCTGTGAAGGTTTAATCCTAGAGGAGTGTGTTGAGGGAGTTGGTATATTGGCAGCTATTTTTAAGGACTATAAATCATGGACTAGGAAAGACTAATAATCTTGAGGAAGCAGAAATAAATGTCTTGGAAGAAAGTTTTACTGTTGCCTCTGTACAAGGTCAACAATAAAAGAAAATGGTGAGCAGATATTATCTTCTCTCTTGGGTGCTCTTCTGGGAGAACACTGATATTACTAATGTGATATTGCCTGTCAATAATTGTTTGAGGAAAGTTCCATGAAAATTCCTAACAAAACATTTGCACTTCTTCAATTTAAAAAAAAGGTTCAGGTCAGAGGCTCAGAGTCCAAAAGGCTCCTGAATATCATAATACATCAAAAATTAACTGTCAGTTCTCTGAGTCTAATCCTCAGGTTGTAAATGGGTCTAGTTTAGTTATTATTTATAAGTTAAAAAATATATATTGGACAGCAATCTTGAGACTTCTGGAGTCAGTTGTTGGAAGAATTTGTCAAAGTGATCTTATGAAACAGAGCCCTTGAAGTTACTGTGCCAAAGCAATTTGGTAGAAGGTCTCCCCCCGGTTTCCACCTTGATGCTTCTGGATCTATTTTTTCAGTTTCTTGAAAAAATCAATGATTTGTATTCTTGCAGCCTTAAGGATAGGAAGGTACTGTTCTGTGAGCAGAACTTGTGCTGCCTCATTTTCTCTTGCTTTCAGCTATCACCTTGTCTTCTTCCTCTTCAATATATAAAGCTAATGTAGGGGAAAAAACCAGATTTATATTATCTAGCTCTCAATTTTTAGAATTGCAGTAAATAAGGGAAGGGATTTAAAGGTTAGTTCCACCCAATGACTTTACAATGTATTTACAAATAGCAGTCAGATTTGAGTGTGGCAAGCAAATTAACCAACTTAACTAAGCCCTAAGTCTAATTTCTTCTAAAACAAAAAATCAGTCAGGAAAACACAAAATTGCGTGGAGACCTCATAGCTGCCTTCCAGCATCTAAAAGGAGCATACAAGGATGCAAGAGAAGGACTCTTCATCAGGAGCTGTAGTACAGGATAAGCAGTAAAGGGTCCAAACTGAAAGAAAGGAAATTTATGTTAGATAAATGGAAGAAATCCTTTACTGGGCAGTGGAGAGGCACTGGAACAGGGTGCCCAGAGAAGATGTGGATGCCTCATCTCTGGAAGTGTTCAAAGCCAGATTGGATGGGACATTGAATCTAGTCGAAGCTGTCCCTGCCCATGGCAAGGGAGTTAGAACTGGATGATTTTTAAGGTCCCTTCCAACTCAGGCCATTCAATGATTCTATGATCCTATGGTTCTATGATTCTATGATTTTTATGATATAGGTAATTTTAAAAAATGGAACTATTGTGAATATAAAGAGAGATGGAAGGATATAATGTTTTTATTGTTTATTTCATTTCAGGACCTGCTTTAGGTATGTCAAGACTAATTTATGAAGATATTTTAGGCTTCTTTTTTGATTGAAATACAATCTGAATTTCCTCTTTTGATAAGTTTTATTTTATTTTCCCAGTGGTTCTTCCTTAAAGAAAATCAAAAGAAATTATATTTTTTTTTCAATGTATAGAAGCTATATTTAGCAATGAGATATTTACATGACTCTCCATGGACTAGCATTTTTGAATTTTCCCTTACATGCTTCAGTGGGTTTATGGCTTACGAAAGTTACAGAGATTGCCAAATCAATCCCTCAAAATATTTATCAATTTCCCTTTGACATAAACTGCTTCATGCCATTAACTAGCTTGGCTTTGAGGAATTCACATAAGATGATCAGATTAATGAGTAATGTGATGATTTCCAGCTATTCTAGAAGAGACAAGTGACAAAGGTCTAATATAGGGTTCAGTGGTCCCTTTGGTCTTGATCTAAGGGTGGAGGAAGAACCACTTTAATTTTTCCTCACTATGTGATTAAAGGATGAGTTTTTCTTTCCTGCTATGCACCTTCTAAACAAAATCCATCACCACTCTAAATAGGTCCTAAAGTTAGGAGATTGTTCTTAGTTAATAACTACTTGTTAGCTTCTCCTGCTCTCTATTGCTAACAAAACAGCTTAAAGAAACTGCTAAATATAAATCAAAATCTTATCATTAACTTTATTTATTTCTTTGGATGTGCAAGTATTGTATTAACAAAGCTGTGCTTCGGAAGTCTATTTTGTTAACTGAGTATTGTTCATATCCAAAAAAAAAAATGTTTCTGAGATTGTTTTGCCACTTCTATAAAACCAAGTTTCCAACTTTGTACACTCAAGCTTGTATTTTTCTCAGTAGAGTTCTTAAATCTAAGGGACGATATGAAGTAAATGATTATTTACAATAAAAAAGAGTCTTACGTCAGGAGATCAAAAAAAGACATTCTCAGAAATTTGATCAAAATTAAAGGGCAAGAGTAGTAATAGAAATAAATGATGATAGGTATGCTGATTTATAAGAGAAAATTACATAGAATCATAGAATTATTTAGGTTGGAAAATACATACAATCATTGAGTCCATGTATTAATTCAGCACTGTGAAGTCCACCCCTAAACCATGTCCCTAAGGGTCAGATCTGCACATCTGCTCTGAAATACCTCCAGGGATGGTGACTTAACCATTACCCTGGGCAGCCTCTTACAGTACACCAATGTGTTCATTAAAGGCTTAAATAACCCCAAATAATGAAGCTGCTTTGTGCCATGAAAGCATCTGGTGGTAGCAGTAGGGAAGAAGGATCTCTGAGGGACTGTCATGCAGGACAATACAACTTTATCTCTATTAGGGAGGGATTAGCTTCTCAGCTGAAAATGGAGGATATGCAGACTGGACACAGAAATCTGCAAATGGGTCAGAAGGATGCAAAGAGATGGAGCTTTGTGAGTAGTTTGAGATGCAGAGGTGGATAATTAAGAGCTGTAGAGCTGCTTGCTTCTATTCATGCTGTGTTTGGGGAAAAGCACTTTGTATATTTTATTTACATAAATAAAGTTACATGAAACTGTATCTTTGACTAATGTCTGCAATTTTCTTACTCCAATTGAACTAACCTTTCGTGCCCTCAAATTGCAACCAACAGGCTTAGGTCAGAGGGGTAATGGCATTTTTTTGTTGTTGTTGCATTTGCATTTCATATTATGTACCAGTCGTGAAAGGAATGGGCTTTATTTCTTTCAACATTAAATTATATGAGCTTAAATAAGTCTTTTTCCTATTGAGGCTACCTGTACAAACTTATGGTAACAAAGCTGCACAAGTGTGCTAAAGTATTTTATTAGGGATTAAAACCTCTCTGTCTACCTCTCCAGGATGAAAAATCATCAAAACTGCTAGTGGTTTGACCTGCTGCTTCTTCTACTTTTTCAACTTTGAAATGTGTTCTTGCCAAGTGAATTGAAGAAGTGAACACGTTTTTTAGGCTGTCATTCCATATAGAGATTTACGGCTTTCCATTTCTATTTAGAATTAAAGAATGATGGTGTAGCCCTTTCCTGAAAAGTCCAATAAAACCAAAGTGATGCACCCAGTATATAATGAGAACTAAATGGAGCTTTCAAAATCTCTAGTAGCTATGCATCTCTGTCAAGCTGTCGTTTATCACACAATCAAGCCTCGAGCAGAAACCAAGCCTCAAAGTGGCATTACAAAAACATGTTCTTGAAGCCTTGCTGAAAAGTTTTCAGAAGAACATTGTCAGAAATCCTTTATTTCATTTACTTCTTGAAAATCCAGTTACTAACAAGTGGGCTAACATTTCTAAGACAACTATCAAAAATCATTGCTGTTACTCTATGTATGAATTTTAATAAATGTTTAAATTACATTTTCCAATGGTTATGTTATTTTAATACACATAGCTCAACATCAGTAATCAAAGAGATTTTTAGAGCTGTTATAATGCAGCTCTTCCTATATAACAGTAAAGCATCTGGTTTTACATAATTGTGTTGGTTAAAAAGGACCTCAGCAAGTCATCTAGTCTTGCCTTCCTCTTGCAGTAAGAACTCCCATGAACCCTAGATCAGTCATGCCTTTGTTTAGGTGCATCTTGGAAACCTGCAGGGACAGAGATCCTGGTTCTTCTAAGTCAAAAGTGCCACACCACACTTGTGGTGAAGAAATTTTTCCCGAAATTTCATAAACAGCAGCATGTGGCTTTGGTCTTTGCTGTTGCATCTTCCACCTCATCATCTCTGTCATTCCTTTCAAGTAGATGTAGGTTGTTATTAGTCCCTCTTGTCACCAGAATATGTGAGCTAAGCTTCCTTAACCTCTTTCTTCATGGTCTAGATTCCCTCCACAGTACCTTCCAGTGGACCCTCTCCAGTTTCTTCACACTCATCCTTTATGGAAGCAGAACAGGATGATAACTTCTTTCAGTTTGCTTGCTACCCTTTTTCTGATGCAGTTCTGTAAGTTAGTGTTATGGAATGATAATTCACTTTTTTTTTGCCTTGTATTCAACGCAGTGTCCCCAGCAGTGTCAGCAGGATGCTCCCCTCAGCCTGTGCTGTTGTGTGGAGTTAGCCTGCCCCAGGTACAAAAGTCAGAGCACCTCCTTATGGAACGTCACAAGGCGCCTGTTGGCCCAATCTCCCTGTCTACGCATGGCATACAGAGTGCAAGTTCAGACATTGTTGAACCACTTTCCCCCCAGTTAGTAAATCCTCTCTATAATTTGTCATGTCTATTATTAACCAAATCACTGATGACAATATCAAAGAGAACAGGGGTCAGTATTGGTTTCTGTGGTACCCTGCACATCCCCAGCCACCAGTAACCAATTGTCACTGGCTCTATGAGGGATGACATTGTAGTGAACACTCAGTGCTCTCAGATCCTTTTGGGATTCAAAGGACTTAATAGGAAACTTCTTTTCAGTTTGCAAGAACAGCTTGAAAACCTTTTGAAAGCACACTAGTAGCAGAACACCAGTAGCCACAAAAACATTTCAGAATTTGGATCTTTTTAGATTGAATAATTAGAAAACATTTCCATGTGACTTAATTACTTTCTCATTAAGGAAAATGATTTTTTTTCTTCAAAGAAAACTTGTTCTAAATAATAGCAATACCTTTAAGGCTGTCAAAATATTCTAAAACATGAGAAAAGCACCAGGAATTTTAAGACTTTTCAAGTAAACCTTTTTTGTTTGTTTCTTTTTACTTTCTTCTTTCAGGGGCATCTGTTGCAACTCCTGCCCACAATTATTTCTGCATGCAGTTTAACAGACTTAGCCATCTTTTCTTATGATTTGTCAAACACCTTAAAGTAACATAAATTGCAGGAACAAAATTGTTTCCACAAAATTAGAACCCAAACAAGAAAAGAGCAAATCAAGATAATCTTGTCCTTCTCATTCTAAATGGTACTCTTATATTTATCACTATTAGATAACTTCTTGTGGAAATAATGTATATGAATCTTCATATGCATTTATGATCTGAGTGTTCTAAGGTAAATACAAACAGCTTAAACATAATAGGACAGTAAAATTCAACATAGCGGGTTTATGGGAATTTCTGTGGTGAAGACTGTAATATGAAAGTGTTGTATAAAGCTGTTTGGAAAACAGGAAGTTTTGTTTTCATCCTTCTTTCAAAGCTAGTTCTTTTCTGACACTCCAAATTCTGGCAAATTCCAGATCTAGAAACTAATTTTGACTATCTTGGAAAGACTTCATTAACCTCACAGAGGAAGACAGTCAAAGTGATGACTCTTAGAGGAGCTGAATAGTTTACTGTGATGTCTCTAGGCAATACTGTCCTCCCTTGTTTGGAAAAGAAAAAGAATATAGAAAAAGAATATAGAAATATTATATGTAAGTACGGCCTTCTGTAGAAGCAGGCCTGCAGCATATTCATTCTCACCTTTTGACTGTCTATATGTCTCTGTTCTGCAATTTTTTAGTTAAGATAATTGATACCTGAACACTGCTTGGGATCCTGAATAATTTATTCACCTGTATAAAGGTACTGCTTAGTCCTCAAACTTGCATCACAGTATAAGTGTGTCACCTCAACATCTGAAAATAGCAACAAAACTTGAATGAATTTGGCTTAGATCTTCTCTTTTCACTGAATAGAAAGATGTCCCTGGAAGCTAGAACAGACACTGCAATTCAGCAAGGCTTTAATGTGATCTATGCTACCTAAGATCTCTTTGGTACTGGCAAAGCTGTTAATGAGAATAAGCTTTCAAGTTCACTGCCACCTGGACTTGCATCTGGCATCTCTGATCCAGAGGGTTCTGTGTGTTTTAGAAGAAGTGGCACTGCTTCCACATATAGCACACAACTCTTTCTCCTTTTAACAGCTGAACCTCCATTGATCAACTTCAGCTGTTATTTGCTTGCCTTTAAAGATGATAGAGTGCTGTTAAAGTCATAGAGAGAGTATGTTGGCTACATTACAAAAGTAATGGAAAAACAAAGCAAAGGAATATTTCTGAAGTGGTCCAAATTTCTTTTGCTCCCTCTCTCAGTTCTTCCTGATAGGAAAAAATAAACTTTTAGAAGGAAACTCATACATCTCTCTTTTTCTATTTTTTCTTTTAAATATAAACCATTAAATTGTATGACTAGCTAACAGCCGACTAAGCTCCTGACAAAGTGATAGAATCTTTCTAAAATAAACACTGGCAGTGTACCAGCTGCAAACATTGTTCAGTTCAAAGATAGAGTATGCAAGCATGGAGAGATAAAACTGGTTCCAAATATTGCTGCATTTTTCACTTTTTTAAAAGAAAATTTAAGGGTCTCTATTTTTTCTGCTGTGTTCAAGACAGATCCAAATCTGCAGGAAGACCCACTTCCACATAAGAAATTGGAGGAGATGTTAACCTTCTTCAGTTTTTGATTTGTTTGTAATTGCTGCCTTCTCCAATGCCTAACCAATGTGCTGCCCTAAGGCAGCACAAACATTATACTCATGGCCTTGGCAGATGCTTTTCTTTCCAGAGAGGTGAGGAATCCAGTAGCCAGGGGATGCTATGAGTTCTCCTACCTGCATCTTATAGTTTCTATGTCAGAATGTCATTTACTTACACTTTAGCTTTTTCACTCCTATGTATTGAAGGAATAGCATGAAGTAATTTTTACATTATTGGTTTCTAGGCCTCTGATTTTGCCTGTTTCTCTCTCCTATTGAGACATTTCCATGTTCTCCCTCCTACCTTCCTCATGTGAATCTTAGTTGAATTAGAAAATTCTCATATGAATTAGAATTCTTATTTGAATTAGAAAATTTTCATTTGAATTTCATGTAGAAATTCAATATAGAAATATAAAATGGAGAAAACTTCAGAGTGTGAGTGAAGGAATATGAACTGCACTTTTTGCAATGTACTTGTGTGTTTGCATGTCTTATCTGCCTAGAAGACATAGTAAACAACAATTAATTAGGAGTATCTCCTGTGTCAGCAGCCTGTGTGGAGAAATGGTTGGTGCTTCACAGAAGAATAGTAAAAGCATTTTACTAGAAGATATGTGTGCCCAATAGACACCCTTTTGAAAACAATAAGCAAGAATCCAGGGGAAAAAAAATCCACTCCTTTATGTGGACAAAATATAAAAAATGATTGACTAGTGTTAATAAGAGCAAATAATTCAGCATAAATAAATAGTGAGATTCTGAATAAGAATGTGCAGTTCTCACAGTAATTTCTCTGAAAGCTGCTGACACAGGACAAAGCAGAATAAAAAGTTGCATCTTTATGTAAAGCACAAGGGGAATAAACACAAAGATAACTCATAGAGAAGCACAAAGAAAACATGATGATAAAGGGGGCAAGACATCAAAATCTGTGCAGAAGAAAATTTAAAAGTATAAAGCTGTGATAACAGTATGCAAATGCAAAATTGTGAAGGCATGGAGAAAACTGTGATGAAAAATGCCCTACCTCTAGGTTAATTATAGCCTAAAGACCATTATGTCAGAGGAAAAAGACAAGAGAAGAAAAGCAATTCATAACATTGAGGACACAAGCAGTTAGTTGAAGGATAAGAGTTTGCATAAATGCAAGTAGTGCAGAAAAATGAAAGGTTTGTAGAGTGTGCAGTAGCACAAAGTACTTGGACAAGTTAGCAGAATAAAAACAAACAGGTAATTGAAGGCCAAACAGAGAATGGTGTATGGATGATTGCTCTAGCCTGAAAAAGCTTTCTCAGTTCTATTCAAGAAGTGCATTGCAACTAAGCAGAGGCAAATTATAGTTTAACTAAAAACACATTCACCGTAGAAGGATTTACATAAGAGGTAGCAGAGCAAGGAAAATGCACAGCCTGAAATTTCAGGTGCTGCAGAGAATGAAGGAGCTTTCAGCTAAAATGAGTGAAATTATGAAACACTGACACTAAACTTAGGACAAATAATTCTCCTGATTAACAACTGAGGCAGAACAAAGGCATTCAGAACAGCCAGCCAACAGAATAGCCTGCCAGCAGAGCTCCTGCAGTGTTTGTGACTGGGACACCCTCCACTTACACTATATCTAGAGAAGGATGCAATTCTTTGGTAACCACAGCACCTTTTCTGAAGTGTTCAGAAAACTACAGAGGAGGGGAAAAAAAAGAAGGAAAAAAAAGCACTCTAAAAGCAAGTAATAAAGCACACTAGTAAAGAAAAGAACATTGTTCAAGTCAGAGTCCTCACTGTGGTGAACTGCAAGATAGTCTTTTAGAAGCCAGTGCAACTATGTTTTCTTAAAATTAGTCAACTTGCATATTAAGAAGTGTCCATTACAAATTACTTACAGTGCAAAAATATTAACTCATAAAGCCAACATATTTAATCTTTAATCGGGTATCTATTAAGATACCTGATCTCCAAATATGCCAGACGCCTCCCAATAATGTTGTAAATCAATATTCAACAGAAGTTTCAAAAATAAAAGATGCATAATATTACCCTAGAGTGTTACAGTTATAACAGGTAGTGATGAAATATCCCTTAAAATATGGAAATATTACCACATAACCAAAGGATGATTTATATATTACAATGCTGTGTAATGGGCCTTGGGCTCTTCTTCCATCAAGGAGTTTTAAGCTGCTTCTGTATGAGGCTTTGTATTAGCAGAAAAACAATAAATGCAAATTAGAAGGCTCTAGTTATGCTGTTTCCTTGGAAAGAGTTTTTAAACAAAGATGTGCATTTAAAAAATCATGTTCCTACAAAAAATTTCACTTCAGATCTTCATGACCAATTTCCATCCTGCCCCAAGCTGAAAAAATATGCAGAGGCCAAAACCCACTGCACAAGGCAAGAGAATGAGCTGCTAGCAGGTATGAAGCAGACAGGTTCTAGAGGTTCCTTAAGAAAAGAACCCATACTTTCAGATTAGCTTTATCATTAAGAAAATAAATGCAATGGATAAAGTTGCCCACAAAACAGAATACAAGTACCCTTACATACCACCAAGGGATGGATGTTTGTGTAATAAATTTTTCTGCTGAACTTGCTTTTGAGACAACATGAGCCAGGGGTCGTCCCAGACAGGAGATCTGAAGAATCTGGCTGGACAACAAGACATTTTCAATGTCTATATGGCAGGAAAGGTAAACAGTGTAAGATAAAGGAGGAATAAATCTTCAATGAAATATAGTTTTGGGTTTTTTTGTGGGCAAACAAGCCACCTCCTTATAGGGTTCTGTGCACAAGCTGGGTAAGTGGATGACAGAGCATATCTTTATCTTCCTCTCTGGCTCCACATCCAGGTCACCTCCAAAATGTATTCTACAACAGCTGGCATCTATAAGAAATGTAAAATTTCTCCTTGACAAGACTGTTCTTCCAGAAGTGACAAACCATTTTTCTAGGTTTTCCACCTAATTTTAAATAAATAATTCCTAAAATGCCTTACATGGAGATTAATATGAGTCCCAGACTTTTTGAAAGATGCAGTTGCCCATCACTCTTTTTAATAGTTATAAATTATGAGGGAGTCCATGAAGTTAAGGATAAAAATGACATAATAGGTAGTGCAGACTTTTTCTTCATCAAAGAAGGATTGTCTCTCTAAGTAGAATATGTAGAATTTTCTCCAGCTTCCTACCAAATATTATGTCACACCAGCCGATGATTTATTGGGCACTATTATTGCAGCATTTTCTTAAAGGTTAGGATGTCTGTCTTTCACATTCCAGCTGAGATCCAAAGGACAGGAAAAACAGATTAATAATGAAGGAAAAGAGTAGCTGGAAAGTTACAGAAACTTTATATTTGGGTTTTAAGGAAGTTCCTCCACTGTACCTCTCCAGTGGGAGTGAAGGAAATCCTGAAGAAGTTATAGCACGACTCCAGCAGATTTGAAGTAGATGTGATTGCTTTTTCTGGCTGAGGGGTCTGATCAAGTAGATGTCTGTGAAGCAATTATCTCATTAAGAAGACCTATTTTTTTTTCTGCAAGGTTTTAAACACATATCCAATGAGTGAATATTTGCCTTTCTGTGGAAGGGAAACAAAGAAACAAAAACTGTAATACAGGTTTGTAAAAAATAAATACAAAGAACTTGTGAAAATACCATGAAGGTTACTAGGAAGTTCTCTCAACAACAACAACAAAAAGTTTTATACACATTATCATGATTATAGGTTTTGCTGATACTTTTAAGAGTCCTAAGTGGGAAATAAATAAGAGTTCATGAAATGCAAAATACCCTTTCCTGTTAATTTGCTTCATTTTGAAGTTAAAAATACAGAGCCATACTAAACTAGCAATTACTTTCTGTGTTCAGAGCTGTGAATATGCATCCTTGAGAGAAGATGTCTTCCTACACTTTTAATATTTTTCTATTTTTTCATAACCTAAATGCTGTCCCACTTCCAAGCTTTATGTTGGCCTTGTAAGAAATGCAAGAAGTGAGGTCAAATTTTGTTTATGCATGGATAAAACAGTGAATTTCAGTACACTTTCCAGTGAGAGTTTCTGCTTATAACACTTTGTCATGTTTTAATTTAAATTCATGATAATCAATCCATCCAACCATTCCATCATGGTCAAATTTTTTGCTGATTCCTTTTTTATTTTTTATTAGCCTATCCTTCCCTTTGAGGTCAATAGGGCTTTCTGCACTAAAAATTCTTCTTAGCAGTATTATTTTGAAAGAGTTTGTTATCTTTTTATTTTACTCCTCACATTTTTTGAAGTGGCTGATGTCAGATAATGGATGATGCAACTTTTTCCTTTCCTTTTCTCTCATAAAAGAGAGCTGGATGGGGCTTTTGGCAAATCATCCAGTCCACCTCCTACCCCAAGACAGGACTATCCTAAGCAATTACTCCTCCAGTTAAAGATCTTTAGTGACAAAAGCCACACAGCATTTTCAGATAGGTCGTGTCAGAACTTTGCTGTTTGGTTATTAGCATTAGACAATTGTGCTAAACTCTAATGTAAATCTTTGTATTTTAAGCTTTCTACTACTAGCATGGACAAGAAGTTACAATTTTCTGTTTGAAGTTGCTTTTAATAGACTACATCTTAGGGAGCCCTTCAAGCATTGAATTAATTGATATTGTGAGATGGATTTTTTTCACTGAAAATTGACATTTTCCAATGCAAATTAGTTTAATAAATAAAATCAAAGTTGCGTGACATTATTTAATACATTACACAGTTCTTTAGCTCATAACCTATAGGTTCATTTGCTGTAGATAGACCCCTTGAAATAACTGAAACAAGCCAGAATATTCACAGAAAAAAAAAGTTGGCCTTAAGTTCATGTTAGATCATGTTCTATATAAAATTCACTTTATCACCAGGTTCCAAGATATGGGAAGTATCCTATAAACACCCCCTCCCCAATATTATGAGAATAAATTAAAGGAATAGATGTGTCCATAACTGGGTAGTAAAGATAGGTTGAGCAGGACACCAGGTATCAACAGTTTCCACATATCAATCCTACCTCTGAACTGGAAATAAGAGTAGCCTAGACTTCCTAGTCCAATGGTTTTTATTTTCATTTCCTTACTAGTGTATTCATGTTATTATTGCAATGCATTTTGTGGTTATTGTTGTAATGTATTCAGTCACAGCTATCAGTTGATTCTTAATTTCTCAATATGTGCAATACTCAAACAGACCTGCAATGCACATATTATTCTCACCAATTATTATTAAGTGCATTTTTGTTTATTGACTGTTGATCATGCTGACATATTTCCCCATATATAAGATATATATTGTTAATTAGAGAGCTCCACTGGGATGCAAAATGACAATTTGAAAATTTGTATTGTTTATTTTAAATAGTTTGTTTAACTGACTATTCATGGATTGACAATCATTGCAGATTTTAGAAACACCAGTAAAATGAATTAGAGTGGTAAAATAATAAAAAGAAGGAAAGATTTAGATTAAGATTTTCTTGCTTTCTGTCCTTTTAAGCCATTTATGCATATTTCTGACACAATCCATGATGTGTTTACTCAATAATTTTACTAGAAGCAGAAGCAGGGATTCTTACAGTAACACAATCTTATTTTTTAAAGCTTCACAATGACTCACTGACATCCACCATATAATTTCCCAAAAAAAGTCAAATATAAATTTAATTAAAAGGATTCTGATATTTATTATTTGGTGGTGTGATCGAGGGAGAAGCTTTTGGTTTGCTCAGGCTGAGTATGAAATGTTTAGAGTGGTGGCTGGCAAAAAAAAAGGCAGCATGCTGCAAAAATAACCCCACTGTCTAATGTACTTTCATGGATTTATTAATATAGTATGAGAAGGAAAAAAAATGGAGAAAATAGCACAGTTTAGTGCACACTAATAAGATTTGACACTTCCTTTCATTAGGCACTCAAAAAGATTTGACTTTGGGCACTCCTGGCCACCTGTACCACTTGTGAAGTTTCCACTTGGTATTCCTAAAATAAAACACGGTGATTTCTGAAAAAATAAAAACAACCTGTCTCTTGTATTCTGAAAATCCATTTGTGCTGGATATTGGCACCTGTGTAAAAGACATCTTTTTGGGGTCAACTGCACGGGCTTCTTTGGCTGACCAGCACAGCCACCTGCATCATCTCCACTTCATGGACTTCAGGTCAAAATCTGCTGGAGCTGGACTCAGGTCTGTAATTTATGTGGCAGTGTGAGTGTGTGTGATGAAAATAGTCACAGTGGAGCTTGCAGTGCAGAGTATTCTCTGTTCCCCTTTTCAGTGCCAGATACAACTTCTCCAAGACCATTTATTGATAGACAGAGTAGAGATAGTGAGTAGAGTCCACATTTATCTTCTTATTCCCCAAAAGGAAGGTTTGCATTGATTTTGGCTTAGCATAGTTGATGTTCGCAGAAGGGCGCACTGACTTTCCAGTGCTATGCATGGATTGCTTTGCCCTGGCTTAAGTGTAAGTGCAGGTGTATCAATTTAGGGAGCTCTGGAAAGAACAACTGGTATCAACCTCTCCAAATTTCATTTATTAGCTTGGAAGTCATCTGGAGATCAGTTTCATAGCAGTGTAGATTAGGAAGATTAGTTGTGTCTTCTGTTGTGGGACTTTTTAAAGCTTTGCAGGTACAAGCCTGTGCCTTTAACTGTGAGCAGCACATTGACAAATACTTCACTATATTTCAGGGAAAATTGACTGTACTTGTTCAATGAACATCCCTTTCCACAAACTTTCACATCCTACTTCACCTTGTTTTAGCATTTGGATCGATTTCTAAAAGAAATATTTCCTGCTGAAGGACAGTGTGTAGCCCAAATAATTTCTGGGGTTTTTTTTTTGTTTGTCTGTTTTGGGTTTTTTTTGTCCAGTAAGATCTTAATACCACATCTTAATGTTGCCTCTGTACACTGTGTACTTCTCACACAAAATCTGAAAGGTACGTTTAGTTGCTCAGTGGTCACATTGTTTCCATCCACATAACAGGTAAAAATAGCTCAGCAGACTGTACTGGTCTTATGACAGAGAAGATGAGGTACACGTGGTTAAAATTGATAGACATCAAAAATAAATACTTAATAAACATGCACAAATAAATATAGTTAGTGAAGAAACTAAAGCTTACTTTCTTTTTTAATGTGTAGCCTGCAGCTTCTCTTTTAAAATGTAACAACATTTTACATTGAACAACGTCTGCTCCATCTATTTGGATGATAAACAGTGAGACCCTACCCCAGAGCCCAGGCTACTGTGCCCTTCCTGTTCTGATCCCTCTAAAATCTACTGCCCCTTAGACTTCTACCCTGCATGTAATAACATCAAGGCTTTTGCAAAAGTGAGTCAAGGAGTTGTTTTAATTTTAAAAATAAACAACTTTTTGTCCTGGAGTTTTATAAAGAAGAGATGTTTTACACCTTTTCTCTTTCTGCATCTCTTCACCAAATAGAGGGCACAAGCACTAGAAACACTTTTTTTCCCCTAAAAATCAGTCCTTTCTGAGGAGCAAACCAGGCAGCAGTAAAGACAAGAAAGGTAGCCTGCATTGTTCATCTGAGAACTCAGATGGGTTGTGATGAACTGCTGGACTTATCCAAAGGGAGGACAGGGAGGGTATTTCAAGGTATGGTTTTATTTTCTGCATGTTCATTTGTGTCCTTCAGTCAGTCACAGAGAAACCCTGTCTTAAAGACTGTCATAAAATGAGATTCATGTTGCCTAACTGTAGCCATGTCACTGTTGTCACAGGTACCCATCAGATGTATCTTCAGCACAAATTTTAGGATGAAGTCAAGTAAGACACACTCTTTCTCTACACCATCATTAGAAAGACTCGAAAACTAATGGATAACACTAACCTAAGCAAGTGGCTACTGTGAACTGAATTCCATTGTAAGAGGACAAAACAAGCAAGGAAAACTAAATCACTGAGATTTCCAAGTATATAAAATAATACTGAGCAGAGTATATTTCAAATTTAAATAACAATTTAATAATGGAATTAGTTCTCTTTCAAAAGCAGAAATAGGAGTTGTTCCAAAAACATTGTTCTTTGGTGCATTTTTGTAACTCATTCTTTGCTTGCTCTTAGCATGAAACATCCTACCACGCTATATGGAAAAAATCCCTTCCCCTCAAAATGAGCTTGCTGCCTCTATGGAAAATTCAGTAGTTTACCCCCCCTCCTCACTACAAATATTGTTTATAAATGGATAGGAACCGAATGGCTATATTTTTTTTTTGCAGTTTACTAAAATATTTAACATTGGATTATTGTATTTCTCATATTTAAAATTGCAACTGGAGGAGAGCAAGGTGCCAGGTTGTTTTGTCTATTTTTAATTCTAGTTTGAGTGTGTCTTTAATTCATCCTTGTGCTATAAGCATTTATGACAAGTAAATATATTTCAGAACATATTAATTGTTGTACCTGGAGAGCTTCCACTGGGTTCTAAACAATTTTATGTTCATTTTAATTGCTGACTGTAACAGCATAATTACTTTAATTTCAAGAAACAATATATAACGAGAAGTGTGGGTTATATAAATCCTCTCCATGCTTTTTAATATGCTGGGTTTGGGCTTTGGTAGGATATTTGGTTTAGCAGAACATACTTTCTCTTCATTTTTTCTTTTTGAAGTTCTTGTAGAGACATATTCTACCAGATTGTCTAAAACACATATTTTAAAATTGCTAACACATATAACATCTTATGCCACAGGAAATCACATAAATCTTGGGTTTTGAAAGATTCAGCATGATATAGGAAAGACAGGATACAATAATGGCCATGGCAGAACAGTATTACACGGTGTAGGAGGTTTTCACATTGTGACAGCTTCACTTTGTTTAGTGTTGTAGCTGGAAATTAATTCATTTCTAGCAAACAATTAGATCTTTGAATATTTATGAGCAGCATCCCACACACACACATAACTTGGGGCCTAACTGAATGATCATAGAAGTAATATTAAAAACAAACACCAAAAACTAAAGAAGAGAGTTTAACAAGATAAAAATATACAAGTACTTGAAAAACAATCTAAATTCTGTCACACAAGTAATTGCAATGTGTAGAGGCTTGATTTTCTGCCCCAGGTTAATCTGACACTCTCTATGTACAGTACCTTCCACCCAGAACTGACAAACTTTTTTCTCCCATGTTCCACCAGTGTAAAAATACCAATAAGATAAACATCAGTGACTCTGAGCTACCTGACCTAGTGAAAGATGTTCCTGCCCACAGCAGGGGGTAAGAACAAGATGGTTTTTAAAGGTCCCTTCCAACCCAATGCTCATGATGATGCTATTCTATCACTTGAAGAATCACCGCTCACCCATAACTGACAGAAGGATGATGGCAGGAGAGGGTTAACCACGGTGGGTACTGCAGGGCAGGTGGGTGGCACAGGGTACCCTGCAGACTCTGGGAAACACTACAAAGCACAAGCCACTCCTTTTTTTATCTCATTTCTGATCAACTGGGCCCAGTTAAGTGCCTTTAAGCAGTATCTGCAAAAGCCCCTTGGGTGCCCCAGGCTTTGCAACACCATCTTAGCTTCAGGAAGGTGATGCAGAATAAGAGAATGAGACACCTAAAAGCTTCTGAAAGTCTGGTGCTCGAGAAACATGCAAGCTAAATGGATACCAGTGGGTAAAAGGAACAAATTGCAGGGACATTTGAGCTCTTAGTGCTTGCTATTTTGGCTGTTTCAGAGCATCATGCAATTCTCTCTGATACCCACCAGAGCAATTACTGAGAAGAGGACATACAGGTCACACATTTTGCTTGAACTGAGGGAATTGAAGCAGATCTTTTAAGATCATAATGCAGCTACAAGTCTAAGCAAGTAGGTGTCTTCCATGCAGTCTGTTGAAGTTGCACCAGAATTGATGGGGTTAACGAGATTATGGAGGCTAGAAAGAAAGCAAGCAAAAGGAAGCCTGATAATGTGGCTTTTGGGTTTTGAGGTCAGCTCAGAGTTCTGGCTTTTGCTCCATAGTTTCTGTTGCAGTAAAAACCCAGTAAAGTCTAATTCAAAAAGTAGTCCTTGAGCCAAACTTGCAGATCCCCCTTTTCAGAGGCAAGTCCTGAATCACTGTGCTGTTCACAGCCACTTGCTCACTGCCCTCTGGGTCCAGATGTCAACTACTCCCTCTCTCACAGTAAATGCCAAGGTTTAATTGCTAAGGTAGAGGTGAGCTGGGACATGAGTCCCAACATGTATCATCTCTAGTTCTCATAATTTTCTTGTGGATAGATAGAGAAGGTCCAACTTGTACTCAACAAAATGCATTTAATCATAGAACATGCCACTGAGATTTGTTGACATAAATCATTCCTGGAGATGAGTGAGGAACAGTTCTGAAAGTTTAATATACCTGGTATCTTATCCATAATCAGCAAAGTTAAAAATGAAATCTGCTTCTTTTTCATCATCTTATTGTCTCTTGTACTATTTGCCTATTTATGTAATGCTTCACATATTTCCACTCCACAGATTTTCATGTCAAATGTAAGCCTCTTGATTCTTGCTAAAAAAAATATTTTACCATACATTTAAAGTCTAAGAAGTTGGAGTGATTTGGAATTCATGACATTAAAATGTACTGAGATGCATTACATTTACAGTAAAAATAATTGTTTTAATATATTTTTCCACATGCAATGTAAAGCAAGCTTCTTCTCTTAGGGGAAAATAAAAGCTGATTTTTTAAATTAAAATTTTTTCTTGCTTCTCTTTTAGTGAAAATGGTCCATTTTAAATGAATAAATACAAATATGCACTTCTGCATGTACTGGTTGTGCACATATTTAGTTAATACTTCACATTTTCAGGCGAGTTTACCTATGAATTTCATAAAATTAATTGTTAAAGTAAATTTTTTCTTACCTTTTTCTCCATTTATTAGCCTCGTATTCCTATTTTGACTTGACATCCACACTTTTTGTCATGTAAGTTCTGCATAAAGAGTTTCTTCTTACAGCAAAGGGTCACTGAAGTGCACAGGAGCTTTTGAACTCTCCAATGTGGGATGTCTTTAAGAGCAAGCGCAGCAAATATTTGCTCTGACAGATCCTGCCATGGACTAGAGGAATAATCCTTTGATCTCTTGAGGCAGCTTCCATGCAATGAGTCTATTTTATATGTGATTAGGAGTGCTCTGTGAATGAATTGTATCAAAACTGTCAACACTACCTGAATTGTATCTTAATAGAAACATAATGTGTGCAAGAAGAATTGAGATAATGGATAAAAAAAAATATGTCAAGATTTTTCTTTCCCTTTAAAAAAGAATCCTGCAATTGTGCTGCATGGGAAGCACATCCCAAGGGTTTGGGAAATTCTACAGCTTTTCAGCATCTGATGGTGGCCATTTTTGCCCAATCTGTCTCTGATTTCTAAGGATAAAACAAAGGTTCAGTAATTCATAACTCATTTGTTTTTCTGTGTTATTCATGTTGTGTTAAGGCAATTCATTTTCAGAGTAGATTTTGTGTAAAGTATTACCAAATTTTTTTTTTAGCAATTATTTATAATTTTGACAATGGATATTTCTTTCATGTTGTTTGGGTATCTCTGTGCTTTATATGGTAATATAAATATCTCTGTGCATTTATATGGTAAATAACTGGAACTCATCAGTCAATCAACTGGCATCAACTGGCACATGGCTGCTATAAGGGTCTTGTGAGAAAAGATTATTTATATTATAGTGATACTTTTTCCATCTATAAATCTCATCAAACGAATGCAAGACAGCATCTGCAGTTTGTAGATAAAGAAACCAAAGCCTAAAGTGAAGTAATTTGCTTTAAGTCACCAAGTAGCCCTGCAGCAGAATTGGGAATAGGACCTGATTTCCCAAAGCTCCCCTTCAGTATCTGATTCACTCAGTTATGCTCCTTTCCTTGATTCCCCTCCAGTCTCTGTCTTCACTCCCATCCCACCCTTTTCAGATATGCAACTCTCACTTTCTTAGGTTTATGCCCCCCAAAAAATAAGCAGTAACACAGGAGCTTGGCTTCTGCTTTACTTTTCCCCTAAGAAACAAGCTCGTATTAAAGCAAAGAGCATGTAAAAGAAGAAATAAACACTGTGCTGGCACATAGATTTCACTGATACTTTAAAATACCTTGAATTAATTTGCAACTATGTCTTCTTGTTTGCTAGATATGACTGTCCCTAACTGCCTGAAAATAAAATAATTTTCTTAATGTATTTAGAATTGCATATTTCTCTTTTGTTCTCTAAAATGTCCTTTAGTTAGTCAATAGGAGCAGAAAATGAATCAGAAAGATAGACAGATTTCTACTAGAAAATTAGACATTTAGATTTCCCAAACTGTTATCTATAGTAGTGTTACAGTAAAAAACTTTACTTTTGACTGTATTATCAAGTGCAGTCCTTCTGCTTATCTTCAGCAGAAAAAAAATAGTTTCAAGGTACATATATTCTTTTTAAAATGTTACTTCAGATTGAAAATTGATTATTATCTTGTGGGAGATGGAAAATGATAACTCTACTTTAAGTCCATGTTCAATTTGTACAAAAGGATTCTGCCAAGCCTGATAAATGTTCCTTTATTTTAATTTCTTAAAATAAAAGTATATCTATATTTTATTTCCTTTCCGTGGGATTTCCTTTATTTTCTTTGCCTAAGATTAATAGAAGATCAATCATGCCAATAGATTTTATCATATGTTGAATTGGGGAAAATTGTTGAAATGTATACCAACATTGAACCTGCAGCGTACATTTTTCAATAAGAGCTTTTTAATTTTTTTTTTACATTCTTTTTAGAAATGAATTTATCCCTGTAGTGTACTGCGAGATTACAAAATTTCAATTAATTAACACCACTCTAAAAATGAAACTTAGTGAGAATTAAGTATAAAGGATAAACCTCTATTTTTCAAAATAAATGGAGAGATATGCCCCAGAAAGTCATAAAACTCTTTATTCTAGTGCAGAGTGCCTAGGTGTTTCCTATATGTAACACTCAGAACCCTGTGTTCTCCTACCCCCTCCCATTTATTCATGTGTGTGTGTGCAGGTGATACATTTAAGAAAACCAGCTGAAACCCAAAAAAAGGCCTGAGTTGGCTGAGTTCAAGAGAAACTCTGTCATTGAGGTCAGTCTAAGAGGTGGAATACTCACCAGATGAAAGCAAAGGAAACTCTCCAGCCTCAATGTCTTAAACTTGGGCTAGGCAAAGCCCTTGAAAAATAGATGAAATGGGATCAATAAGTGCCTTTTTAGACCTCATGCTTTTGGGAAGTTGCATGAGGAGAGTGAAACTCTTTTGTAGCCCAAGAAGTTAGAAGATGCTGGCTTTGATCTGCTAAGTCAAAATGGTTAAATGGGATCAGTAAAGATTGAGACTGGAATGGAAAAAATTTCAGCATATCTGGGCTGCTCTTCTTCCAGCAGAGCAGTACAATGTGCAAACACACATGCACAGCTTTGAGGCCCTGTAAGTGGCAGTCACAAGGTTAGTGACTTAATCTTGAGGTTATTCCAATCAAAAGAAAATTATTCAGATTCCTGAAAATACAAACTGGGATCCCTCACACTCAAGAAACACAAAAATAGACAAAGATACTGTTCAATTATATTGTTACTGCAGTTTAGGTGGACAATTATGTGGCCTCTTCTAACCCTATATGCAAAAAAAAAAAAAAAAAAAAAAATTGCTATGGATCTTTAGTGATGCTTTCATTCTTGACTGGTTAGCACAGGATGGAGCTAGGTGAAAACCAGGCTGCCTTGTTACTTGGCTAGTATTGCTTTGCAATAAGGAAACCTGCTAAAGGAACTGGATGTAATGGTTCTCCTCTCCCTTCTGACAGTTCCACCCTTAGCCAGGAGAAAGATGCAAGCCCTTCATTTACTACTGTCAGCACTTGGAGTGGTCTAGAAAGAAACTTCCTGGGCATTCTTCAGCAGTCTGTGCATTCCCACAGATTCCATAATTCTAACTCGGCCCTAGAGGGTATTTTTTTAGGATAGTCAAACTGGATGCTTCTTTTGGCTAGACCTCCAAAAATACCACCTGTTCTAAGGATTTTACGTGTTATCATATCCAAAGGCACTCTGGAATACACAGTAGCTGAGATTGGAAAGCACCAAACTTCCTCTAGTCTGACCCTTGTGCTGAAAATAGGATCACCTAAAACTTGCTGCCCAGTACTATGTTCAGTTGAAATTTGAATGATCCCAAGGACAAAGACTCCACAAATTCCCTGGCCAACCTGTACAAAGAACCCTTAAATAAGATGTTCTTTCTCATATTTAAGAAGAATTTCCTGTATTTCAGTGCCGCATTTTTTCTTTTCCTGTTAGTGGACACAACTATCTTGATTATTATCTTAAATTTATTTTCTATTCAGATATTTATAGCATGAGAGAAAAGTGCTGAGAGAAACTCAAAGTCCTAAATCATGCTGAGTGAAACACTTCCTCTTCTAGCTAACCCATCTTATTCTTGTCATTTGTACAGACATGACAGGGTGCAAACTCATTCTGTTTAAGCAGAAAGGTTCTCCTCAGCAAAGTGGGGAATTTTCAAAGGCAGCATGACTTGTTCAAAACTTGTTCAAAATATTTTTCTGTATATTAAAACTTTATTCCTTCAAGCACTTTACTAAAAACGTCAGCTGCTTCCTAGCACAGAGAAGTAGAATTTTCTACAGATTCTTTTTCTGCATTTTTAGATACCTCCATACTTTTTCCTGTCATTTGCATAAGATATACTCTTTATAGTCATTTTTGTTTTCCACCTACAATAAGTACTTTTTGGTAAGTAATATTTTTACCTAATTTCATTTTCAGCTTCACTTTTCACATTTTATGAGACTTTTAAGAATCCTTACTAAATGTATTTAGCACAATTTGCATAGAATATCTTCCAGTTTTGACAACATGTTTTTATCTCTTCCTTTTTCTTTTTGCTTTTTCATTTAAGTGGAGCACCTTTCTACAAAATCCTGTGTAAATATTCTTCCAGAATTCCATATAACTATTTAAAATTATAATGGGGCTGTGTGAGGGGTTGAAGAATTGAGCCACATGTCTCAAGAAGGAAGTTCACATGAGATAAACCACCCCACCAGACACTTGAAATAAGTATAAATGGCAAAACAGGAAGGCATTATTTTCAGGCCTGATGAAGGTGAAGATTTGGAATTAGCACATTGGACAAAATTCCACTGTGCAGACTGAGGAAACTTAAGACTGTTCCAGACACAAAATTCTCACAGTGGCACACCGTGGGAAAGGATACACAGGCCAGTCCAAGTTGTGGGAATGGCATCTATATCTCATAGATATCTGGGGCTTGGACTGTAGAGAAGTGGTACATCCAGAAGAACAACACTGGGATGCCCACCACTGAAGACCAGGGTAAAGAAGGACCCATGGGACGCTGCAGGGATCCATGTGGTGGTGAAATTTTCTTACTTAATCTCTCTTTTTCACTCTCTTTCTTTTCTCCCATCCACCCTCTCCTCATATTTCTACCTCTCTACCTCACATTTACTGTTAAATAAAATCTGTACTGTTGACTCTGGTGTATGGTCTTATTTGCACTTCAATTCAGAGAGAGGCACCTCCTGTAAATGGATCATACCATGCTGTCATGAAAGTCCCTTCATATACAGCTTCCTCTTTCACAATTTTTGATTGGAATTCACTACATAAGCATTTGGTGTATACCATTTTTGAGGACTGGAAAAGAAAATGAAATATGTAAACATAACTTTCAATTCTCATACTCATAAGAATATTGATAAAATATTTTCTCTCTTATTTCTCCAGCATAAAACATGCTGTTTCTGTGTCACCCCTTGTAGTCTGAAGTTTTTGATATCAAGGAATTTTGACAGCAATCCAGGACAGATGGTTAACTTTGCCAAGCCATCGGAAAGGCTGAAGAAATTATTGCTCATGTCTCCATGTGGGAAGATTTCAAGGTTATGTGTAACAGGTGGAAGGCAAGCCTTGATGCATGTCTTTTATCAACCAGTTTGCATGGAAATCATAAAACTGAAACTTCTTATGCTTAAAAAGACTTATAACCCTCATTGTCAGAAGTTAGAGGCAAAGGCGCTGACTTTTATTAGCCTGTACTCTAATATAACCATTATTTTCTGCAGTTTAGCACACATATTACTAAATGCAAAGCTTATAATATTATACAGTACTGATTTGCAGAAATTGCTTTTCTGTCACTGAAGTGTGTTTTCATTAGGTATTTGAAGGATAAGTGAGGTTTGCCTTTAATCTATAGTAGTATTGTCTTTACACAGCAAAATGACTTTGGGGGTTATATTTTCACTTTCAGGAAAACCTTTAATTCAACAGTCTGCATAAGAAGTTTGACACTGAATTGAAGGGAATTATAATTTCACCTTCATTTTTAGCTTCTTCTTACCTCAGGTAACCACTCTGTCTCGAGGTTTTTGCCTGAATCTGGCTTTTAATGGCTGGACTAAAAGTCAAAAACATAAGTTTTGCAGTTTGTGATAAAAAGCAGACAATAATTGTAAAGCAGTAATTTAAAATAAATAAATAAATGAACAACAGATATCAAGACTTGTGCAGCTAATGATACAAAAGGGAAAAATATCTTTGAGAAGAAAACTAGTAAATTTAATTCTGACTTGCCTGGAATATGCTTTCAAACTCTGGTCAGAACTTGTGAGTATGCATATACAGTGAGGAAACTCTTACAGGTGATTGAGAAAATGAAGGAAAAATAAAGTTAATTAGTTAGGATCAATGAAAAAGGAAAGAACAAAGGTTCAAATTTTTATAGTTATCATAACGTCATTTTTGGAATTAAGGTTGTGGTAGCTAAAATCTTTTCACAAAATATTAATCTGCTTCTTTATACTCATTTCAAATGCTCCTTGAAATAAAACTGACAAAATTATTCATTACTACTTAATTTAAAATGCTGCATGTTTTTTCTAGGACAGTTAAGCACCTACTCAACATAAGACAGAGGGGTAATGTATTTCAGTGTTATATGAAGATATATCTGCATTAGATTTGAAATAGGCATGCTGTTTTAAGAAAGGTGTATTTATATGATATTGTGATGCATTTTAATTTGCATACTGCAACAAAAATTACAAGAAAGTGATTTAACTCGAAAAATATAATTTTCCTTTTTTTTGGGAAAATTAACATTAAAAATACTGTCAATAAAGAAAACACACTTGTGTTGGTTTAACCCTGGCTGGATGACAGGTGTTACCCCCAAAGCTGATCTATCACTGTGCTCCTCAGCTAGGCAGGGGAAAGAAAATACAGCTAAAGCCTGTGTGTTTTTAGGTTGAGTTAAGGGCAGGGAGAGCTCATTCACCAGTGACTGTCATGGGCCAAACCAACTCTACTTAAGGAAATTGCATTTATTGCCAATCATTACAGTTAACTCAAATCTCAAACTCACCTTCCCCTCACTCCCCCTTCCATGGTCTCAACTTCATTCCTGATTTCTCTCCCTGCTCCCTCACAGGGGCACAGGAGGATAGGGAATGGAGGTTGCCATCAGTTCATCACACACTGTCTCTGCTGCTCCTTTTTCCTCCAGGGAGGAGCTCACACTCTTCCCCTGCTCCAGGTCCCTCCTGGGGGTGCAGTCCTTGAGGAACAGGCTGCTCCAGCTTGGGTCCTCTGGCCACAAGTCCTGCCAGCAAGCCTGCTCCATTGTGGGCTCCTCTCTCCATGTGGGCACAGCGTTCCTGCTGAACATGAAACCACAGACTATGCAATGCCATTCATAAATCTTCCCCTACTTTCTTTCAGAACTTTTCAAAGATATTATCTATTACTATTAACTGTGTTGAGGGAGTATATCAAGTTCCCTAAGGTATTGTAAAATCCCCCTCCCCACCTCAAACCGACAAGTTTAATAGACAAGACAGAGTAGAAACTAAGGAAGAGAGAGGTTAAATATCCTTTCTAAGGTCATACGGAAAGACTATGACAAAGAAAATAATCACAAATCACAAGCCAGAGCCTGACCAACTGAACTGTTAAACCCATGTGGGAATACTTCCAGCTGGGAAGGGTAAAATCTCCACTAGTAGTTCCCATTATTATTTTCCAGTCATAGCTAATGAAATTCTTTCAGGTCTTAATGTCAGCCAACACAGACAGATTTTTTATATCATATATTTTCTAAACTGTTTTAGTAAGGGATACCATGTTCTAAATGGGTTAAAAAGAGATAATTGAGAAGTGTTGCTTCTGAGGAGTCAGGTGTTTAATGTACGTGAAGTATTTTCTTTACACTTATTTAAGTAAATTATCAGGTTACATGCAAAGCAATTTTTATCCAAAAACATTATACTAAGCACTGCACTAAGTAGCAGAAGGAACCATGGAGTATCTTTTATTTATCATGAATTTCTTTAATAGTGACTCAGAGGAAGTACAAGTGAGATTGAAAAATAAATGACTGAAGGCCAATGAACTGGAACAAGATTTAGAAAAAATGTACTTTATCTTGAAAAATACATCTATCTTTTAGGGCTTATGTTTTTCTCCGTTGGTGCAAAAATAGCTTTAGAAGATATTTTTCCTTGTAATAAAGTTTTGAAAACACCACATACATTTTTTTCTGCTTAAAAAAGATAATAAAGAAAAACAAAACAAAACAAAACGTTATTCCATAGTGTATTATCATAGCATATGAATTCTGTACAGATTAAATATAGATTTCAGAGAAAGTAAGAGATGTGGTGGAAATTACTGTGTTGTGTAGACAAATAAAACAGCCATTGAGATACCTTGAGAAACATCTCATCTCACAAAAGCTTTCTTGTTACTGACTTTTACATTTTGAAGACTTTTTCAAAGTTTACTGGTGAAAAAAACTATCCAGTGAAAATTGGTGTAAGATTGGTTACATTGCATCTTCCAATTGAAATGTATTCCAATATAGTAATTGAACTAACATTATCCTTTAGCTAGATGCTTTTAGAAAATGTCCCTAGTTTGAACTGGTAATGAGTAAAATGATTTCTAGTGTTTACAAGAAGGGTACTTCATGACCGAGTAGGAAATATTACATGTAAATGCTAAAGGTCAAAATGAATATCAGAGAAACAGAAAATCAAAAGAATCTCCGCTGGTTACATAATTTTAACTCAAAAATTACTTATCTGGAAATGTACTGGGAAATCTATCACTTTTGAGATATAAGGGCATTGTTAAAATTTTTGGGAAATCTTTTCAAAACTGGGAAAAGTTCAAGACTGTAGTTCTTAGAAGATAATTTTCACAACAAAATGTATTTACATCAGAGGAGGACAAAAGTACTTCATTATGGCCATTTACACCATTCTACTTTGTAGAACTTCAGAGTCATCAAATTAATAGTCCATAATCTTTCTTTTTATATAGAGTGAGGGAAATGCAAAAATTGATTATTCTGTTTAACTTATTTCTGTATTGGATGGATCTGCAAAATAATAGAAAAATTGAGACTACTAAACAGAAGCTTCCCATTACAGGAAAAAAAACTTAGCTTCGAATTTGTATATTAAGGATAATTTAGTTTTTTATTCATCTAGTCTTGAACAGAAGAGATTAAGCAACTTATAAATAATTTGGAATCTTGGACAAAGCTGACCTCCCAAGAAGTCAAATTTAAGGTACTAATGGCAGAAAAAACCCTTCTTTTATTTGTCTAAGAGCCAGTTGTTCTTCAAGGCCTCTGTAGGCACAGCAGCATCAGTTTAACAATTACTTTCCTCACAATATGTAGTTTCCAAAGACCAAGGATTTGAGGATGTGTCTGACTGGGTTCATTGTGAGCCAGACAGTTGGCACCAACCCTGCTAAACAAGGATCCTGACCTGAGTCAGGAGAAGGAAAGTTCAAGCCTGCATGACCCTTCTTGGAATATATATAGAGATATTTAATTTGTTATTAAAGACAGGATGACCTAAATCAGATAATTTCAATGTAATTGAAGGTTTTTATGTGCACCATATGCAGTTCATCAGTGAATGAAATGCCTTATGTCAGGGACTGGATTAGGTGGGACACCTGTCTTCCAGTTGTTCTTATTTGTTGTATTATTCACATCACTTCATTTTGATTTTTTT